>CAUDMG010003610.1:105000-132500 GCA_958450375.1 Homarus gammarus
AGTACCGGACTGTACTTCCATATCTCCCTGTTGTGGCAATCTCATCATGACTTCATGTTTATTCACATTGGCAACTTAAGAGACCTACCCATCCACATTCAACTTAATGGTAACTCTCTCTCTCTCTCTCTCTCTCTCTCTCTCTCTCTCTCTCAAAACTTAAATGATGTCTTTTATGCCACCAGTTGGAACTGTTCTTTGGAATTTGTTAATATGCATGAAGAAACAAGATTGGTAGTTATATGGGTTTGGAGATCAGCCAGCCCCAGGTTTCAATGTAAGTGTTAAACTTTAATTTTGACTTTCCTTTACTGTGTTTTCTTTCAATTTCTTCTTTTCTCTTAAATTAAGTGATTTGAGATGTATAAAAGGACTTGGGCTATAGTGGGTATGTGTTCCAACTTACTCATTATACTATATATATCTATATATATATATATATATATATATATATATATATATATTATATATATATATATATATATATATATATATATATATATATATATATAACCGCCATCCGGATGGTTAAAGGGTGAATAATACTTCTCACGTCGTACACGAACATTATAATTTGGTCAAACCTGTTGAATACAATTCATTTAGTATTTCAAATAAGTCATACATAGGCACTCCGACATAAATGTTTAATCCAATATATATTTACATAACAATCATGGCTATGTAATTAGTCTACTCTTAACACTTACAATGTGTAGTCAATTTGCCATATTTCTATATTGTCACACTGACAAATGATGTAATGGACACAGTCTACCTGTGTACACAATAAGTACTGATTAAACTTACGTGTTGAAAGTCTAGAGAGAAGCCAGGTTAGGTGTTGACTCTAAGATATGGGTAGCTATACTGAAATGCTCACCCTATAGCCTGGCCCCCTGGCTGGTCAGCTATGGCTGAGTCAGGTGATTATAATTATACATAAACAAACTCCCTTCACACACTCCAACCTCCTCCTGGGCCTCTCATCTCCACCATCTCTGTACCCTACATACTGTACACAGGCTGCTTGCGGTAACTATATATATATATATATATATATATATATATATATATATATATATATATATATATATATATATATGCACACATACATATACATACAGTGGTCCCTCGGTTAATGAACGGTTCGATTAACGAATTTTCGGTTAAGGAATTACCTCCCATAATGATCTTCAATTCGGTTAACAAACAAAACTTCAATTAATGAAATCCTTACGAACAACACGTTTGTTGTGAGCATCAGCTGATGGGCTAGTCTGCCAATTCAGTAATCTGTTCTAACTTTACATTCGTTTCCAGTGGAGTAAATATCAAGGAAGTTGTGCTCTTTAATATTTTTTAATTTTTATATTAAAATTATAAATCATTTTAAAATTTAGTTAACACATTGATAATATATGCAGTACAGGGAACTAGTATTTTGTGTGCCCATCAGCCGCTTGACTCAGCCACCAGGCGTCAGTTTGGCTTTGTTGACAGTGGAGTGAACATCTACTGTATTTTGTTGGGTGTCTTAAATATTTTTGCATTTTTACATTGAAATTATTGGTCATTCTGAAATTTAGTTAACAAATTGATAATATATAGTGCAGTGTTGATTTAAATAAAATAATCTAGAATTACACCAAGTGAACTTAAAATTTTATTGGTGAAATGACGGCATCAAGCATGGGTCCCCTGAGAGGTGATTTCTCCTCCATCCCCACTTCCTTCTCTTCTCCCTTCTCCTCCACCCCCACTTCTAATTCCCATCATCATCATCAACCAGGAACATTCTACATACACACCTCAAAGTAAGTGTACTTTACTGCATTTTTTTTTTTTTTTTTTTTTTTTTTTTTTTTTTTTTTTTTTTTTTTAGTATGTATTTTTCTGTGAGCTGGAACCAATTACCCAATATCCCAGTGAAACAATGGATTTGGTTAACGAACGACTGTGGAATGAATTGTGTTCGTTAACCGAGGGACCACTGTACTGTATATGTATATGTGTGTGTGTATATATATATATATATATATATATATATATATATATATATATATATATATATATATATATATATACACACACACAGTATATGCTGATAACCACAAGGAAAAAGAAAACACGAAGTTCCCAAGCGCTTTCGTGTAATTCACATCTTCAGGGGTGAGTACAGACTAAGGAGAAATACATAAGGCAAATATATATACAGTAGAGGAAGGTGAGATCAAGTCCACAATAGTCAGGTTATTAGGTAGTGACCCTACTAATCTTCAAAAAGCACCGCAGCAGTCAGTAGTCAGGTCAGAGGGTAAGCTGACCCAACCTTCTCACCTGGTTACAAATCTTAATTACGAGATTATCCAGTTTGTACATAACATTACTCAAATTCATGTTGATGGATTCGGTATGTTTAATGAGACTGGTTTCTATAATGTTCTTACTGTCAATTGAATTGCAAGGTAATATTGAAGAGGCATTATTCCAGTCAATGCAATGCTTATTATCCCTCAAATGAACAAACAGAGCATTGGATTCCTGGCCTGTCCTGACACTGACTGCTGCGGTGCTTGTTTTATCCTCTGGGCATATGAAAAAGGTACATGTATGAGGACGAAGAACTACAGGTAGACACAGTGCGGGTTCAGATTTAAGTAAAGGTACAGACTAAATCAGAATCGATAATCTACGCAGGTAAGTCAATGTAAACAATTTCCACCTCTGGGGTAACTTTTAATCCTGTTGAAGTCTAATGGATTAGTTGTCGAGTTTCAACTGTGATGTTCCAGGTTCGAAACGTGGTACCCAGAGGTAATTTTTTGTTTACACAGGTACGTACAGGCCAATGAAGGTTAATACAAGTAGGTAGTAGGCAGGTAACAAACAGGGAGGTACTACCGCCAGGGAAGATATTGGAAGCATAATGTGTTGTTTAATGGTAGACTCTGCTGCCATATGGCATCACGAAAATTGTGACCAAGTCCCAGGTTGCTGATCTGACTTTCTGCTTCATTTACACACAATTGCATGGTATCAATTGTTTCTCATACTATTGACAACACAATATGCATATATAAAGTTTCTCACTTTTGATTTTTTTTCATTTTTGTATTTCTTTGTGGTTCTTAGTTATTATAATTTTTATTTTATTTTATTTTCAATTTTGTATTTTATATTATAATTTTATTTACTATGAAATATTATTATTATTATTATTTTATTATTATTATTACTACTGTATTACATTTTCGCCCCCCATGCCCCGATGTGGGTCAGTGACCTGTGCCCGGGTGGGCTAATTCCCGTAAAAAAGAAAAGAAAAAATGCAAAAACATGTACAGACAAGTGAAAATACTTACACAAGTTCAGGTGCAGAAAATTAAGTGATAATAGAAAACAAATTCTACTCCATGTGAGGGTAATAGATATAGTCACTCCTCTCTTTCCCTCCCTCTTTCCTTTCCCTTCATAAAGCTCCATCTATCCCCCCTTTATAAAGTCTTAATTACTCTTCCTCTCTACCTTTGCTCTTCCTCCCCCTTCCTAATTCTCCTCTCTTCCCTTCCTCCCTTCCTTCTCTCCCACCATACCCCCCCCTTCCTTCCTTCTCTCCCACCATACCCCCCTCCTCCCCTCCTTCTCTCCCACCATACCCCCCTCCTCCCCTCCTTCTCTCCCACCATACCCCCCCCCTTCCTTCCTTCTCTCCCACCATACCCCCCTCCTCCCCTCCTTCTCTCCCACCATACCCCCCTCCTCCCTTCCTTCTCTCCCACCATACCCCCCCCCTTCCTTCCTTCTCTCCCACCATACCCCCCTCCTCCCCTCCTCTCCCACCATACCCCTCTCCTCCCTTCCTTCTCTCCCACCATACCCCTCTCCTCCCTTCCTTCTCTCCCACCATACCCCCCTCCTCCCCTCCTTCCCTCCCACCATACCCCTCTCCTCCCTTCCTTCTCTCCCACCATACCCCCCTCCTCCCTTCCTTCTCTCCCACCATACCCCCTCCTCCCTTCCTTCTCTCCCACCATACCCCCTCCTCCCTTCCTTCTCTCCCACCATACCCCCCTCCTCCCTTCCTTCTCTCCCACCATACCCCCCTCCTCCCTTCCTTCTCTCCCACCATACCCCCCTCCTCCCTTCCTTCTCTCCCACCATACCCCCCTCCTCCCTTCCTTCTCTCCCACCATACCCCCCTCCTCCCTTCCTTCTCTCCCACCATACCCCCCTCCTCCCTTCCTTCTCTCCCACCATACCCCCCTCCTCCCTCCCTTCTCTCCCACAATACCCCCCTCCTCCTCTCCCACCATACCCCCTCCTCCCATCCCACCATACCCCCCTCCTCCCCTCCTTCTCTCCCACCATACCCCCCTCCTCCCCTCCCACCATACCCCCCTCCTCCCCTCCTTCACTCCCACCATACACCCCTCCTCCCTTCTCTTCCACCATACCCCCCTCCTCCCTTCCTTCTCTTCCACCATACCCCCCTCCTCCCTTCCTTCTCTTCCACCATACCCCCTCCTCCCTTCCTTCTCTTCCACCATACCCCCTCCTCCCTTCCTTCTCTTCCACCATACCCCCCTCCTCCCTTCCTTATCTCCCACCATACCCCCCTCCTCCCTTCCTTCTCTCCCACCATACTCCCTTCCTCCCCTCCTCCTCTCCCACCATACCCCCCCTTCCTTCCTTCTCTCCCACCATACCCCCCTCCTCCCTTCCTTCTCTCCCACCATACCCCCCCTCCTCCCTTCCTTCTCTCCCACCATACCCCCCTCCTCCCTTCCTTCTCTCCCACCATACCCCCCTCCTCCCTTCCTTCTCTCCCACCATACCCACCCCTTCCTTACTTCTATCCCACCATACCCCCCTCCTCCCCTCCTTCTCTCCCACCATACCCCCCTCCTCCCTTCCTTATCTCCCACCATACCCCCCTCCTCCCTTCCTTCTCTCCCACCATACTCCCTTCCTCCCCTCCTCCTCTCCCACCATACCCCCCCTTCCTTCCTTCTCTCCCACCATACCCCCCTCCTCCCTTCCTTCTCTCCCACCATACCCCCCTCCTCCCTTCCTTCTCTCCCACCATACCCCCCTCCTCCCTTCCTTCTCTCCCACCATACCCCCCTCCTCCCTTCCTTCTCTCCCACCATACCCACCCCTTCCTTCCTTCTCTTCCACCATACCCCCCTCCTCCCTTCCTTCTCTCCCACCATACCCCCCTCCTCCCTTCCTTCTCTCCCACCATACCCACCCCTTCCTTCCTTCTCTCCCACCATACCCCCCTCCTCCCTTCCTTCTCTCCCACCATACCCCCCCTCCTCCCTTCCTTCTCTCCCACCGTACCCCCGCTCCTCCCTTCCTTCTCTCCCACCATACCCCCCTCCTCCCCTCCTTTTCTCCCACCATACCCCCCTCCTCCCTTCCTTCTCTCCCACCATACTCCCTTCCTCCCCTCCTCCTCTCCCACCATACCCCCCTTCCTTCCTTCTCTCCCACCATACCCCCCTCCTCCCTTCCTTCTCTCCCACCATACCCCCCTCCTCCCTTCCTTCTCTCCCACCATACCCCCCTCCTCCCTTCCTTCTCTCCCACCATACCCCCCTCCTCCCTTCCTTTTCTCCCACCATACCCACCCCTTCCTTCCTTCTCTTCCACCATACCCCCCTCCTCCCTTCCTTCTCTCCCACCATACCCCCCTCCTCCCTTCCTTCTCTCCCACCATACCCACCCCTTCCTTCCTTCTCTCCCACCATACCCCCCTCCTCCCTTCCTTCTCTCCCACCATACCCCCCTCCTCCCTTCCTTCTCTCCCACCATACCCCCCTCCTCCCTTCCTTCTCTCCCACCATACCCCCCCTCCTCCCTTCCTTCTCTCCCACCATACCCCCCTCCTCCCCTCCTTTTCTCCCACCGTACCCCCCTCCTCCCTTCCTTTTCTCCCACCATATCCCCCCTCCTTCTCTCCCACCATACCCCCCCTCCTCCCTTCCTTCTCTCCCACCATACCCCCCTCCTCCCTTCCTTCTCTCCCACCATACCCCCCTCCTCCCTTCCTCCTCTCCCACCATACCCCCTCCTCCCTTCCTCCTCTCCCACCATACCCCCCTCCTCCCTTCCTTCTCTCCCACCATACCCCCCTCCTCCCTTCCTTCTCTCCCACCATACCCCCGCTCCTCCCTTCCTTCTCTCCCACCATACCCCCCTCCTCCCTTCCTTCTCTCCCACCATACCCCCCTCCTCCATTCCTTCTCTCCCACCATACCCCCCTTCCTTCTCTCCCACCATACCCCCTCCTTCTCTCCCACCATACCCCCCTCCTCCCTTCCTTCTCTCCCACCATACCCCCTCCTCCCTTCCTTCTCTCCCACCATACCCCCCTCCTCCCTTCCTTCTCTCCCACCATACCCCCCTCCTCCCTTCCTTCTCTCCCACCATACCCCCTCCTCCCTTCCTCCCCACCATCCCCCCTCCCTTCCTTCCTCCCACCATACCCCCCTCCTCCCTTCCTTCTCCCCACCATACCCCCCCTCCTCCCTTCCTCCTCTCCCACCATACCCCCCCTCCTCCCTTCCTCCTCTCCCACCATACCCCCCTCCTCCCTTCCTTCTCTCCCACCATACCCCCCCTCCTCCCTTCCTTCTCTCCCACCATACCCCCCTCCTCCATTCCGTCTCTCCCACCATACCCCCCTTCCTTCTCTCCCACCATACCCCCTCCTTCTCTCCCACCATACCCCCCTCCTCCCTTCCTTCTCTCCCACCATACCCCCCTCCTCCCTTCCTTCTCTCCCACCATATCCCCCTCCTCCCCTCCTTCTCTCCCACCATACCCCCCTCCTCCCTTCCTTCTCTCCCACCATATCCCCCTCCTTCTCTCCCACCATACCCCCCTCCTCCCTTCCTTCTCTCCCACCATACCCCCCCTCCTCCCTTCCTCCTCTCCCACCATACCCCCCCTCCTTCCTTCCTCCTCTCCCACCATACCCCCCCTCCTCCCTTCCTTCTCTCCCACCATACCCCCCCTCCTCCCTTCCTTCTCTCCCACCATACCCCCCCTCCTCCCTTCCTTCTCTCCCACCATACCCCCCTCCTCCCTTCCTTCTCTCCCACCATACCCCCCTCCTCCCTTCCTTCTCTCCCACCATACCCCCCTCCTCCCTTCCTTCTCTCCCACCATACCCCCCCTCCTCCCTTCCTTCTCTCCCACCATACCCCCCTCCTCCCTTCCTTCTCTCCCACCATACCCCCGCTCCTCCCTTCCTTCTCTCCCACCATACCCCCCTCCTCCCTTCCTTCTCTCCCACCATACCCCCCTCCTCCCTTCCTTCTCTCCCACCATACCCCCTCCTCCCTTCCTTCTCTCCCACCATACCCCCCTCCTCCCTCCCTTCTCTCCCACATACCCCCTCCTCCCTTCTCTCCCACCATACCCCCCTCCTCCTCTCCCACCATACCCCCCTCCTCCCCTCCTTCTCTCCCACCATACCCCCCTCCTCCCCTCCTCCTCTCCCACCATGCCCCCCCTCCTCCCCTCCTTCTCTCCCACCATACCCCCCTCCTCCCTTCTCTTCCACCATACCCCCCTCCTCCCTTCCTTCTCTTCCACCATACCCCCTCCTCCCTTCCTTCTCTTCCACCATACCCCCCTCCTCCCTTCCTTATCTCCCACCATACCCCCCCTCCTCCCTTCCTTCTCTCCCACCATACTCCCTTCCTCCCCTCCTCCTCTCCCACCATACCCCCCCTTCCTTCCTTCTCCCACCATACCCCCCCGCTCCTCCCTTCCTTCTCTCCCACCATACCCCCCTCCTCCCTTCCTTCTCTCCCACCATACCCCCCTCCTCCCTTCCTTCTCTCCCACCATACCCCCCACCTCCCTTCCTCCTCTCCCACCATACCCCCCCTCCTCCCTTCCTTCTCTCCCACCATACCCACCCCTTCCTTCCTTCTCTCCCACCATACCCCCCTCCTCCCTTCCTTCTCTCCCACCATACCCCCCTCCTCCCTTCCTTCTCTCCCACCGTACCCCCCTCCTCCCTTCCTTCTCTCCCACCATACCCCCCTCCTCCCCTCCTTTTCTCCCACCGTACCCCCCTCCTCCCTCCTTTTCTCCCACCATATCCCCCCTCCTTCTCTCCCACCATACCCCCCTCCTCCCTTCCTTCTCTCCCACCATACCCCCCTCCTCCCTCCCTTCTCTCCCACCATACCCCCTCCTCCCTTCCTCCTCTCCCACCATACCCCCCTCCTCCCTTCCTTCTCTCCCACCATACCCCCCTCCTCCCTTCCTCCTCCCCCCCCATACCCCCTCCTCCCTTCCTCCTCTCCCACCATACCCCCCTCCTCCCTTCCTTCTCTCCCACCATACCCACCCCTTCCTTCCTTCTCTCCCACCATACCCCCCTCCTCCCTTCCTTCTCTCCCACCATACCCCCCTCCTCCCTTCCTTCTCTCCCACCATACCCCCCTCCTCCCTTCCTTCTCTCCCACCATACCCACCCTTTCCTTCCTTCTCTCCCACCATACCCCCCTCCTCCCTTCCTTCTCTCCCACCATACCCCCCTCCTCCCTTCCTTCTCTCCCCCCATACCCCCCTCCTCCCTTCCTTCTCTCCCACCATACCCCCCCACCTCCCTTCCTTCTCTCCCACCATACCCCCCTCCTCCCTTTCTTCTCTCCCACCATACCCCCCCTCCTCCCTTCCTTCTCTCCCACCATACCCCCCTCCTCCCTTCCTTCTCTCCCACCATACCCCCCTCCTCCCTTCCTCCTCTCCCACCATACCCCCCTCCTCCCTTCCTTCTCTCCCACCATACCCCCCCTTCCTTCCTTCTCTCCCACCATACCCCCCTCCTCCCTTCCTTCTCTCCCACCATATCCCCCTCCTCCCTTCCTTCTCTCCCACCATATCCCCCTCCTCCCCTCCTTCTCTCCCACCATACCCCCCCTCCTCCCTTCCTTCTCTCCCACCATATCCCCCTCCTTCTCTCCCACCATACCCCCCTCCTCCCTTACCTTCTCTCCCACCATACCCCCCCTCCTCCCTTCCTCCTCTCCCACGATACCCCCCCTCCTTCCTTCCTCCTCTCCCACCATACCCCCCCTCCTCCCTTCCTTCTCTCCCACCATACCCCCCCCTCCTCCCTTCCTTCTCTCCCACCATACCCCCTTCTCCCTTCCTTCTCTCCCACCATACCCCCCCTCCTCCCTTCCTTCTCTCCCACCATACCCCTCTCCTCCCTTCCTTCTCTCCCACCATACCCCCCTCCTCCCCTCCTTCTCTCCCACCATACCCCCCTCCTCCCCTCCTTCTCTCCCACCATACCCCCCTCCCTTCGTTCTCTCCCACCATACCCCCCTCCTCCCTTCCTTCTCTCCCACCATACCCCCTTCCTCCCTTCCTTCTCTCCCACCATACCCCCCTCCTCCCTTCCTTCTCTCCCACCATACCCCCCTCCTCCCTTCCTTCTCTCCCACCATACCCCCCTCCTCCCTTCCTTCTCTCCCACCATACCCCCCTCCTCCCTTCCTTCTCTCCCACCATACCCCCCCTCCTCCCTTCCTTCTCTCCCACCATACCCCCCTCCTCCCTTCCTTCTCTCCCACCATACCCCCCCTCCTCCCTTCCTTCTCTCCCACCATACCCCCCCTCCTCCCTTCCTTCTCTCCCACCATACCCCCCTCCTCCCTTCCTTCTCTCCCACCATACCCCCTTCCTCCCTTCCTTCTCTCCCACCATACCCCCCTCCTCCCTTCCTTCTCTCCCACCATACCCCCCCTCCTCCCCTCCTTCTCTCCCACCATACCCCCCCTCCTCCCTTCCTTCTCTCCCACCATACCCCCCTCCTTCCTTCCTTCCCACCATACCCCCCTCCTCCCTTCCTTCTCTCCCACCATACCCCCTTCCTCCCTTCCTTCTCTCCCACCATACCCCCCTCCTCCCGTCCTTCTCTCCCACCATACCCCCCCTCCTCCCTTCCTCCTCTCCCACCATACCCCCCCTCCTCCCTTCCTTCTCTCCCACCATACCCCCCTCCTTCCTTCCTTCTCTCCCACCATTCCCCCCTCCTCCCTTCCTTCTCTCCCACCATACCCCCCTCCTCCCCTCCCACCATACCCCCCCTCCTCCCTTCCTTCTCTCCCACCATACCCCCCTCCTCCCTTCCTTCTCTCCTACCATACCCCCCTCCTCCCTTCCTTCTCTCCCACCATACCCCCCTCCTCCCTTCCTTCTCTCCCACCATACCCCCCTTCTCCCCTCCTTCTCTCCCACCATATCCCCCTCCTCCCATCCTTCTCTCCCACCATACCCCCCTCCTCCCTTCCTTCTCTCCCACCATACCCCCTCCCCTCCTTCTCTCCCACCATACCCCCCCTCCCTTCCTTCTCTCCCACCATACCCCCCTCCTCCCTTCCTTCTCTCCCACCATACCCCCTTCCTCCCTTCTCTCCCACCATACCCCCTTCCTCCCTTCCTTCTCTCCCACCATACCCCCTCCTCCCTTCCTTCCTTCTCCCACCATGCCCCCCTCCTCCCTTCCTTCTCTCCCACCATGCCCCCCCTCCTCCCTTCCTTCTCTCCCGCCATACCCCCCTCCTCCCTTCCTTCTCTCCCACCATACCCCCCTCTTTCCTTCCTTCTCTCCCACCATACCCCCCTCCTCCCTTTCTTCTCTCCCACCATACCCCCCCTCCTCCCTTCCCTCCCACCATATCCCCCCTCCTCCCCTCCTTCTCTCCCACCATACCCCCCTCCTCCCCTCCCACCATACCCCCCCTCCTCCCTTCCTTCTCTCCCACCATACCCCCTCCCCTCCTTCTCTCCCACCATACCCCCCCTCCTCCCTTCCTTCTCTCCCACCATACCCCCTCCCCTCCTTCTCTCCCACCATACCCCCCTCCCTTCCTTCTCTCCCACCATACCCCCCTCCTCCCCTCCTTCTCTCCCACCATACCCCCACCTCCCTTCCTTCTCTCCCACCATACCCCCCTCCTCCCCTCCTTCTCTCCCACCATACCCCCCTTCCTCCCTTCTCTCCCACCATACCCCCTTCCTCCCTTCCTTCTCTCTCACCATACCCCCCTCCTCCCTTCCTTCTCTCCCACCATACCCCCCCTCCTCCCTTCCTTCTCTCCCACCATACCCCCCTCCTCCCTTCCTCCTCTCCCACCATACCCCCCTCCTCCCTTCCTTCTCTCCCACCATACCCCCCTCCTCCCTTCCTTCTCTCCCACCATACCCCCCCCCCTCCTCCCTTCCTTCTCTCCCACCATACCCCCCTCCTCCCTTCCTTCTCTCCCACCATACCCCCCTCCTCCCTTCCTTCTCTCCCACCATACCCCCCCTCCTCCCTTCCTTCTCTCCCACCATATCCCCCCTCCTCCCTTCCTCCTCTCCCACCATACCCCCCTCCTCCCTTCCTTCTCTCCCACCATACCCCCCTCCTCCCTTCCTTCTCTCCCACCATACCCCCCTCCTCCCTTCCTTCTCTCCCACCATACCCCCCCTTCCTTCCTTCTCTCCCACCATACCCCCCTCCTCCCTTCCTTCTCTCCCACCATATCCCCCTCCTCCCCTCCTTCTCTCCCACCATACCCCCCCTCTCCCTACCTTCTCTCCCACCATATCCCCCCTCCTCCCTTCCTTCTCTCCCACCATAACCCCCCTCCTCCCTTCCTCCTCTCCCACCATACCCCCCTCCTCCCTTCCTCCTCTCCCACCATTCCCCCCCTCCTCCCTTCCTTCTCTCCCACCATACCCCCCTCCTCCCTTCCTCCTCTCCCACCATACCCCCTCTCCTCCCTTCCTTCGCTCCCACCATACCCCCCCTCCTCCCCTCCTTCTCTCCCACCATACCCCCCCTCCTCCCCTCCTTCTCTCCCACCATTCCCCCCTCCTCCCTTCCTTCTCTCCCACCATACCCCCCTCCTCCCTTCCTTCTCTCCCACCATACCCCCCTCCTCCCTTCCTTCTCTCCCACCATACCCCCGCTCCTCCCTTTCTCCTCTCCCACCATACCCCCCTCCTCCCTTCCTCCTCTCCCACCATACCCCCCCCGCCTCCCTTCCTTCTCTCCCACCATACCCCCTCCTCCCTTCCTTCTCTCCCACCATACCCCCCTCCTCCCTTCCTTCTCTCCCACCATGCCCCCCTCCTCTCTTCCTCCTACCACCATACCCCCCTCCTCCCTTCCTTCTCTCCCACCATGCCCCCCTCCTCCCTTCCTTCTCTCCCACCATACCCCCTCCTCCCTTCCTTCTCTCCCACCATACCCCCCCTCCTCCCTTCCTCCTCTCCCACCATACCCACCCTCCTCCCTTCCTCCTCTCCCACCATACCCCCTCTCCTCCCTTCCTTCGCTCCCCCCAAACCCCCCTCCTCCCCTCCTACTCTCCCACCATACCCCCCCTCCTCCCCTCCTTCTCTCCCACCATACCCCCCTCCTCCCTTCCTTCTCTCCCACCATACCCCCCCTCCTCCCTTCCTTCTCTCCCACCATACCCCCTCCTCCCTTCCTTCTCTCCCACCATACCCCCCCTCCTCCCTTCCTCCTCTCCCCCCAAACCCCCCCTCCTCCCTTCCTCCTCTCCCACCATACCCCCTCTCCTCCCTTCCTTCGCTCCCACCATACCCCCCTCCTCCCCTCCTTCTCTCCCACCATACCCCCCCTCCTCCCCTCCTTCTCTCCCACCATACCCCCCTCCTCCCTTCCTCCTCTCCCACCATACCCCCCTCCTCCCTTCCTCCTCTCCCACCATACCCCCCCTCCTCCCTTCCTTCTCTCCCACCATACCCCCCTCCTCCCTTCCTCCTCTCCCACCATACCCCCCGCCTCCCTTCCTCCTCTCCCACCATACCCCCTCCTCCCTTCCTTCTCTCCCACCATACCCCCCTCCTCCCTTCCTCCTACCACCATACCCCCCTCCTCCCTTCCTCCTCTCCCACCATACCCCCCCTCCTCCCTTCCTTCTCTCCCACCATACCCCCCTCCTCCCTTCCTTCTCTCCCACCATACCCCCTCCTCCCTTCCTTCTCTCCCACCATTCCCACCCCCTTCCTTCCTCTCCCACCATACCCCCCTCCTCCCTTCCTTCTCTCCCACCATACCCCCCTCCTCCCTTCCTTCTCTCCCACCATACCCCCCTCCTCCCTTCCTTCTCTCCCACCATACCCCCCCCTCCTCCCTTCCTTCTCTCCCACCATACCCCCCTTCCTCCCTTCCTTCTCACCATACCCCCCTCCTCCCTTCCTTCTCTCCCACCATGCCCCCCCTCCTCCCTTCCTTCTCTCCCACCATTTCCCCCCTCCTCCCTTCCTCCTCTCCCACCATACCCCCCTCCTCCCTTCCTTCTCTCCCACCATACCCCCCTCCTCCCTTCCTTCATGTATGTCCTGTCCTCACTGTGCTCCTCTGTCTCTATGATATACCCTCCCTTCACACTCTTCCACGTTTTGTCCCTCACGCTCTTCCTCTTCCTTCTTACTCCACACTTTCCTCTACCATCCTACTCTTCACATACCTCCTACCCTTCATGCTTCTTTGCTCCTTTACTCCTTCCTACCTGTCCTCCAAGCTTTACTTTCTTTTTTTACCTTTCAAGCCTCTTTCTACCTACTAATCATGCTCTACCTCTTCTTCCCTTCCCTTCATGCCCTTTCTCTCCTCTCTTCAGATTCCTCTTCTTACTCCCTACACTTCAACTTCTTACCTTTTCTTCCTGACGGTCCTCCTCCTTTACCTCCTCCCTCCCTTCAAGCTCTCCCTCTCCTTGACGACGCCTTCCACTGCTTCGCGCTTCAGCCCTCGGAGTCTTGCGACACATAGGTACCTGGCCTGCTGCCTACGTCATTCCCGGCATTTCCGACTCTTCAACTGTAGGAGGAGGAATGAGAGAGGGAGGGAAGGTGTAGGAACTGGATGATAAGGGCGAGGGTAGGTAATGGGTGTGGGAGACATGTAATGGATGTAAGAGGGGGCAGGTAGTGAAGTTGTGGGAGGGAGAGGGTGGTGGTTAGGGAGCAGGTAATGGATGGTATGGTAGTAGGGATGGGGAATTGTGTTTACGGTCAGGAGGTGCGTGTTGGAGAGGTTGTATAGTTAACTGTTGCTCCCCATTGAACAAAATCCAAACTATTGCATGGGACAAAATCTCAAAATCAAATAACCACACGGAAAATAATCCCACTATCTCAGGTGTCATTAAATCCTAACACCCAGTGAGGTTAGGTTACATGACATGGTATCCAACGACTGTTACATCCACCGATGTTAAGTCTAGAGAAAATGACAGACAAGCACACCCGATCCCTCACCATGTGGCGCTCGTTGTACTAGGTAAAAAAAAAAAGTATCTTCACAATTCATGGGCGAAACAAAACACCACGAACGAAGGTTTTTGATAAAGGCTCATGAGGTCTACTGCTATTCACCTACCATAACGCAACGAACTAATTTTATATTTTGAATTAAATAGCTAACAAGCCTACCATGATAGGTAAGAAATGTCTCATAATCATGCCTTCCAACCCTATTTATTTATTGCCCCCGCACGGGGGCTAGTTTATTGGGCATCCCCTTACATCCTGTGCAAGGTGAAGCGCCAAAGCGTTTACAGCGCCTATCTGGGAAGTTCATGCTTGCCTTTATGATGCATTAAGGGCGTAAAAGCCTGAAGGATCATGGGTTTTGTCAGCAAGTTACATAAAGTGACAGGAGGTTGAGTGTGTGGGGGGAAAGTTCCCGGTACATTTCATCTGTTTATGGCAAAGCGTGGCAGGTCCCTAATAATGTCAAGTGCCATACCTGTCTCTAGGAGGAGGGATATCTGGTCAGGGAGGGAAGAGGTGTTGGTAACTGTGAGGGGAGTGGAGTGTGGGCGGTGAGGGTCAGAGTAGAGAGCGATGTAGTCAAGTTTCCCTCCCCCGATGTCGGTAGGTGAGGGAGGGCAGAGGAGACGTACAGGGTCATCGGTGGTTTGTAGGTAGGGGAGCCAGGAGTTACCCCGGGAGTTTGAGTGGGGCCCCTGGGAGCCGAGACGGGTGCCTGGCATTGAGGTCCCCCACAAGGAGCGTGGGGGTGGAGGTGATATGGTGTGGTAGGACAGGTACAGTAGGGGTGGAGGGAGGCACATGGACTACGACAATATTGAGGGACATACCTTTTAGTGTGATTGTGATGGTGTGTGCGTCGGTGGTGTCGTCATCAAGGGGGGCGTCGAGAGGTTGGTAAGGAACATCCTTTTTGACAGATACATACTACGTGCATGTCCTCGTGGTGGTCCATCGACGGGGCGGATGGGCTCTCAACACATGTGTAGCCACTAAGCACATAGGTACCAGCAGCACACCGCATTTCTTGGAGGCACAGAACGTCGACGTCTTCAGTGTAGGCGTAGGTTTTGAGGGCACCAAACTTGTTTTGCAAGCCATATATGTTCCAGGTGAGTATCTGCAGTCCTGTAGCGTTGCTATCCATTGTGGTGTATTTGACTAGTTACAGTTCCAAATTCATCGGATCCCTCCTAAAAAAAAAAAAAAAATTTTTTTTGCCGAGTAACAATACAGTACTTCCACCCCCCCCCCTCCAGGTGCTTAATTCAGCTGATATAAAAATGTAAAAAAATATGACATGGCATAGAATATATATCTTAAATTTTAATTGTTGAAGACTAGAGTATTAATTTAGACTATGCACTTAAGGCCGTAGTTTTTAAAGCGCAGTAATTAGTTAAAACATAAACGGCGTGGGAGTGTTTTCTGAGGCTACATCGTAAAGTTCATTAACCGCTTGCTCCACGCTGCGTGTTGGTTTACGGTAGTCTAGTGTGTGGAGGGGACACCGCCAGAAATAATAGACAATATATTTACTTAATGGCCACCCAAACTTGAGGTGGTCGGGCGGAGAAAGAAGCCTCCATTGTTCTCAATAGTCTTGTCTAGCATTATTTTGAAGCCCAGCACTTCTGATTCCTCAGCTTGAGCTCATAGACGGGGCGGGCATCTTTTCTCAGCTGAGAAAAAACGCACTATACAGGTGGCTGCCTATTTCTGGGAAGTTCACCCCCAACCCCCAGTTCACCCCATTACCAATCACAGAGCTTTTCGCATTCGCATGATTTTTTTTTTTTTTTTTTGCAAATTTAACCCTTATTTTTTTTAACACTTTTTGGCCCAATTTATTAAAAAAAAAATATCATTACCATAGTGAATTTAAACATTTTCTCTACCCATTGACCTGCCATCTTACGAAAAATTCTGACCGTCAACTCGTCCAATGGCAGAAAATCAGATCAGCCACCAGGGACTTGGTCACAATTTTTGTGATGCCTTATGGCAGCAGGGTCTACCATTAGACAATATATTGTGCATCCAATATCTTCCCAAGTGGTGTTTGACAGCTGCCTTCTACCTACTATCTGGCGCCATTTATTCTTCAACCTTACAAGTACAAGTTAGTTTGTACATATTTGCGTGTGGTTAGATATAGTGTTTAGCACGAAATTTCAACCATAAAGAAAATAAATAAACAAATATATATATATATATATATATATATATATATATATATATATATATATATATATATATATATATATATATATATATATATATATATATATATATATATATATAATCAACGACCTCACCAGCAAGGAATCGAACCCTCGACCTACTGGGTGTGACTAGGGAACGCTTACCGGCTAGTCACACCCAGTAGGTCGAGGGTTCGATTCCTTGCTGGTGAGGTCGTTGATTATATGTTCAAAGTCCGCGTGTTAAATGGACTAAAAATGAAGTATATATATGTACCTCGCGTTTCATACCAGCTGGATTCGGTAAAATGCTACTGACACCACATAAGTGGCACGGGCAGTTTCCCATTGAGGTTCACGGCGCCATCAGCTCGATGAACAGGCTTTGTGTGAAATATAACAGAGTCTAGAACTGCTTTTAGTGTCCTTGTGGCCTAGCCGGTAAGCGTTCCCTAGTCACACCCAGTAGGTCGAGGGTTCGATTCCTTGCTGGTGAGGTCGTTGATTATATGTTCAAAGTCCGCGTGTTAAATGGACTAAAAATGAAGTATATATATATATATATAATTTTTTTTTTTTTTTTTTTTTTTTTTTTTTTTTTTTCTCTCCATGTAGATCCACAATGAAAACGTGAATAAGATAAATCTTGATAAAATCACACAGGGAAAAGGGAAACAATGGAGCACCTTAGCTTTCGTCTTTATTCAAGACATCTTCAGAGGCAACTGAAGATGTCTTGAATAAAGACGAAAGCTAAGGTGCTCCATTGTTTTCCTCTTCCCTGTGTGATTTTATCAATATATATATATATATATATATATTTATATATATATATATATATATATATATATATATATATATATATACGCAAGCCGTGTGACCGCGTATTGGAACGTACTTGCCGCGCGTCTAGTGTCATGCGTGATCCTCTGCTTGTAAACAGTGATACTGGTGCCGCTGGTGCACAAATCAGGTTGAGAGCAGTAAGACAGCGTATTTTAGTGCAAATCTAGATATTTTTTAAAATCAGGTGATTATAACTGAAAGTAGAACTTGGAATTTTACCAAAGAAAAAACAATATTAACAAGTAATGACTAAGTTACTGATGAATCAAGCACGAGTGTAAGTGTCGTGTTTTGGATGTACAGTACAGTACTCCAGGAGTTGTTATAATGTTATTACTACGCTCCATCAACGAAGCACTTAACAAGGTTTGTAATAGACTAGTCCAACAACATTAAGAATTGTGACTGTGTTTCTGTATCCAGGGAGAGAAGCTATTTAAAAAATCACTCAATTCCAAAGCAGAAAAAAGGGATATATGGGTGCAACGATGCTATAGAGCAGACTTATTTCAAGCGAATTATGCAGTGATATGCGAACAACATTTTAGTAGTGAACAGAAAGTTCGAAATCTAAAATATGAATAACTGTTCTGATGCATCCAACAATTATTTGGATCTGAAGCCAGACCTGATACAAATCTACCAGTTACCAGCAGTTCAAGGATTTCTAGTGCTGAAACACAATGCTGAAAAGAGGCTTCTCCACCGTGAAGGTTGGTAAGATTTAGTGCTGTATTAAATCACCTTTATTTAAAAAACTTCAAATTCTGGCTGCAACTTGGGTGACTGTTTTCGAGTGTGACTGGCGTTTTTTAAGAGAAGGATAGCTCAAACAAAAAGTTCATTTAATAATAACAGAGATCCGTTAAAAGGGCCATAAATATTACTTTGAGGAAAATGACGCTTAAATGTTACTATGGCCACGTTGGCTAGTAGTTGCACAGGTAAGAAGCGTGGACACTTTCAACGCTTTGATACATTAGACTTCAATAAAAACTTGTGTTCCTTTAATTCTCTTTCCCACTGTTATAATATCATGATATAAGATACTTTCAAATATGTGTAAAAGGTTACACATCCAAGTTCAGTGGAAAGAGTTTTTAACCTGTCTGACATTTTCTAGTGTTATATGTAGCTCCGTCAATTGCCAGAAGTTATAACACCTGTAACATGCTATATAAAACATATAAATGACTACGCAATTTTAAAGCTCATAGGGCTCTATTAAAGTGATATTATGCTCGCCCGCAGTAACCTCGTCTTTGCTGCGCCACATCGTAATGTCACTCAGAAGGCTGACAGGTACAGAGGAGCTCTAATGGAGTTCATGTTTCTGATGTGTCTACTTGTTTTAATCTGATATATATGACATCATGTGTCTTTTTCAGTGAAGTTATGTATAGTATTACGCATATCGAAACCACCTTCTGTAGATCCTTCGTTTGAATGTTTTTTTTTTTTTGTTTTTTAACTTTTTGAATAATAAGGTCTTTCGCAGGAAGGTTAACTGCGTCATTTACCACCGTAGTGCTTTTAAGAACTATGCTGTGTGATATGTCCAAACTAATAAATTGTGTTTGTAGAGAGATAAAAGACAATTGAGAAACATTGTCAGATAGAGACGGACATGGAAAATGAGGGAATAAAAGAGAAAAGAAACGCGAAAGTGAAACAGGCAGATTGTCAGTCAGAGAAACATACATGGAGAGAGAGAGAGATATGTAGCAGCGTGGGTGGTAAGCCTCTATTTAGAATAGTCAGGTCGTGAATCCAGGAAAAAAGTCGCAAGAAAAAAGTCACAAAAATGCACGGAAAAACCTAACCTAACCAAAGCTAACCTAACTTAACCTAACCTAACCTACGTGCAATACCATCGTGTGTACAAGTCAATGTGTACAAGTCATGAGACTTTTTTTCCTGTGAACTTTATTTCCGTCCACCCTTCGATTAGGGGCGCGAGGCCCTGTACTCTTGCGCGTGTTTGCAAATTTATTGCTTACTTACTTGATCAATTCAATTTCAATTGTTTATTCCTTGATAGAGGAAGCGGGATCCCAGTGCTGTCATTAGGTACCCCTGTATTTACTTGATCTTATGTTTGTGATCTTGCAATTTTCAATATTTTTCCCCGTGGACGTTACTCAGCCACATTAGGGTAAAACCTAATGGTGTTATTGTGTTTTTCATTAATAATAAATAAAATAAATGTTACCGTCGATGGACAATCGTAAACATTTTTGTTTTCTTCGAGTATTTTCTATTAGCTTATTTTCGCATTGTTAAGTTGCTTAAAGAACATTAAAGGTATATTGATATCGGGGGAAAATTACATCAAAAAGGAAGTGACAAATTTGCAGCGATAATACGTACTGCTTAGAGTAATTTATATATAATTATTGCAAGGGATAGTTTAATAATACAGTACTACCATCATCACTTATCTGCTGTAATGACGCAGCATATTCAGAGTTCACGGTTCTTACAGAAAAAGAAGAAAAACAAAAGATAATGAAGAAAAGGTCACATCAAGCAACATGGAACACGAGTCATGGAGACAGGATAAAATCTGATTGGATGTTACAGGGGCCAATTAGATATAATGAACAGCCCAAGCCCACAGGATAACCACAAGCCTGATCTTTGCAGTTGCCGGTGTCATACATTTTATATGTGTGAAGGTTATCTTGGCTCGAGACGTGACCACAATGTTAACGTTCGCCATCATCATCTAGCGACACCGCTATAAATCAACATGAGAGAATGAACTTTACACTAATTGCTTCATGATGCTTTCTTTTTATTGTAAATCTATCTTGGACATAAGGCTTTCAGAAATAGCATCCACACAATACAAAAAAAAAAAAGAATTATTACAATCCCCCAAAAATTTATCGTAGAATAATTAAGGCGTTGGCTTCCCACAAACGCCGCAAACAGTATTTGGTTCATTCGCCATTTGTCACTGCTGAGTGAAGTGGTGACTAAAAAATAAATTTACGCTGGGATTTTGTGTTGAGGATATCGAAAACTACCTTGCTTCAAACAAGGAAATTTCAGGTTTTTTATTATGGAAAGGAAATTCACAACACTAGTTGTGAGTGCACCTTAGATTTCTGTATTTTAGAAAGACTAACTTAAACTATTAAATTCTATTCATAAGTCCTTGACTTAGAAGTTTTCAATGGCATTTTTTTATTGTTTGTGCTATCAGTAACACTATAATTCACGGCTTGTGTCCATAGCCTCGTTTATTAGTTATTGTATTGCTCTAATCGTAATGCTAAAGATTTATGGTTGGCGATCTGGAGAGAAGAGCATTAGCTCTGAGGGTGCAAGAAGGGTCCAGTAAAATGTAAAGTTCAGAAGTGGGAAATATAGGAGGTTGCTTCAGATTTAGCGATTTCCGGGGTCGATGATACGCATTGTACAATATTTAGAATTAAGATGACATTTAGTTTCAGTGTTTTGAAACGTTTCCACCAGATGTTGCCCCTTTTATATGTCTCTTTAGGAAGAAGAGACACAATAAAACAGGAACACACACAACCGGGGCTAACGTAGCACATTCAAGGAGATAAAAGGTTGAATAATATACGCAAGAAACAGCGACAAAAACCCAGCTCACGACACTCAGTTCGTATGTATTCACTTATGCTAGCGAATCTCAAGGACTGAGCAGCAGCTCTCCGATACTCCGGAAAACTTTTATGATAATGATATTCTTAAAGTAAAATCCTTGGACTAAATTAAGACAACTCGTATGTGTATGGTAGGTAAGTGGAGAAAATAAATGCAGGGAAATGTGGTTGATGGTATAGGAATGTTGCTGAAGATGTGTAGTTATTAGTATTTATGCTATGTGGGGTACGCAGCTGGTCGAGTTGAAGTTAGGAGACGGTAATAGGGGTGTTGAACTGCTCGTTGACATTGTTTATTTGGTGTTTATTTTCGGCGTTATCATTGCTGACTTTGTCTTCATTTGTGTCGGTGATGTTGTTGGTGTTTATGATTCCCTTTATGGTCATGTACTTACACTGCTGTGTTAATCTCGTTGCCTTTCTTGTCTTAATCGTTGTACTTGTAATTATTGTTGTTGCTTTCGTCATTATTTTTGTTTTTTATTTCAGTGAGAAAGGAATACAAATATTAGCAGGAAAAAAGTAACAATTATTTTTGGGGGGCAGGAAAATTGACATTCGATGTTGACGTTATGATGTAAGTATGTTGATTTACCCGGATTCGTCTTGGTGGAGGGACAGGCGACACTGTACAACGACCATTCCTTAGGCCACCCGCACCTCCCTTCCAAATAATATAAGCTCTATCTTCAAACCTGTGGAAATGCATAAGGGACACACACACACACACACACACACATACATACATACATACATACATACATACATACAAACAAAATAAATTATATATACCACCACCATCACACAAACCAACCCCCCCCCCCCTCACACACTACTGCTATCACCACTACAACCATCATACCCCAACCACCACCACCACCACCACACTCTGCAACCAGACACCAACACAGACCTATGCATTAAGACGTCGTTTGCTTGGCTGCAATAGACCACTCACTCCTCCCCAGCCTACACCATAACCTAACCTACGGCTTCTCCTTACTTACCTAACTAACCGCTAGATATTCCTCTTAACGAAGAATCATCCCCATCTATCGTCACCTAACAAATAAATACCTGAGCATTATATATTAAATTTACAGTGATTTCACGCCGGGTTTGTTTTTGATTTAGAGGGAGGGAGGCGTGGGGTCTGCCAGGATTAAAACGTACGGTTATTTCTGGAATAGGAGGGTAATTCTCGTAAAGTTTCGCTCTCTGGGTGACCCTGAGATAGCTGCCTACCGTAGAGTTGTCTTATGCTCATAAGTGCCAGGGACCGGATTCTCGAACACCCCCTCCAGGGCGACTTACTCATACCTCCCCTTATCTTGGGGGAAGGGGATGTCCTTATCCCGGAGGTGGAGGAGGCTGTATGTCTGTCTGTCATTGTCTCTGTAATTATGACTTCCTTGTAATTAAAATGAACCTGAAATCATTAACTTGTAAAATCAACTTAATTCATTAATACCATTCGTCTAGTTGATTCTGAAATAACAACCAGTTCATAAATACAGCTTGGAGACGGCCTTGGGGTTAACTACTGTATCACACTGTATTCGTGGCTCTAAGGTTTCAAGGATGATCTCGGTATAAGCTACATGACATTAGTGTAAGAAATTGATTTTAACAGTTTAAGAAAAAAAAATGTAATTGAATGCAAAATTACTCTCCAATTTTCAAAAATAATTTACAAATAATTTAGCCCAAATGACCTTATTCATTAATATTGCAACAACTTCTGAAAGAAATTATCACATTTGGATAAAGAAAAACACTCGATTTGTTATTTCGTGCAAGCATATTATAATATATAAATTTATGACCATTCCAATATACCGTAACCTATTCTACCAACTCTAACCTAACCTAACCTATTGTACCAACTCTAACCTAACCTAACCTATTGTACCAACTCTAACCTAACCTATTGTAGCAACTCTAACCTAACCTAACCTATTGTACCAACTCTAACCTAACCTATTGTAGCAACTCTAACCTAACCTATTGTACCAACTCTAACCTAACCTAACCTATTGTACCAACTCTAACCTAACCTAACAAATATAACCTAAGCTAGCAAATCTAACCCAACCTAACATAATTTAACCTAACATAATTTTACCTAACCCAACCTAACCAAGTCTAACCTAATCTAGCAAAACACCTCCCCCAAGGTAACGTTCGGGCGTTTAATCAGCAGGTGAAATAAGTCAGGAGGGTAATCATCACGAGATCCGGTTAATTGTTGGTAATAATTAGTTTACCAATCTCTCTCTCTGTAGATGTAGCGTACCTGATGATGTCCCTAGACTAAGCAAGGGACCCCACTGAAAGAGTAAGAGTTGGAGGAGGAGGAAGAGGTGGAGGGGGACGTAGAGGAGGAAGACAGGGGTACCTAGTGACAGCACTAGGATCCCGCTTCCTCTATCAAGGAATAAACAATTGAAATTGAATTGAATTGAGGAGGAAGAAGTGGAGGAGGAAATGGTGGAGGAGGAGGAGGAAGAGGAAGTGGAGGGGGGGGAAGAGGAAGAGTTGGAGGAGGAGGAAGAGGTGGAGGGGGACGTAGAGGAGGAAGAAGTGGAGGAGGAAATGGTGGAGGAGGAGGAGGAAGAGGAAGAGTTGGAGGAGGAGGAAGAGGTGGAGGAGGAGAAAGAGGTGGAGGGGGACGTAGAGGAGGAAGAAGTGGAGGAGGAAATGGTGGAGGAGGAGGAGGAAGAGGAAGTGGAGGGGGGATGAGGAGGAAGAGTTGGAAGAGGTGGAGGAGGAGGAGGAGGAGGAGAAAGGTGGAGGGGGACGTAGAGGAGGAAGAAGTGGAGGAGGAAATGGTGGAGGAGGAAGAGGTGGAGGAGGTGGAGGGGGGGGAAGAGGAGGAGGAAGAGGTGGAGGAGGAGAAAGAGGTGGAGGGGGACGTAGAGGAGGAAGAAGTGGAGGAGGAAATGGTGGAGGAGGAGGAGGAAGAGGTGGAGGAGGAGGTGGAGGAGGAAGAGGAGGTGGAGGGGGGGAAGAGGAAGAGTTGGAGGAGGAGGAAGAGGTGGAGGAGGAGGAGGAGAAAGAGGTGGAGGGGGACGTAGAGGAGGAAGAAGTGGAGGAGGAGGAGGAAGAGGTGGAGGAGGAAGAGGTGGAAGAGGAGGAAGAGGAAGTGGAGGGGGGATGAGGAGGAAGAGTTGGAGGAGGAGGAAGAGGTGGGGGAAGGTGGAGAAGGAGGAAGAGGAGGAGGTACTACGAGCCTAAGTGTGTTATCAGTACACCAACAAACACCCACTATAAATACATTACGGAAAGGACAATATCCTGCTTGTGTTGACGAGTACCCCCTCCACGCCCTCACTCACCCAGCGGTGTGGGTTTACCAAGAAGCCTCTCTAATTGTGACGAGTTTATACCATCAGTGATGTGAGCTTGAGACGCCCTAAATTTCTCTATTTTTTTGTTTGAGATCATGACACATTAAACTTGTCTACTCTTAGTTTGAGGTCACGACACATTAAACTTGTCTACTCGTAGTTTGAGGTCACGACACACTAAACTTGTCCAATCGTGGTTTAAGCTTATGCATTCTTTGATTTTAAGTTCATTCTATTGTAATAAAAAAATAATGATGCACTTAACACTAAAATTATATTTTGTTGTCTAGTTGAATATTACCAATGTAATTAGTGCAACAATTTCAGTACCAGTACCCAGAGAGGAACGCCAGGAGGATATCATTGGTTTTGTTTTGCTTATAAGTGTTGGCAAACTGTTCTACCTTCTCTCCTTCTTTGAAGAGGATGGGGTGGTTTAATGCCGCCCCCCTTCCTCCTTGACTTAACCCAGGTGGTATAATATGTGGTAATGGCATTTACAAGATCACAACAGAATTCATCCACTGACCCAGGTGTATATCCAGCATACCATCTGTGGATGTAGGCCTTGAAGTGCAGTTTAAAATTATGTGGGATGTTAATTCTGAGCTTAGGATGAGGTTCACACTTGACATCAGCAACAGTGTACTCAGTAAGTATTGCATAACGATCACTGACTAGGGGGTCTGAGATGACCTTAGCTTTGAAAATTACTGTCTACTAGGTTATACCCAATCACATAATCAAGATGTGTCACTTTGTCTGTGTCGTATACAGTGACATGATTATTGACGTAATTCACGAACACCCTCCCATTAGAGTTACACTGGACACCACCGAGGACAGTGTGACGAGAGTTAAAGTCACCCATACACAGCATAGCATTGTTACCTGATGGCTTTGGTAACACGTCCTCTCGCAGCCCATTACATCGAACATCGATGTTGTCATGGTTTTTCGTCGTAGTGGTCTAAGTGTGGATTATATTATATAAGGATTATAATATATTGTGTTTCTTATATTTCTTACCGTAGAGTTCGATACCTTCACACTGGTTACTTACAGGAGATTATGGTGTATCTACGTAGAAATTCACTCCACCACCCGACATTCAATGATTTATACTTGATAAATGATAATTTAATGAGTTCCATTAATTTCCAACATCCATCTAAGTTATTGGTTATACTTTTTCATAACCAATCATTCATTATCTTTAGTAATAATAAGAAAGGATCACAGATACGGGCAGATAATGCACTTACATTTATTTGGCAAGCTTCCATACAATTATTTACAATTTGCATGGGTATATGAGTCACTCACATTCACGCTGTAATAAAATTAATCTTCTAAAAGAGGGAATTTTCAACCTGGGAACACATGTGCTTACTCTACTATGGGTATGACTTAACAGAGCCTTAATTCTTCAGGTGATACATTTACTGCCAGCCTGGATTGCTCTTGTTGCAACCAGGCTTCCGCACAAGAACTTCTTTCAACGGGGAATAACAACAAAAAGTACTCTTGGGTTACCACACATACTGTAGTCTCGCGTCACTGACAGTCACTGTAGACGGTTGTCGCGGCAAGGAGAACTGGTAAGCGTGACTTGTTTAACCAAATAGGCGCAATAGACCAGCCTGGATTGCTTTTGTCGCAACCAGGCTTCCACACGTGATATTTCCACGGGATAACAAACCTAGGTTAACACACTGTATATTTATATAAATTTCCTCATCGTGTATAGATCTTGACTTGACCACGTAAATTGGGGCAAACCAGGACAATGTAAGGGGTGTAGAAGTGAGGGGTGTAGAAGTGAGGTAGGGAGGGGTGAAGAAGTGAGGTAGTGAGGGGTGTAGAAGTGAGGTAGGGAGGGGTGAGGTAGTGAGGGGTGTAGAAGTGATGTAGTGAGGGGTGTAGAAGTGAGGGAGTGAGGGGTGTAGAAGTGATGTAGTGAGGGGTGTAGAAGTGAGGGAGTGAGGGGTGTAGAAGTGATGTAGTGAGGGGTGTAGAAGTGAGGTAGTGAGGGGTGTAGAAGTGAGGTAGGGAGGGGTGTAGAAGTGAGGTAGGGAGGGGTGTAGAAGTGAGGTAGTGAGGGGTGTAGAAGAGAGGTAGTGAGGGGTGTAGAAGTGAGGTAGGGAGGGGTGTAGAAGTGAGGTAGTGAGGGGTGTAGAAGTGAGGTAGTGAGGGGTGTAGAAGTGAAGTAGTGAGGTGTAGAAGTGAGGTAGGGAGGGGTGTAGAAGAGAGGTAGGGAGGGGTGTAGAAGTGAGGTAGGGAGGGGTGAGACCAACCTCTCCTCCACCAACCTCAATCTTCAGGTTATTCATCAAAGTTATACTGACCTCACCTCCCTCCCCCCCCCCCCCCCGTGTGTGTGGTTCTCCATTTTGTCTCTCTCTCTCTCTCTCTCTCTCTCTCTCTCTCTCTCTCTCTCTCTCTCTCTCTCTCCCCTTACATCCTTGCCTCTTCCTCTTTCATCCTATTCTTCCCTTTTATCCTCTTCTCTTTCCTACCTTTCCTCTCTCTTCCCCCCCCCCCCCCATCTTCTCCATTCCCTCTCCTCCTGTTTCTCCTTTACCCCTCACCACTTTACCTCCTCCCTCATACGCCTCACCCCACCCCCCCCCTTGAAGCTACTCCTCGTCCCTCACCCTCACACCCCTCACCACCTCACTCCCACCTCACCCCCACCCCCCCTGACCACCTCACCCCCACCATCCCCACAACACACAAAGGAAGTTAAACATCATCATAGAGGTCGGGTCAATATGAGGTGGGACGTTGACCCCCCCAGTAACCTTGTGGTGACGATAAACCTTTTCCTGTGGTTTAATGAGGCTGTACTCGTGGATGGTGGGGGATGGGGTAGTAGAGATGTTAACGCAAGATATAACAGTAGTGTGTGTGTGTGGGGTAGGCCGGTGCTGGGAACGTGGTATCGATAGGAACGAGAAAGTGTTGTAGCGTCTCAAGTTAAATGGATCCGGTTCCAATTCTTAGTAGGACCCATGTCTTAATATAGGGCCCCAAGAGAGAGAGAGAGAGACGGACGGACAGTTAGAGAATTGGGAAAAAAAGAGAAGACAAAGAAAACGGGAAATAATGATAACATACGAGAATAGGTA
>CAUDMG010003610.1:137500-537500 GCA_958450375.1 Homarus gammarus
TATATAACCGGTGATGTGTAATATTCTCTCTCGTTTCCTCCTTTGCTTAAATCATGTCGTTAGTAAGTTTAAGTGGCTCTAATTGTTCTGTGATTTCATTCTCCTCGTTTCCTTTGTTAATATTTTATCATCATCTTTTTGCTCTCTTAATTCTCTATCATCAGCATCTGCCTCAACTCCCTCCCCCTCTCTCTGTGACTGACCGCCCGAGGCAATCACGTGACTATAGCCGCAACGGTCGGTAATGTTGTCGAAGTGGTATCCGCTTTCGGTACTCTCCTCCTATAATTCTTCATGTATCGATTATTTCCACTGTAAAATCTTTTCATCGGTACGTCAAAGCCTAAAGCAAGTGTGTGGAGTAAGCGCGGGGTGTCAGGTAGTCACGGAGTTAATGAAAATGCGGCGGGAATTATGGTGGCTGGCAACTGTGGTGGCATCAGGACAGACCCTCTCCTCAAAAGCTCACTTCAAAGGTTGGAAGGGCAAGATACTGACTCCTTCCCGCCGCCCTCCCCGACACCCACACCTACTCCAGCCTCCTCGTCTTTTTCTCGACTTAAGCTTCCCAGTACGCGGAGAGGGAGAGGTAGGGGAGTTGGATTAATCGGAGGAAGTGTTGCTTGAAGGTGTTGTGTTGACGAAAGAGAGCAGCGAAGTGCATGTGTCGAGCAGCGAGGATGGTAATGCACACCTGCGACCAGCCATGAAGCCCTTGTGGATTTTAAACCTACCGCGCCGCCTACTTACCTAGGTGAGGTGTCACTTACTGTTTTTGTATTAACATTTACTCTTCATTTATAAGCTTAATTTTTAATTGACATATAACCTACACGAACATAATATTAAGGAACTTCGCTGTTCGATTGATAACGCGCAAAAGGATAAGTTACGATGTATTGAAAGCACAATCATCTCAAATATAAAACACAACTAAACCTGGAATTAGCAACTGGAACAACGAGAACAATATGCGTTTAATTCCTTGGAAATTGTCCTGACCGCTGCAGTTACTTTAAACACCTACGGAATTATCCAAAATTGCTCTGTAACATGCTAGGGGATAGGTGCTGCTATGGCGCTCACTTACCCCGTATTGTTCAGTTCCGCCTTCACAGTACAGAAACTTGGAGTGTCATAACATCCTTACCAACCTCTTCCTTCTTTTATATAAATTTCTGTGTGTTGATAGATAACTTATCAGATATATTGCAACTACATAACATTAACTGAAATGAGTGGATATTTTTTGTTGTATTAGTCGTGGGTGTTTACTAAGCTCTGGGTCTGGCGTCCGCTTGGGCTATCCTGTTTGCTCTGTGGGGTAAGCTTTCTTACGTAAGTGAGAGGGACGCTGCTAGCTTGTCCTGGTGACTCTTATAACCAGTGACTTGTATGACTGTCCTGGTGATTCATATAACTTAGTGACTCCCATGACTGTCCTGATGACTCATATAACTAAGTGACTCCCATGACTGTCCTGATGACTCATATAACTTAGTGACCCCCATGACTGTCCTGATGACTCATATAACTTAGTGACTCCCATGACCGTCCTGGTGACTTATATAACTTAGTGACTCGCATGACTGCCCTCGTGACTCTTATAACTTAGTGACTCCCATGACTGTCCTGGTGACTTATAATTTAGTGACTCGCATGACTATCCTGGTAACTCGTATAACTTAGTGACTCACATAACTGTTTTGGTGACTCATATAACTTAGTGACTCCCATGACTGTCCTGGTGACTTATAACTTAGTGACTCCCATGACTCCTGGTGACTTATAACTTAATGACTCCCATGACTGTCTTGGTGACTCATATTACTTAGTGACTCCCATGACTGTCCTGGTGACTCATAACTTAGTGACTCCCATGACTGTCTTGGTGACTCATATTACTTAGTGACTCCCATGACTGTCCTGATGATTCATATAACTTAGTGACTCCCATGACTGTCCTGATGACTCATATAACTTAGTGACTCCCATGACTGTCCTGATGACTCATATAACTTAGTGACTCCCATGACTGTCCTGATGACTCATATAACTTAGTGACTCCCATGACTGTCCTGATGACTCATATAACTTAGTGACTCCCATGACTGTCCTGGTGATTCATATAACTTAGTGACTCCCATGACTGTCCTGATGACTCATATAACTTAGTGACTCCCATGACTGTCCTGGTGATTCATATAACTTAGTGACTCCCATGACTGTCCTGGTGACTCATATAACTTAGTGACTCCCATGACTGTCCTGATGACTCATATAACTTAGTGACTCCCATGACTGTCCTGATGACTCATATAACTTAGTGACTCCCATGACTGTCCTGGTGACTCATATAACTTAATGACTCCCATGACTGTCCTGGTGACTTATAACTAGTGACTCATATGACTTGGTGACTCATATAGCTGTGACTCATGACTTGGTGACTCATATAGCTTAGTGACTTATGACGCTTGGTAATATGATTTTGTGACTCGCATGACTGTCATGGTGACTCATAACTTAGTGACTCGCATGACTGTTCTTGTGCCTCTTAAGACTTAATGACTCGCACGACTGTCCTGGTGACTCATATAACTTAGTGACTCACATGACTGTCCCGGTGACTTATTACTTAGTGATTCACATGAACCCTGGTTACTCATATGACTTGGTGACATGATTTAGTGACTTGCACGACTGTCCTGGTGACTCATAACTTAGTGATTCGCATGACTACCCTGGTGACTCTTATAACTTAGTGACTCACATGACTGTCCTGGTGACACTTATAACTTAGTGACTCGCATGACTGTCCTGGTGACTCATAAGTTAGTGACTCACATGACTGTCCTGGTGATTTATTACTTAGTGACTCGCTTGACTGTCCTGGTGACTTATAGCTTAGTAACTCATGACTGTCCTAGTGACTCATAGCTTAGTGACTCCCATAACTGTCCTGCTGACTTATAACCTAGTGACTCACATAAGTGTCCGGGTGACTTATAACTTAGTGACTCGCATGACTGCCCTGGTGACTTATAGCTTAGTGACTCATGACTGTCCTAGTGACTCATAGCTTAGTAACTCCCATAACTGTCCTGGTGACTCATAGCTTAGTGACTCGCATGACTCATAGCTAAGTGACTCGCATGACTTTTTTGATGGACTCACATAACTTAGTGACTCATGACTGTCCTGGTGACTTATAACTTAGTGACTCACATCACTTCCGGTGACTCAACTTGGTGACTTGCAAATAATTTATATCATGAAGATTACGTTACCCGCCTTATTTCACCCGATAAACAATGCTAACCTAACAAATTATTTTTATTATTTTTATTATTTTTATTATTATTATTATTATTATTTATTATTATTTATTCTTAATATATTATTGTTATTATAATTACTCCTATTTTTATTATTATTTTATTATTATTATTATTATTATTATTATTACCCAACCGTGAACTACGTTCGTGAGTAATGGAACACTTCTTACCTTTCACCCACTCGTGTGATCTATTTTAAGGTGACTTGGTTCATCTTGTCAGAGAGAGAGACAAGAATTCGCGCGAAAATGTCAGTGTGACTTATTTACGTGATCGTTCTAAAATGGTGATGCAATATGGCCACACTGCTTCCCACATGCTGTTTAAAGCTGGTCCTTGTGCCCTGTGTGTGTATGTTTGTGGGTGGGGGGGGGGGGGGGTTCTTATTGCTGCTGTTGTGGGTATTGGTGGTGGTGGTGTTGGTGTATTTTTTGATACTGCAGTAGCCGCATTTGTTGGTGTTCGTAGTGCGGTTTCAATTGTTCCTACTGTTGATATCATTGTCGATAGCACTGTTTTATCGTGGTGAATGAAGTTAAAGGTGGTGGCTGTTTTTTTTTTTACTACATGTACTACTGCTTCTAGGCTGATGTTATTGTAAATGGTTATTGTATGTTATTGTAAAGGTTAGTGGAGCTGTTCTTGATATTTCTTAGTATGGTTTTTGGGCTATTGTTTCTGCTAGAGTTATTCACGTTGTTAGTGGTGATGCCGTTGTCATTGTTACTTTGCTTCCGTTTACCGTTTTTCTGTTGCTATTGGGTCTACTTCAACAGCGGTAAACACTTAAGAATCGAGCAATATTTACTGAGGCCATGTTTACTATACTAGATCAGTGTAACCCCACCCCCTTCTCTCTCTCTCTCTCTCCATTTTCAGTGTTAAACCCTTAAGGAGTAGTGTCGCACTTAGGTATGTTTTGAATGAAATCCGCCGCCACTTAATTGGTTAAGCAACGACTTGTCCAGTTACCACCATCACCGCTAACACGCACACCACTGTCACAGCACAAACAAACCATAAGCCATTACCACACACACACACACATTACAGTCATGCCAACACCACACCACCACCACAACCAACCACCACCATTATCCACGGTCCTTCGCTACCATCGCCCCCCCACCCACCCCCATTCCCACCACCACCACCACCACGGTTCATTGCCTTATGCACATCCAAATGTTTCTTCACTGCCGCCTTGGTGAACCGGACATTCCAGGTTGGCGCGGTCGTTCCTGCGAAGATGAGGTTTATTTTGCTCTAACCCGTGAAGCCTGTGATGATTAGTACAACGTGAAGCCTAGCGTTACGTAAATACAACGTGAAGACGAGGAAGCTTAGTACTACGACGTGAAGTCTGTGGAGCCTAGGGAAGTGTTGTCTTGTACTGCATGATATCTATCTTCGTAAGGCTAATTTATAACCTCGTACTTAAAGGAAATATCTTTTTTGGTGAGTGCATTTCAATGAATGCCTTGGACGTCGTTTATGCTTAAAAGTTCGGACTTTTTTATTTTTATTTACCACACGTAACTGAAACTAAGCTCGCATGTTGCTGGTCCCCTAGACTTAAAGCATATAGATGACAGTTTAAATAACATATACTTTCCACCAGGAGTCTACCCTAACCAAAAGAATATGATCTCACTAGGTTGTGTTAGTTTACGGACTGGATGACAAAAGTCGAACGTATTTTCTGTATTATTGCGTACAGGAGGTCTCATTTGATAGCGGAGCTCGCCAGCAAGCAAGATGAGTTCCTTTGTGATGGTCATGGGAGCTTGTTTTAGAAGACGACATGCTGTTAATGCCTAAAAAGGCGACTTAAGTTAGCACAGCTGGGGTGGCCGCCCAGCCCCTGTGCTAAGTCGTGATTTCCTCAACAGATGTCGCCCTTATGCTCAACAGCCTCGATACACTAAACGTAATGTCGTTATATATTGTACATTTCCGTATAGTTTTCTACAGCTGCAATCACATTTTATCCTTTAGATTGTCACATAAATGAACTTACAGCGTGTTGTTTTACCCCTGAGTACATAGTATTAGAATCGAGCATTATTGAGGTTCGTAGCTTAGCCTCGACACACGGACCCACACAACACGAAAAAAACTTTCCTTAAATATTAATTACAGATTCCTTACACAATAAAACTATTTTGTTAATAACAATAATAATGCAAAGTTAATACAAATAAATTGCACTTGAAAGCTCTTCCAATACTACCTAACTGAGGTTGATGAAACAGTTGAGTGAAGACAGTTGCTAACATCAGGTTTGAAGTAATGTCGTGAATCTTATTACTTACTCATGGGAGGATCAACCTTAATGGCGAAGTGAGTTTCAGGTCGCCTCTCTACCCAGGAAAAATTTGGCCAATTGAAGCAGGGCATTGCGGTCACCTTAACATGATTCAGATGTGGCATAAGACACCACTTGTTGCTTAATAGAGGCTGTGTTTGTACGTGAGGGTGGGAGGAATCCAATCCTGCCTTGTTGATAATTATATACAGCCAGACAGACAGTCACTATTGGGATGTCATTCTGTATATTATTGAGAAATTAATGGTACTGTAGTTTTTTCTTTATTTAACTGATAGAATGACAGTTGAGGGAGTCTATCGCAGTTTAGAGAGATGATAGGGTGTTTTTGGACAGAAGAAGAGGCAGACAGTGACAGTAAATGAGAGAATAATGGAGATAAACAAATGCGGATATAATCGACAAGAGGACGAGAGGGAGGCAAAAACAGACATACAGACATAAAAAGAGACAGACACAGACTTGAATATCCAGTAGAATGAGATAGACAAAGGCAGACAGATAGACAGTACGAAAGAAACAGGTTGATTGAAAGAGGTAAATATTCTGACTGACAACAATAATTGGTCCATAGTATCAGTACAGTTTAGTTTTAGTTTAACAAATTAATTGGCAGAGCTTGTAGCACAGTTTGCCTATTCTGAGTAATTCAGTCAGGTCTTGACACTGAGGGTGGTATCACTTCTCACTGTCACGCAGGACAGAGGTTCACACACAAAGAAACACATCATATTCATTAACAACTATAAATGTATATAGGTCAGATTCATATGGGTAATGTCACTGTTCACTGCCATGCAGGACAGAGGTTCGTACACAAAGAGTTGCATCATATTCATTGACAGTACATATACATATATGTAAACACACACACACACATATACATACATATACGTATATACATACGTACTCATATACATATACATGTACACGTACATATACATGCACACACGCACACATACATACATATACGTCGGTCAGATTCATGTGGGTAATGTCACTCTTCACTGCCATACAGGACAGAGGTGCGTACACAAAGAATGCATCATATTCAGTGACACTATATATAGGTCAGACTCATGTGGGTAATGCCACTGTTCACTCTCATGCAGGACAGAGGTTCGTACACAAAGAAGGAAATACATCACATTCACCAGCAGCATATATAGGTCAGTGGATCACATACATTGGTACAGTGTGTTGTGTCGAGCTCAGGTCATAGCCTAGTGTCGGCGGCAGTTCAAGGCATCGTACACAACTGGAGCACAAAATTCCATCGGAACAAAATCCCACTTCCAATAAAATCTCCTGGTTATAATCCTCGCTGAAGTAAATCCCACCAGCAAAGTGAAGTATTGATAGATGAATTCACACCTGCTAGATAAGAGCGTGGGATGACGGGAAGCATGTTGGGGAAGAAGGGTGAATTAAGCATTGTGTGTGTGCGCTGGACTTTTTACGTAAAGTTTTCAGTCACCTGGTTACAGATAGTATGGGACTATAGTATAAAATTAATGCTCTTCTAAAGAAAATATGAGTACGATGTATGTATGGTCTTACACCGATAAAAAAGAAAATTAAATTCTTGTGTTTCAGGGGTAAAAAGCATTTGACGCAATAATGTATCTGCATTAAATTCCCAGGTATCCGGTTTAATAATAATAAAGGTAAGACCAATGGCAGAGACGTTATCACATACATACATACATACATACATACATACGCGTTTAAACCTCTGTTGCGCCATTAACAGACAACATCCGCTGCCCTTGGTCCTAACTTAACGTCAATCCGATGATGTTCACAGGACCTTTAACCTACAAATGGTCGTTTTTTTTTTCTAATCGCATCGCCCAGGGTTGCGGTTGGTGGAAGCGCTTGATAAATCGTTATGAAGATAATTAAACCGAGGGTAATGGGTTGATGGCTAATTAACTCAGGGGAGGGGGGGGGGGGGAGGGGGTTAAGTGATATATAACATAATTATTATATTGGTAAGGGAGATAAGACGTTGGTGTTTATTTATGTATATGAGAGGGAGTGTTAGTCGGTTGGTGACTTGAGGAGGAAGAGGAGGGGAAGATGAGAAGTCGAGGAGATGATGATGGCGAGGGGTAATGAGGAGGAGGATGATGGTGAGGGAGAGGAGAGGATGATGATGATGAAGAGAGGGGATGAGGCGGAAGAAGAGAAGATGATGATGAAGATGATGGTGATGATGATGATGGGGAGGGGTAATGGGGAGGGAGAGAAGGATGATGATGGTGATGATGATGATGGGGAGGGGTAATGGGGAGGGAGAGAAGGATGATGATGGTGATGATGAAGAGGAAGAAGAAGAGAGGATAATGATGATGAAGAGGAGGATGATGAGGAGGAAGAGGAGAAGATGATGATGGGGGTGATGATGAGGAAGAGGAGAGGATGATAATGATGATGATGATGATGATGATGATAATGAGGAGGAGGAGGATGACGAGGAGAAAGAAGAGGAGAGAATGATGATGAAGAAGAGGAGGAAGAGGAGGTGAAAGTGAGTTAGTTTTAGAGACGTTCTTCCTTGTTCACTGTTGTCACTGGCCATGTGTTATGAAGCTTTGTGCTGGTCTTGTCACTGGCCATGTGTTATGAAGCTTTGTGCTGGTGTTGTCACTGGCCATGTGTTATGAAGCTTTGTGCTGGTGTTGTCACTGGCCATGTGTTATGAAGCTTAGAGCTGGTGTTGTCACTGGCCATGTGTTATGAAGCTTTGTGCTGGTGTTGTCACTGGCCATGTGTTATGAAGCTTAGAGCTGGTGTTGTCACTGGCCATGTGTTATGAAGCTTTGTGCTGGTGTTGTCACTGGCCATGTGTTATGAAGCTTTGAGCTGGTGTTGTCACTGGCCATGTGTTATGAAGCTTTGTGCTGGTGTTGTCACTGGCCATGTGTTATGAAGCTTTGTGCTGGTGTTGTCACTGGCCATGTGTTATGAAGCTTTGTGCTGGTGTTGTCACTGGCCATGTGTTATGAAGCTTTGTGCTGGTGTTGTCACTGGCCATGTGTTATGAAGCTTTGTGCTGGTGTTGTCACTGGCCATGTGTTATGAAGCTTTGTGCTGGTGTTGTCACTGGCCATGTGTTATGAAGCTTTGAGCTGGTGTTGTCACTGGCCATGTGTTATGAAGCTTTGTGCTGGTGTTGTCACTGGCCATGTGTTATGAAGCTTTGAGCTGGTGTTGTCACTGGCCATGTGTTATGAAGCTTTGTGCTGGTGTTGTCACTGGCCATGTGTTATGAAGCTTTGTGCTGGTGTTGTCACTGGCCATGTGTTATGAAGCTTTGTGCTGGTGTTGTCACTGGCCATGTCTCAAGCTTTGTGCTGGTCTTGTCACTGGCCATGTGTTATGAAGCTTTGAGCTGGTGTTGTCACTGGCCATGTGTTATGAAGCTTTGTGCTGGTGTTGTCACTGGCCATGTGTTATGAAGCTTTGAGCTGGTGTTGTCACTGGCCATGTGTTATGAAGCTTTGTGCTGGTGTTGTCACTGGCCATGTGTTATGAAGCTTTGTGCTGGTGTTGTCACTGGCCATGTGTTATGAAGCTTTGTGCTGGTGTTGTCACTGGCCATGTGTGAGGAAGCTTTGTGCTGGTGTTGTCACTGGCCATGTGTGAGGAAGCTTTGTGCTGGTGTTGTCACTGGCCATGTGTTATGAAGCTTTGTGCTGGTGTTGTCACTGGCCATGTGTTATGAAGCTTTGAGCTGGTGTTGTCACTGGCCATGTGTTATGAAGCTTTGTGCTGGTGTTGTCACTGGCCATGTGTTATGAAGCTTTGTGCTGGTGTTGTCACTGGCCATGTGTTATGAAGCTTTGTGCTGGTGTTGTCACTGGCCATGTGTGAGGAAGCTTTGTGCTGGTGTTGTCACTGGCCATGTGTGAGGAAGCTTTCTGCTGGTGTTGTCACTGGCTGTGTGTTATGAAGCTTTGTGCTGGTGTTGTCACTGGCCATGTGTGAGGAAGCTTTGTGCTGGTGTTGTCACTGGCCATGTGTGAGGAAGCTTTCTGCTGGTGTTGTCACTGGCCATGTGTTATGAAGCTTTGTGCTGGTGTTGTCACTGGCTGTGTGTTATGAAGCTTTGTTCTGGGGTTGTCACTGGCCATGTGTTATGAAGCTTTGTGCTGGTGTTGTCACTGGCCATGTGTTATGAAGCTTTGTGCTGGTGTTGTCACTGGCCATGTGTTATGAAGCTTTGTGCTGGGGTTGTCACTGGCCATGTGTGAGGAAGCTTTGTGCTGGTGTTGTCACTGGCCATGTGTTATGAAGCTTTGTGCTGGTGTTGTCACTGGCTGTGTGTTATGAAGCTTTGTTCTGGTGTTGTCACTGGCCTTGTGTGAGGAAGCTTTGTGCTGGTGTTGTCACTGGCCTTGTGTGAGGAAGCTTTGTGCTGGTGTTGTCACTGGCCATGTGTGAGGAAGCTTTGTGCTGGTGTTGTCACTGGCCATGTGTTATGAAGCTTTGTGCTGGTGTTGTCACTGGCTGTGTGTTATGAAGCTTTGTTCTGGTGTTGTCACTGGCCTTGTGTGAGGAAGCTTTGTGCTGGTGTTGTCACTGGCCATGTGTGAGGAAGCTTTGTGCTGGTGTTGTCACTGGCCATGTGTTATGAAGCTTTGTTCTGGTGTTGTCACTGGCCTTGTGTGAGGAAGCTTTGTGCTGGTGTTGTCACTGGCCATGTGTGAGGAAGCTTTGTGCTGGTGTTGTCACTGGCCATGTGTTATGAAGCTTTGTTCTGGGGTTGTCACTGGCCTTGTGTGAGGAAGCTTTGTGCTGGTGTTGTCACTGGCCATGTGTGAGGAAGCTTTGTGCTGGTGTTGTCACTGGCCATGTGTTATGAAGCTTTGTGCTGGTGTTGTCACTGGCTGTGTGTTATGAAGCTTTGTTCTGGGGTTGTCACTGGCCATGTGTGAGGAAGCTTTGTGCTGGTGTTGTCACTGGACATGTGTTATGAAGCTTTGTTCTGGGGTTGTCACTGGCCATGTGTGAGGAAGCTTTGTTCTGGGGTTGTCACTGGCCATGTGTGAGGAAGCTTTGTGCTGGTGTTGTCACTGGCCATGTGTTATGAAGCTTTGTTCTGGGGTTGTCACTGGCCATGTGTGAGGAAGCTTTGTTCTGGGGTTGTCACTGGCCATGTGTGAGGAAGCTTTGTGCTGGTGTTGTCACTGGCTGTGTGTTATGAAGCTTTGTTCTGGGGTTGTCACTGGCCATGTGTGAGGAAGCTTTGTTCTGGGGTTGTCACTGGCCATGTGTTATGAAGCTTTGTGCTGGTGTTGTCACTGGCTGTGTGTTATGAAGCTTTGTTCTGGGGTTGTCACTGGCCATGTGTGAGGAAGCTTTGTGCTGGTGTTGTCACTGGCTGTGTGTTATGAAGCTTTGAGCTGGGCGGGTCAGTTTTATTGCCTGTGGAAAGTTTGTCTCCTTAGTGCGTCGGGTCAAATTAATACCGAGCCCGAACTGAAGCCGGAACCGAACCTAACTATTTGTATATTAACACCCAAGTTTTGATCCCGTTTGGTAAAGGGTTGGTAAGGTTAACGGTGAGTTAGGGTAGATTAGTTAGATTAAGGGTAAGTTTGGTTAGGTTAGGTTAGGTTCATATAGGTTAGGTTACGGTTGGTTCCTGGGATAAGACACTCCCTCGTTTGCCTATCTCTATCCTGTCGTTAACTGTTGTCTGATCTAGGAAAAATCACCTGAACATTAGACACCCCAGGATGTTTCACCTGAAGATTGACCACCCTAGTGTTAAACTAACCTAAAGTAACTTAGCCTTACCCTAACGTAACCTAACCTAACCATATTCCCCTTTGTAGCGTTCGGGTGTTAAATATTTAAAGGAAATTAGTTGGGGTGCCTAATTTTCAGGTGATCCACTTGGGATGTTATAATTAATATCGAGAGTCTAAGAGAAGTTTACAAGACAAATTCTCAGATGTTTATCGGTTCACTGCGTAATCGAGTCAGGTAATGCTTTGTTTTATCATAGTGGAAAATTTATTGTCAGGGACGCAGTGGGCGGGGTTTGACTATCCTTGGGGGAAGTGGAGTTGCGGGGCATCTTACATACCACATCCGAGCAGGATTGCCAGATGGCCGTTTCCACGGCCAAATTTCTCTAATTAGGCCGTAAAAAACTTCGCCTGGCTGTGAAAAAATGGATGGTCACGGCCAAAGTATTTGCCCGAATTTTGGCCGAATTTTGTAAAACACGTATTAATTCCTCATGTAGTGGATTTTGAAGAAAAGTCTAGCAGATTTTCAAATTTCACATTGAAAATGCTGGCTCAGTGACCTCACCTAATCAGTGACCTCACCTCTTCACATGTTTACTTGACCTACTGAGCTGACTGATCCTTCTAGTTACTACCTTGTTGTTAGTTCTCATATTTGAGTTATTCAGGCTGAACGTGTCCAGCATATGGGTTAAGCTTCAGAGCTTACAAAGCCATCTGGGTTACTTTCTGAAATTCCGAGTGCTAGTTTTCAAAATGTCCACTAGTAAATGGAAAAGATCCTAGGACAGTGGTAGAAAATATAACAAACCGGGGGACGATGACGAACTAGACGTTTTTGCTTACGCCAACTAGTGTTATCAAGTTATCATGCTCCACCACCATTTCAGATTAAGGTAAATCTTCACTGTAGATTATAGATATTATGTTTATGTAATTATTGGGCTCTCGATTCTAAATGAAAATTTGGTTTTATTACGACATTTTAAGTGGATATTGTAGGGAATACTTTTATTTTGTGTGGATTGCAAAAATAGCCTTGTGCTCCCCATTCCCAAAGTTTTGGCCGAATTTTGGGCGATTTGGCCGTGAGATGGCGTGAAGTTGGCCGTGAAGCTTGTCGTACATCTGGCAACCCTGCATCCTAGCCGCGGGTGACGCTCCCGGGATATGAATATTGCTCTCGGTAAAATTTGTTAATTCACTTCATCCGAGGTGAAGAATGTCGATCGGATGTAAATGATAATCATGTCGAGTTTGTTCACTACTTTTTCCTTTTATTGAATGTCTTGTCATGCTTCGTTTGTCTGTATGTGAATATCCGTCATGCAGAGTTTATTTACTAATGCTTCCATATGTAAATGAATATCAGGCAAAGGCTATTCAGTAATGTTTCCAAATGCAAATCACTATCGTGCAGAGGTTGCATGAAGATCATGTAGCGTGTTTACGAAAACGGATGTGAATGACGTTTCTACGAAGTTGGTTTAATAAGTCGGCCAGCTGTAAAAACAGTGTTGAGGAATTCTTGCCGATGTGAACGACAAAAGCGAGAAGTAAGTCGTCCATATACGGAAAGTTGACCAGATTTTCTGAATGCAATCAATTATTGCAGTTTCACTCCAAATTGTTGGAAGGTGGGGGGGGGGGGGTGATAACTAAAAAACGACTAATTTCCGACGGATTTGAAGGTCAAATTCGAACGAATCACACCAAACACCACCAGAAAAACATGGATCTCTGGTAAAAAAAACAACTGGTAGTGAAAGTGCAATTTTACCAGATTTTCTTGAATGTCATGAAGCAGTTTGTTGATCAAAGTTTTTACTTATATTAATAATGTTTTATGAAATTTGCTGGATATAAACGATACACTTTGAAACTGTGTTATGGGTGAATGTAAATAGTGAAAAATTTTATAAGGTGCGATGAATAGGTTTGGTGAAAAAAATGTCTGTACTTACACTAATTGTACTTCAAAGAAAATGATCTGTATGTAATATTACTTGATTTTACAGGATGTGAATGATATTTTGGCGAATTACCTCGTGTGAATGTCATACTGATATTACTGCAATACCGTGACTTATACAGTATGTCTCTAGCACAATGCACCTCGACCAAACATACCTTCAGTCAATTTTCCTCTTGGGAGTTGAAATTACCAGCTTGGGTGACGTGGCATGGTGGCATTTTGTAGCGTCGTTTACGTCTCAAGGTTACGAGTAAATTGTAGTGTTTATTTACAAGCGAGTTTGTGTGTGTGTGTTTCTTTATGTACATATATCATATACTTGGCTAGACAAGGATATATTAGCAAAACGAGTGTAGGATTATACGATAACAGATGTATTTGAGAAACCTTATAGTCAGGGGGTGGGGGAAGGGGAGGGGATATTTTAAGTGTGACGTATAACAGTAACAACAGTAATGGCTCACAGTGACAACAGAAGAAAAGGAGGATGATTACAGTAACAACAACAGCAAAGGCTATCGTTTACAACACGACAAAGACAAAGAGTGACAACAACAAAAGGTAACAGTAACAACAAAAGGTAACAGTAACAACAAAAGGTAACAGTAACAACATAAGGTAACAGTAACAACAAAAGCTAACTGTAACAACAAAAGGTAACAATACAAAACAAAAGCTAACAATAACAACAAAGACTAACAATAAAAAACGCTAACACTAACAACAAAAGCTAACAGTAACAACAAAAGCTAACAGTAACAATAAAAGCTAACAATAACAATAAACGCTAACAATAACAAAAGCTAACAGTAACAACAAAAACTAACAGTAGCAACAAAAGCTAACAGTAGCAACAAAAGCTAACCGTAACAACAAGAGCTAACAATAATAAAAGCGAATTCTAACAAATGCTAACAATACTAAAAGCTACAACAACAACAACAACATCTAACAGGAACAACAAAATCTAACAATAACAACAAAAGCTAACAGTAGCAAAAGATAGCACAAACAAAAGCTAATAATAAAAGCTAACGAGTGAACAACTAGCCCACCTCCCTCCCTACACCCCTCTCCCACCTCACACCTACTTCCCTACTACCCTTCACCTCCCCTCACTTCCCTACTACCCTCCACCTCCCCTCACTTCCCTACTACCCTCCACCTCCCCTCACTTCCCTACTACCCTTCACCTCCCCTCACTTCCCTACTACCCCTCACCTCCCCTCACTTCACTACTACCCTTCACCTCCCCTCACTTCCCTACTACCCCTCACCTCCCCTCACTTCCTTACTACCCTTCACCTCCCCTCACTTCCCTACTACCTTTCACCTCACCTCACTTCCCTACTACCCCTCACCTCCCCTCACTTCCCTACTACCCTTCACCTCACCTCACTTCCCTACTACCCCTCACCTCCCCTCACTTCCCTACTACCCCTCACCTCCCCTCACTTCCCTACTACCCCTCACCTCCCCTCACTTCCCTACTACCCCTCACCTCCCCTCACTGCCCTACTACCCCTCACCTCCCCTCACTTCCCTACTACCCTTCACCTCCCCTCACTTCCCTACTACCCTTCACCTCCCCTCACTTCCCTACTACCCCTCACCTCCCCTCACTTCCTTACTACCCTTCACCTCCCCTCACTTCCCTACTACCCTCCCACCTCCCCTCACTTCCCTACTACCCTCCACCTCCCCTCACTTCCCTACTACCCTCCCACCTCCCCTCACTTCCCTACTACCCTCCACCTCCCCTCACTTCCCTACTACCCCTCACCTCCCCTCACTTCCCTACTACCCCCCACCTCCCCTCACTTCCCTACTACCCTTCACCTCCCCTCACTTCCCTACTACCCCCCACCTCCCCTCACTTCCCAACTACCCTTCACCTACCCTCACTTCCCTACTACCCCCCCACCTCCCCTCACTTCCCTACTACCCTTCACCTCCCCTCACTTCCCTACTACCCCCCACCTCCCCTCACTTCCCTACTACCCTTCACCTCCCCTCACTTCCCTACTACCCCCCACCTCCCCTCACTTCCCTACTACCCTTTACCTCCCCTCACTTCCCTACTACCCCCCACCTCCCCTCACTTCCCAACTACCCTTCACCTACCCTCACTTCTTTTACTTTTACGATGTTATTTACTTAGACTTTAGCAAAGCATTTGACAGAGTACCGCATCAGAGGCTTCTGAGAAAAATTAAGGCTCATGGTATCGAGGGGAAAGTTTTAAATTGGATAAAATCATGGCTCGCCGATAGAACGCAGAGGGTCAGCGTAGATGGTGTTAAATCTGAGTGGGGCCATGTAACCAGTGGGGTTCCCCAGGGGTCAGTACTAGGCCCACTCTTGTTCATAATCTACATAAGCGATCTAGATACTGGGATCAGCAGTGACATAAGCAAGTTTGCGGATGACACCAAAATAGGGCGGCAGATTAATTCAGAGCAGGATGCAAATGCATTTTAGGAGGATCTAAATAAACTGCAGGGGTGGTCTGAAAATGGCCAATGAAATTCAACACCAGCAAGTGCAGCGTACTTAATATTGGAAGAACAAATACTGTCAATGTATACAGCCTGAACAACATCAACCTAGAGAAGTCGACTTGTGAAAGAGACCTAGGGGTACTTGTAAGCCTGGACCTACGGCCTAGAAAACAGTGTGTTAATGTTCGAAATAAGGTAAACAGAGTATTGGGTTTTATATCTAGAAGTGTAAGTAATAAGAGTGCAGAGGTCTTATTGCAACTATATCTTGCGCTAGTCAGGCCACACCTCGATTATGCGGTTCAGTTCTGGTGCCCTTATTATAGAATGGATTTCAATTCACTGGAGTCGGTGCAGCGAAGAATGACGAAAATGATTCCGGGACTTAGAAACCTTCCATATCAGGATCGGTTGTAGAAACTAAACTTGCATTTCCTAGAAAGACGAAGAGTGCGGGGAGATATGATAGAAGTATTCAAGTGGGTGAAAGAAATCAATAAAGGTGATATAGATAAAGTTCTTATAATATCCGAGCAGGATAGGACTCGGAACAACGAATTCAAGTTGGATAAGTTTAGGTTTAGGAGGGAGATAGGAAGGAACTGGTTTATAAATAGGGTGGTGGACGAGTGGAACAAGCTTAGCAGCTTTGTAGTAAGTTCTGGAACGCTGGAAAGTTTTAAAGGGAGGCTGGATAGATTCATGGATGATAGAGAATGGTAGTAACTCTCGACAGGAGCTGCCATGCACAGGCCAACCGGCCTATTGCAGACTCCTTATTTTCTTATGTTCTCACTTCCCTACTACCCTTCACCTCCCTTCACTTCCCTACTACCCCTCACCTCCCCTCACTTCCCTACTACCCTACACCTCCCCTCACCTCCCTACTACCGTTCACCTCCCCTCACTTCCCTACTACCCATCACCCCCCCTCACTTCCCTACTACCCCTCACCTCCCTACTACCGATCACCTCCCCTCACTTCCCTACTACCCATCACCTCCCCTCACTTCCCTACTACCCCTCACCTCCCCACACTTCCATACTACCCTTCACCTCCCCTCACTTCCCTACTACTCCTCACTTCCCCTACTACCCCTTCACCTCCCCTCACTTCCCTACTACCCCTCACCTCCCCACACTTCCATACTACCCTTCACCTCCCCTCACTTCCCCTACTACCCCTTCACCTCCCCTCACTTCCCTACTACCCTTCACCTCCCCTCACTTCCCCTACTACCCCTTCACCTCCCCTCACTTCCCTACTACCCCTCACTTCCCCTACTACCCTTCACCTCCCCTCACTTCCCTACTACCCCTCACTTCCCCTACTACCCCTTCACCTCCCCTCACTTCCCTACTACCCCTCACCTCCCCACACTTCCATACTACCCTTCATCTCCCCTCACTTCCCTACTACCCTTCACCTCCCCTCACTTCCCCTACTACCCCTTCACCTCCCCTCACTTCCCTACTACCCTTCACCTCCCCTCACTTCCCCTACTACCCCTTCACCTCCCCTCACTTCCCTACTACCCCTCACTTCCCCTACTACCCTTCACCTCCCCTCACTTCCCTACTACCCCTCACCTCCCCACACTTCCCTACTACCCTTCACCTCCCCTCACTTCCCTACTACCCTTCACCTCCCCTCACTTCCCTACTACCCTTCACCTCTCCTCACTTCCCTACTACCCTTCACCTCCCCTCACTTCCCCTACTACCCCTTCACCTCCCCTCACTTCCCTACTACCCTTCACCTCACCTCACTTCCCTACTACCCTTCACCTCCCCTCACTTCCCTACTACCCTTCACCTCCCCTCACTTCCTTACTACCCCTTCACCTCCCCTCACTTCCCTACTACCCCTTCACCTCCCCTCACTTCCCTACTACCCTTCACCTCACCTCACTTCCCTACTACCCTTCACCTCCCCTCACTTCCCCTACTACCCCTTCACCTCCCCTCACTTCCCTACTACCCTTCACCTCACCTCACTTCCCTACTACCCTTCACTTCCCCTCACTCTTCACTACTCCTACCGTCCCAACTGCCCTCGTGACAGGCTTGGGACCACGTAACACTGGACCACGTAACACTGGACCAAGTAACATTGGACCATGCAACACTGGACCATATAACACTGGACCACGTAACACTGGACCACGTAGCACTGAACCACGCAACACTGGACCACATAACTGGACCACGTAACACTGGGACAAGTAACATTGGACCATGCAACACTGGACCACATAACACTGGACCACGTAACACTAGACCACGTAACACTGAACCACGTAACACTGGACCACATAACACTGGACCACGTAACACTGGACCACATAACACTGGACCACGTAACACTGGACCACGTAGCACTGAACCACAACACTGGAACCACGTAAAAGGCCACCTAGCACTGGACCACGTAGCACTGAACCACGTAACTGTGGACCACGTAACACTGGACTACGTAGCACTGGACCACGTAACACTGGACCACATAACACTGGACCACGTAACACCGGACCACGTAACACTGGACCACGTAGCACTGGACCACGTAACAAGTAGATTAATATGATGCAAATGATACTGACATACAGTAATACACACTGTCTTCACTCGAAAAAAGAGAAGAGGCGGTAAGTAGCGTTAGTCAGCTGTCTCACCTTGTAACGAAAATGTCACTGGAATATTATACACCTCAAGAGGTTTAGGTTAGGTTAGGTTAGTTTTAGGTCAGGTTAGGTTAGGTTAGGTTAGATTAGATTACATTCAGGTTAGATTAGGTTAAGTTAGGTTACATTCAGGTTAGATTAGGTTAGGTTACATTCAGATTAGGTTAGGTTAGGTACATTTAGGTTATGTTATGTTAGGGTAAGTTAGATACATTCACGTTAGGTTATGTTAGGTTAAGTTAGTTTTAGGTTATGTTATGTTAGGGTAAATTAGGTTAGAAGAGATTAGGTTAGGTTAGATTAGGTTAGCTTTAGGTTAGAATAGGTTAAGTTAAATTAGCTTAAATTGGATAATAAGCTGTGGGCTACGGTACTCTCCTGGTCATCACAAACTTCACTTTCGAAATCACTTACTCCTGCGAGCCAAGTGAACGTGAGAGTGAATTTTTAACCACATGTTACACCCACACACTTGCCTGTAGCCTAACTACGTCACCACTGCAACAACAAAGGTAGCGGCTGTGGAGACAAGTTTTTTTACGTAAGATTGTGGTTTTGTTGCTCAAGTTAGAATTAAATGGAGGTTATAAATATCTTTCACAGTGTTATTTGGGATTATGAGATAGATATATAAATAGATAGATAGAGAGAGAGAGAGAGAGAGAGAGAGAGAGAGAGGTGGTTTCAGTATTCCTTAATAAACGTTGTGTGTTGACTCCATTTCACTCTGTATGTATATAACTCATTTATGCTCACGATGGTTTACAGGCGTGAGAATACATTGTTATAAATATTAACTAAAAAGAAAAATAATAATTCGGTTTAAATTCCACTTGGGAAACGGATCATGTCAACGAATTAATCAGCCTCTTCGTCAAGTTGTTCTTAACTCAACAAACTTTATTTTTATTTCAATTTCTCTCCTGTGTTGTGATGTTTCTTCAATTATTCTATTTTTTTCTATATTTGTTTGTGTATGTGTGTGTGTTCAAAGCTAATGCCAAAATATTGTATCACCCAATAAAATATTTATACCAAATTGTGTTGAAAATAATATGAGACAACGGATGGAGACTTTTGGCAACCCTATACCGAGACACCGGGAGTCGTAGGGTTCATTCGGAAATTCATCGACCCTCCCTAGTGGAGATAGTGTTTTGGGTGACTGACTATACATAGGTGTGGTATTCCCATAGAGTTCCTTGTAGGGCCATTGCCAGTGTTGGTTAGATGAAGGTAAGTTAACACGCGTCTTGAAATTCCTACTGGTGGAATGGTCGTGAGCCTTATTTACTTTTTGGGGGGTGGGGGACCTTTTTATTTGATTGTAGTAGTCAGGGGAACGTTTTTGTCTAGTTGCAGTAGTCAGGGGAACGTTTTTGTCTAGTTGTAGTAGTCAGGGGAACGTTTTTGTCTGGTTGTAGTAGTCAGGGGAACGTTTTTGTTTGGTTGTAGTAGTCAGGGGAACGTTTTTGTTTGGTTGTAGTAGTCAGGGGAACGTTTTTGTTTGGTTGAAGTTGTCAGGGGAACGTTTTTGTTTGGTTGTAGTAGTCAGTGGAACGTTTTTGTTTAGTTGTAGTTGTCAGGGGAACGTTTTTGTCTGGTTGTAGTAGTCAGGGGAACGTTTTTGTCTGGTTGTAGTCAGGGAACGTTTTTGTCGGGTTGTAGTAGTCAGAGAACGTTTTTGTTTGGTTGAAGTTGTCAAGGGAACGTGTTTGTTTGGCTGTAGTAGTCAGTGGAACGTTTTTGTCTAGTTGTAGGAGTCAGGGAACGTCACACTTAATCAGTGAACCAGAATGACTTCATAGCTAATCAGGAACCCGGGTTACATTGTTAATCAGGTTACAAATGACGTCACAGTTAATCAAGCTACGAGAATGACGTCACAGTTAATCAGACTTCCAGAATGACGTCACAGTTAATCAGGAAGAACAAGGGGACGTACACAGTTGGCAAAGGAATCAGCATGCACTCCACACCTGGTCGAAGAAGGGAGTAAGGGGAGGGGAGGGGGGGGGGGAGGGAGAGGGAAATGTGTCGACATCACTAAGGGGAGGATATATATCATCAGTGTTGCTATACCATGCACTGCCACACTCCCCCCCTCTTACGCACCCACCCACACACACACTGACGCCCTCACAGCCTCCCATCATTCACACTTTTAACTCCACTAGCTCACAACCTGTCCATTTTGTTGTAATACTGCTTTCGCTTGGCCGTCAATATATTGTCACCGTTTACATTCTTCAGTTCATCTTTATAATTTCTATTATGTTATTTCACATCAGCTGACCTTGTTTCGTATATTCACGACGCTCTCAGTCAACAAGGTCCACTCACACCTCTTACTTGCTTTAACTAGTTTTTCTTTATTCATTATATACCTGTTTTCTCTTCTCCCCCTTGACCCGGTTGTTCCTCTCTCTCTCTTCTTGTTACTGGTTCTAAGAGTGTACCAGGTGGGATATATATTGTAAAAGGTCTGTCTTTGAAGAGTGGTAACAAAACACCCGAGGTCCTCTTAACTTATCTAAGTCTGCCCTGTAAAAAAATAAATACTCCTCTTAAAAAATGGAAAGTGGCAACTCAAATCCGTAGATTTAGCGATAGTTTTGGTAATTATGTCTGTGTGTGTATTCCTTGTGCAGTTTTAAGATAGAGGTGAAATTGGGGAGGTGCAGGTGGCCAAGGAGAAGGCCAGGCACACTATCTATTGGCCCTTCATCCAGGAGAGACCGGATAACATAACTATACATTATAACTTCAACCTAATTAATTGTTGACAACTATTAACTATACTTAGAGTACGTGCTTAAAATCTCAGGTGTTTGAAGGGGAGGGACAGAGTTACACCATCAAGACATTTTCTAACGGAAGAACGGTTAATTTCCTCCCATGGTTAGACGCCCAAGATGCGTTTGTTCTAGACCGTCTGATGATGTTTTTGTGCCGTGAAGACAGGATGTTGTGTTTCCTATTATGGCTGCGGCACACTGGGCACTTTTCCTCTCAACATGTTTAGCAAACACGGTCCGGCCAAAACAAAGAGGCGTGTTCGTCACACTGGGATGTTTTGTTGGCGCCTGCCCAATGCAAGGAAAACAACAACAAAGCGTCTAGACAAGGTTCGCCAAGGATCCCGTTACTACAACTGAGGCCCTGCAGGATTGTGCTATAGTTCTTCAATTGCTGAAGCAAGTGAGGCGTCTGCAAAAGATAAAGAAAAAAGACAATGGGCGCGTCGTGAGAGGGCGGGTCACTGTCCCATCTGACCCAACCACCAACCGTTGTGTGCCATTTAAAGATTAGTAGGGTCATTACCTGACCATTGTGGACCTGGTCTCACCCTCCTCTGTATATATTCATCTTGTTCTGCATTACTCTATCTAGTCTGTACTCACCCCTGAAGATGTGAATTACACGAAAGCGCTTGGGAACTTCGTGTTTTCTTCTTTCCTGGTGGTTATCAGCATATATATATATATATATATACATATATATATATATATATATATCTTGATAAAATCACACGGGAAAAGGGAAACAACGGAGCACCTTAGCTTTCGTCTTTATTCAAGACATATGTATATATATATATATATATATATATATATATATATATATATATATATATATATATATATATATATATATATATATATATGGTTTATTCTCAATAACAACCATTTCTTGTTCTAAGTCACATGCAGTTCTGTTGGTTCATAACTCTCTCTCCTTCTTCCCTCTTCATGAGTGGGAGAGAAATGGAGGTGGAATAGTTCAACTGTTACCTAAATGGAACAGGAGTGAATGGGGGAGGGAGAAAGAGAGACAGAAGGGGTAAGATAAACGAAGAAATGAAGAGGGAAGAAGGAGAGAGAGAGAGTTATGAACCAACATAACTGCATGTGACTTAGAACAGGAAATGGTTGTTACTGAGAATAAACCACATAAGCTTTCTTAACCGTACTAAGGGAGGGGGGGGGGTGAAGAAGGGGGAGAGGAGAAGGAGGAAGCCTAGTCATCACTTCAGCTTAACCACGGGAAAATATACCGTATCATAATTTTCAAGTAAGCTGTGAGGTAAGCTTAAAATCACCATGAATTCCAACAATAAAATACGTTAAAAATTTTAATTTCGTGAGTGTGTGTGTGTGTGTGTGTGTGTGTGTGTGTATACAAGGTCCCATGAGGGCAGATGTCTGATAAGGTAAACAGACTTTGACGAAATTCCCCACCACCGTCATAAAGAATTCCCACTTAGTGATAATTTTCCCTAGTTTTTTTTTTTTTTTTGAGGTCGGGTGGGAGGAGGGGGGGGGGGGTCTCATAGGACTTCCCTCCAGTGTTAACCCGGCCAGCTGATAGCACATCTCCAACCCTCTCTGTACATCCCCACACCTCTCTCACTCATAGGATTTCCCTTTAGTTTTACCCAGTCAGTTGATACTACATTCCCGCTCTTTTCAGTACATCTTCTCTCTCTCTCTCTCTCTCTCTCTCTCTCTCTCTCTCTCTCTCTCTCTCTCTCTCTCTCTCTCACACACACACACACACATTACATTAAACACACTCTTGTAGGTCCTCACTATCGTGGTTCAATTAAGTTGAGAACCAGGGTCACTGGTTCGATCCCGGGGGGGGGGGGTTACTGTACCATTGGAGAAGTGAAGGCGGTCGAGTGCAGTGCCACCCATATTTCTGTCTTCTTGTGTATCGTTGGTAAACTTGGTAATGCAGTGTATTGTGTCTGTACTGTCATGTATTGCTTTTGTTAGATCATATTAGGTTAGGTTAGGTTAGATTAGATTAGATTAGGTTAGGTTAGATTACATTAGGTTAGATTAGGTTAGGTTAGATTACATTAGGTTAGATTAGGTTAGGTTAGATTACATTAGGTTAGATTAGGTTAGGTTAGATTAGGTTAGGTTAGAAAACATTTGGTTAGATTAAGTTAGGTTAGATTACGTTAGGTTAGGTTAGATTACATTTGGTTAGATTAGGTTAGGTTAGATTACATTAGGTTAGGTTAGGTCTGATTAGATTAAGTCTTAACCACCCTGGCCCAAACCAAATGTCCGTGGCCCAAACAGTACAGCAGCATGACCCCGAAACACTTACAAAATCAATCATACTGAACCGTAAGCTATCACCCTGTGGAACCCTGCACAACGGAGGGTCTCATAGCCTGTATCAGTATAGCCTTCATGGGTTCATATATATAACCCTGGACTATATCACTGCCAATGTGATGTTCTGAGTCGGTTCAAAACATCCTACTCCAAATATCTTCAGTCAGTCTTTTGTGAATTGATTTGATAACAATGCTTGTGTGTGTGTCTCTGTATAGTGTTTGGTTATTTAGGTTAGGTTAAGTTTGGTTAGGTTAGTTATTCATGTTTGGGTTAAATTAGATTAGGTTTGGTTATTTTTATGTCAAGTTTGGTTAGAATAGGTTATATATATATATTATAAGTTAGTTTAGTTTAAGTTAGATGAGGTTTGGGTCGTTAAAAGTAAACTTCATGAACTGACATTAACCCGACACACAAGAACGTTTGCGAACTTCTCAGAATCCGAATTGCGCAACGGATTTCCCGGATTGGTGATGGTGGTAGTAGTAGTGGTGGTGGTGTTCGTAGGTGGTGATAATGTTGTCGGCGATGGTGGTAGTGGTAGTATCGGTGATGGCAATAGTGGTGGTGGTAATGGTGGTGATTGTGGTGGTGGTAATGGTGGTGATTGTGGTGGTGGTGACTGTGGTGGTGATTGTGGTGGTGGTAATGGTGGTGGTGATTTTGGTGGTGGTAATGGTAGTAGTAGTAGTAGTAGTAGAAGTAGAAGTGATAGTGGTGATGATAGTACGGATGGTGGTAGTGGTGTTGGTGGTGGTAGTAGTGGTGATGGTGGTAGTTAATGGTAGTGTTGATGACCTTGGGCAATATAACTGGTTGTACTGGCTCCCCTCAGTCCTCTCCCTGTACTCTTCATCCTCTCCCTCCTTCACCCTCTCTCTTTCACCCTCTCCTCTCCTTCATCCTCTCCCTCTCTCCCTCCTTCACCCTCTCCTTCCCTCTCACCCTCTCCTTCCCTCTCTCTCCTTCACCCTCTCCCTCCCTCTCCCTCCCCCCTCTCCTTCCCTCTCCCTCCCTCCCTCTCCCTCCCTCCCTCCCTCCCTCCCTCTCCTTCCCTCTCCCACCCTCTCCCTCCCTCTCCCTCCCTCCCTCTCCTTCACCCTCTCCCTCCCTCTCCCTCTCCCTCCCTCTCCTTCACCATCTCTATCCCTCACTCCTCCTCAGCAATTACGATCGCCCCGCCCCCACACCTCCTCCCCATCCTTTCTCCTCCTCCTCTTCTTCTCCTCTTCTCCATTCTACACCTCCTCCTCCTCCTCTTCTCCGTGCTACACGCTGTATACCTACACTGTATACTGTATACATGCATTTTATATTTACGTATATTTGTATGATCATTTTAATGAAAATCTATCTATCTATCTATCTATCAATCAATCTATCTATCTATCTGAGAGTGAAGTTATTTGAGGCGCTCCCCACACTACTTGCTATTTATGGCATTTAGTGTTAATGGGGGACGAGTAACACACACACACACACACACAAACAGACAGTCTCACACACACACACACACAAACAGACAGTCACACACACACACACACACACACACACACACACACACACACACACACACACACACACACACACCCATTCCCCAAATATGTAACTGTATATTTTCAGCCTTCTGGCTGCCAAGCTCTTTCAATAAACCGTTAATTATTATTATTATTATTATTATTACACACACACACACACACACACACACACACACACACACACACACACACACGCAACATCAAACTGGTTGGTGAGTAGTCTGGAGAATGTAATTGGCGTTTACCTGGAAATAAAAATACCTCTCTCTCTCTCTCTCTCTCTCTCTCTCTCTCTCTCTCTCTCTCTCTCTCTCTCTCTCTCTCTCTCTCTCTCTCTCTCTCTCTCTCTTGTTTTCTTTATCTCTATGCCTTTACTTCAGATTTTGATAAATATTTGGCCTTTAAAGAGTTTTTCTCTCTTCTCTGGATATATTTTACAAAACATTCCTCCACCGTGAGAGACACACGAGGCCCCATCCGCGTTATCATTGTATTAATTTCATTCAAGTCCAGAAATTTTGTAGATTCATCCATCTTTACTTAGGTAGAATATTCACTTTACGACCGTCTGTGAATCACGATGGTATAATATTTATTTGACGAATATTTGAGAATCTTATGCTCGAATATTTACTTTACGAATCTTTGTTAACCAGTACCCAGGATCAGTGCACTCTGATTTGTTGTGTCATATAGTATAAGCAGAAAATATAGCCAGACGAACGAGATATCTTTAACCTCTCTTTTTTTTCTCACCTTTTTTTTTTTGTGTGTGTGTGTGTGTGTGTGTGTGTGTGTGTGTGTGGTGAACTGATTTCAGCAGTTGATGTCTCATGGTTGTTGGTCGTTAAGGAGGAGGGGGGGGGGGGGGGGCACCTCATTCATCATTTTTTTTTCCGAATAACTTTCCGTCCTTTTTCCTCTTATCTCTCTCTCTCTCTCTCTCTCTCTCTCTCTCTCTCTCTCTCTCTCTCTCTCTCATATTATTTACGTAATTTCCTCCCCGCGTCCGTGTCTGATTGAATGTTAGAACAGAGGACACAGCTCAAGGTGGTGACCACACAAGAACCGTCACGGAGAATCTGCTCACACACACACACACACACACACACACACACACACACACACACACACACACACACACACACCAACTCATATAACACCGCACCACGCCCATGTTACCTTCACCCACCGCCCACGTTACCGCCACCCATGTTACCTCCACCCATTACCTCCACCCACCACCCACGTTACCTCCATCCATGTTACCTCCACCCACCACCCACGTTACCTCCACCCACCATCCACCACCCACGTTATCTCCACCCATGTTACCTCCACCCACCACCCACGTTACCTCCACTCACCACCCATGTTACCTCCACCCACCGTCCACGTTACCTCCATCCACCGCCCATGACACCTCCACTCACTTCCGTCTTCTTAACAGTTAGTAACGCTGTACCCATACCGTAACACTCAGCCTGTAAACTTTGTGATAAACCTTTAAAGCATACACTTGAACACTATATTATTGAATGTGACACTATCAAAAACCTCACGTCACCTGGCTTAGTGTATCGTGAACTTTGTAAGTACTACATTGAATCGGGGGTGCTGGAGGACATTCTTGCTGTTTATCCCAAATTTACTGCTAGCCCACACTGATTAGTCGTCAATTAGAATATGACGTCCAATGTATATGAACCTCTGTCCTGCGTGGCAGTGAACAGTGATACCACCCTCAGTGTCAAGACCTGACTGAATTACTCACAATAGGCAAACTGTACTACAAGCTTTGTCAATAAATTTGTTAAACTAAATGCTCGACCTACTGACCACAGACCCAGTGATTCTCCGAGTGCATGATAAGGTCATGCTTCCTCCTCCTCTTGCGACTCATTCTCTGCTGCCCCCTCCTCCTCCTCTGCTGCCTCCTCCTCCTCCTTTTCTGTCTTCTTCTCCTCCCCCTCTTCTGCCTCATTCTCTGCTCCCTCCTCCCCCTCTTAGTCTTCTTTTCTGTTTCCTTTTCTCCCCGTTCTTCCTCTTCTTCATCCTCCTCTTTACTGTTCTTCCTCCTCCTCCACCTCTCCTTCTACTCCTCCACCTTCTCTCCTCCTCTTCCTCCTCCTCCCCTCCCTTCTCCTCCTCCGGCTCCTCTATGCTGTTCGTCTTCATTATCATATCGCCTCCCTCCTATTGCACCTAAATAAATAAATAATTGACTAACCTAACCTAACCTAACCTAACCTAGCCTCTATTTAATGGACTATAATTACGGAGATGAAATTGTTATATCGAGGGTCCGTTAGATATGAAACCCACATATAACGAACTATATAAAGATGAAAGTCCGTTATATAGATCTAGAAGTACATTATAGGGAGGTTTCACTGTAAGGTGTTGTAATTCAGGTGATAAACTCCAATGATCTTGGTCTTGTTGACATTTGAATCAGGTGAAGTTTGGACACCCCAGTTTTTTCCCACCTTTTGACTGAATACCGTAATCATAGTTGCAAAGTAAATAAATTTAGAGTACTGTACTCAAGTAACATTTTTTTTATTATTTACTTTTTGAAAAATACTCAAATTTTTTAGTACTTTTACTTCAATATGAGTTTCTTATACTTTCACTCCAATACATTTGGAAAAAAATCGTTACTCGTTACATGCAAACTAATAATACACTTTTAAATTAATAACTCATTACTAACCATAGTAAAAAGAGTTGTGTGGGTCAGGGCCGGCGCCAGCCTATTTGGCGCCCTTCGCAGGACTGCAGCTGGCGCCCCCACCCGCCTCCCACTTCACGATTGGGTTTGCCCACAAAGTAATCAAGGTACCATATTGAAGTAACTGTTTTACCTTACACTGATCTATTTTAATTTGCTAATACATACATTAATTAGCAAATCCTCTTAAACTGTGGAATATCCAAAGAAAAGCATAATACAAGCGACATAAAATAATGGCATGAAAAGTGACTAAAAAACACTCAAAATCAAAATACCATTGTATTTAAACATTAAGCAATTCAATTAACATATGTCATGACATTCTGGATTCCGCCGTTTTTTCCTCTTCGCTACGGCCTGCTTATAACAGTTATAACTTGACTCTTCTTGACTTCCTGGAAGCGAATTCGTCGATTACATCGTCATGCGATAACTCCCTAGACACTGCATGGTTCACACTGATGATAGCCGGCCCACTAAGACGTTCCTGCGCCATTGTGGATCGCAAATAAGTTTTTATCAGTTTTAATTTAGAAAAGCTCCGCCCTGCTGCCGACACCGTTACTGGGAGAGTTGCACAAACCGCAGAGCTACCCACAAGTTCGGGAATCCTTCAGTAAGTTTCTTTTCATGCAGTAAGGTGAGAAAATCCATTGTTGTCATTCTCTTGGAAGGCAAATCTGGGACACTGCAGCTTCATGGCCAGTTCCCTTCCAGCAATGTCTGAGTGTCCCTCAAGAGTAAGCATGTTGCTGAGGGTTTGGCAGTGATCGATGATGTCTTTGTCAGACATGTCCGTGAACCCTAACAATACCTTGAACTTTTCATTCACCTCGCCCAAGGTCTTGAACCTCTCATTAAGAGAGGACATCGCAGTGTCCACTACCACATTGAAAAGTGTAGTCTCCATCCTCTTGAGTGCATCGCTGACAGGTTCGTCTGCACATTCATAGCTAAAGTGGCATTTTTTAGTTCTTAGTTTCTTCTGTTTCAGCACGGTGTCTACGTTCATCACTTCACAGATTTCTTTAGCAATAGTTAGTGCATCAGCAAAACCTGTATTTCTGTAGCTGACAATATTATCTCTGGTCTTCTTAAGCAGATCTTCAGCCACGTGATATTATCTCTGGTCTTCTTAAGCAGATCTACAGCCACGTGATATTATCTCTGGTCTTCTTAAGCAGATCTTCAGCCACGTGATATTATCTCTGGTCTTCTTAAGCAGATCTTCAGCCACGTGATATTATCTCTGGTCTTCTTAAGCAGATCTACAGCCACGTGATATTATCTCTGGTCTTCTTAAGCAGATCTTCAGCCACGTGATATTATCTCTGGTCTTCTTAAGCAGATCTACAGCCATGCCGAGCTGCATCGTAGTCGACTGCATTAGTTTGCTCACGTGCTGAATTTTGCTGAGTATATCATACCACACAACTGAGCAAATGACAAAACGGTATGACCCTACTTCCTCTGCCAACGATTGAGCCTCAACTTTGATGACAGGGTCAGTTGCAGATTCTCTGAGCTCCAAAAGCGCTTCTCTGATTTGCGCAGGTTGATATCTAATTGCGTCCACACATTTTACTCGGCTTTCCCATCTGACGTCTGACCACTATTTCAGTTCAGAGTACTATTGACATGTTTTAAAAGAACTTGCCACCTCTGAGGGGAGACTGAAAACAATGTGAATACTTTCGTTAAATATCCGAAGTAACAAGTTGCATCTAGGGAGCTCTTGGCAGCGTCAGCTAATATCAAATTCAAATTACGGGCACCACACGGGACAAATAAGGCCCGAGAATTCTGTTGAAGAAGCCTGGCTTGAACTCCCTTGATGTTTCCTCTCATATTTGCTCCATTGTCATAAGATTGACCTCGACAATCCTCAAAAGAAATGTTCAGTTGTTTCAGTCTTCCGAGTAGAAGGCATGACAAATTTAGCCCTGTAGACTTCTCTACCTCAAGGAACCCCAAGAAATGCTCCTTTATTGTTGGCTTGTCTTCAAGTGCCACTATCCTGATTATGACAGAAAGTTGCTCTTTGTGACTCAAATCAGGGGTGCAGTCTAAAATAATAAAGAAGTATTTCGATGCTTTGATATCGTCCATGATTCTCTCAGTAATCTTTGCACTGATAATGTTAATCAGTTCATTTTGGATCATTTGGCCAAAGTAGTGAGTGTGACTGTGATTGCCTGCATTACTTTCAACCCTACTTAAATGATTCTTCATAACTGGATCAAATTTAGCCAAAAGTTCCACTTCTTGGAGAAAATTACCATTGGATGGACAGTTAAGTTTTTCGGTTGACCCTCTTAGAGCCAAATTTCTTTCAGCTAGAGACTGAATAATCGCCACTAGTCTAGTGAGGACTAGGCGCCACCTGTTCCACTCAGCCATTAACATTTCCATTTCCCGTCGGTCTATCGTCCTTCCTCTTGCAATGTTGACCTCCAGTTCCTTCCATGTTGTCATGTTTTTAGTGTGTTCTATGCTACTTTCATGTGTGCTGAGCAAATGACTGGCATTTTTCCAATCATTGATGCCTTCTTCAGCCATTCTAACATGTTTCGTAGAAAACATTTTACAACAGAAGCAAAAAAGTTTATCCTGTTTCACCGAATAAATTAGCCAACTTCTTTGGATCTTCTCTCCATTTACTAAGATTCGGCGAAAGTAATCATGTTGACATCTTCTCCCATCCTTTTTTGGAAACACATAATTAGGATCAACCTGGTAAGGTCCTCTGCGAACAAGTTCTGCTTTTTTCTGGTTGGACATTGAGGATGGCCAGTCAGTGGGTCAACAGGTGCAGCCCTGGATGCAGTACATTCGAGCTGTGGTGGTGACACTGTATCTGTTGGCTGTGAAGAATGGAGCTGTGGTGGTGACACTGTATCTGTTGGCTGTGAAGAATGGAGCTGTGGTGGTGACACTGTAGCTGTTGGCTGCGAAGAATGGAGCTGTGGTGGTGACACTGTATCTGTTGGCTGTGAAGAATGGAGCTGTGGTGGTGACACTGTATCTGTTGGCTCTGAAGAATGGAGCTGTGGTGGTGACATTGTATCTGTTGGCTGTGAAGAATGGAGCTGTGGTGGTGACACTGTATCTGTTGGCTATGAAGAATGGAGCTGTGGTGGTGACATTGTATCTGTTGGCTGTGAAGAATGGAGCTGTGGTGGTGACACTGTATCTGTTGGCTATGAAGAATGGAGCTGTGGTGGTGACACTGTATCTGTTGGCGCCCTTAGCATCTTTGGCGCCCTTAGCATTTGCTAACCTCGCCTAATGGAAGCGGCGGCCCTGGTGTGGGTGGAGGGTATAGTGTGGGCGTAGCCGTGAAGGGCACAGTGTAGGTTTGGGCAAAGTCTAATTAAACCAAGTCAACCCGTGCGCAGGAGCTAATTATGTGACGTCATAAGTTGAAGAAAACGGTAGTAAGGGAGGACTCTACATTATCCCGGGTGAGACCACCCACTGTATTAGAAGATATTCTTGCCATCTATCAATTCAATTTTCAATTTCAATAGTTTATTCCTTGCTAGAGGAAGCGGGATCCTAGTGCTGTCACTAGGTACCGAGGGCAATCACTTCGGGTTGAAAATCCAGCCAGGGAGAAGGAGACTAACCAACGGCAGGGGTGACAACAATATCAGGCAAGAGGTCGTGTTCCTGAAGGGCTCGGATGAGTGACCCTCGCCACTGTCTTCTAGATGGAGGTCGGCCTCGGACAGCAGGAGTCAAGTTGGCATAGACATAGTTGCCCCGAGGATCCCGTAGAATGAAAACGGTAGTTTTTAGGTAAAACTCCTGGACACGATCCTGTAAGGGGGAAAGACCAAGTTCGGTATATAGAGAAGTAGAGCTTGTCCACTGAGGAGCCCCAAGGATGATACGAGCAGCTTTCCTCTGGATAACTTCGAGACGGTTGACAGCAGTCCGACTAATGTTGATGAGGGCAGGGGCGGCGTAGTCGACACAGAAACGGACAAAGGACTTGTACATGGTGAGAAGTACAGGGATGGTGGCACCAAGGGAACCCCTGCACATGGTAGAGAGGGGAGCGAGACGCCGATAAGAGAAGGGGTGGAGGTACAACACGACCGTGCCACATGGCTTTTGTTTTCGCAGTTGAAAGAAGGAAACCAAGTGAATCACACTCTTTGGAGACCAGATCAAGGGTTTCCTGCATGCTGAGGTAGTCAGGGGCTTGGAGGAGGACATCGTCGCATATCCTGAGTGGACAACTTCTGTCGGCCACGGGAGAGATGCAATAGAGTGCATGAGAGTGTTAAACAAGGTGGGACTTAGGACTCTACCTTGAGGGGTGCCGAGGTTCATTTCTTGAACAGGAGACATAGAGCCTTCAACGCGAACCCGGGCCTGACGTCCAGTGAGGTAAGAGGAGATCCATTGAAGAAGTCTCCCTTTAACCCCTAACCGGGCAAGTTCTTCACCCGCTTCGCCTTCGTCACCTGCTTCGCCTTCTTCACCCGCTTCGCCGTCTTCGCCTGCTTCACCTTCACATGCTTCGTCTTCTTCACCTGCTTCGCCTTCTTCACCTGCTTCGTCTTCTTCACCTGCTTCGCCTTCTTCACCTGCTTCGTCTTCTTCACCTGCTTCGTCTTCTTCACCTGCTTCGTCTTCTTCACCTGCTTCACCTTCACCTGCTTCACCTTCTTCACCTGCTTCGTCTTCTTCACCTGCCTTTGAACTATCAGTCTCCTCCATGGTAAAGGCCAAGTCATATTTCATTTCAGTAGAAGGCGTGGTACTGGCGGCTCACTGTGTAGTAGGATCACCTGAAGAGTTGCTCCCCTCCCTTCACCCTTTCCTTCCTCCTCCTTTATCCTCTTCTCCCTTTCCCCCCTCCTCCCTCCCCCCGTTTCCCCTCCGTCCCCAGGTTATTTCACCTGACGATTAAACATCCTAATGCCTTCTGGGGGGTTAGGTTAGGATGGATCTTCATTTGATCTACTGTGTGTGTGTGTGCCGCCAAACGCCTCTCTATTTGAAACTCATGAACACAGTGGACAGACAGACGAGTTGTGACCTATGTATTGACAGGCATAAATAGATGAGCAAGGAGAGAGAGAGAGAGAGAGAGAGAGAGAGAGAGAGAGACATACAGTACGTGCACAAATACACGCAACCAGAGAGAGAGAGAGACAGACGAGGGGCGGAGGCGGTGGTAGGAGTTTGCCCAGGGAATCCCTCGCGACTGAGTACAAAGCACAAACCATTGTTGTCGACTTCACGAGATGCCCACACTTTATATACTTCTACACCACCACCCTTCCCCCTCTCTCAACACCAAAGTTTTCTAGTTTGTCACTCTATTATATAACCACTAATGGATAGTAGTAGTAGTAATAATAATAATAATAATAATAATAATAATAATAATAATAATAATAATAATAGTAATAATAATAATAATAATAATAATAATAATATTAACAATAATAATAATAATAATAATAATAACAATAATAATAATGATAATAATAATAATAATAATAATAATAGTAATAATAATAATAGTAAAATAATAATAACACTAAAATAATATTAATAATTATAATAATAATATTAATATAATATTTTTATTTCGATGACTTATTTACTTTTTAAGAATATTTAAATAAGTATTGATGATTCTAAATGTTGTTACAGTAGTGGGTTTTTATTTTTTATCAGTTTATATGAACACACACACACACACACACACACTTAAATACACAAATGCATACACACATACATAACCTGTACACTTGACAAACACTCTTGAATATTCACATGCATACACACACACACACACACACACACACACACACACACACACTCAAAGTAAACTGTTTTTGAATCATTTGTGTTTTCCCCGTCTCTCAGCTGGAGGGAGGAGGAGGCGTCCCCCTCCCCCCCCCGTGCGGTATATAAGAGGTCAGCATGGCCATATCGTGTCAGTTCAGCGCTGTGGCCGCCGTCACCATGATTGCTCTTGTGCTCGCCGCTGCAATCGCGACTCTTACCTCCGTCATCACCGCCCACGAACCACTGACGCCAGGTAGGTGCTGACGTATGTGAAGGAGAGCTGACATCGATTACTGACAGCTGACATAATGAAGGAGATGTGATAGGTTACTGATAGTTGACATGATGGGGGATATTGAGTGCTGACATGATTGAGGTCACTGACAGCTGGCATCATTGAGGTTACTGACAGCTGACATAATGGGGGTATTGAAAACTGACATGATGGTGATATTGAGAGCTGACATGATTGAGTCAGCTAACATAATGAAGGAGAGATGACATGATAGGTTATTGACAGCTGACATAATGAAGGAGAACTGACATACATTACTGACATGTTTATTTTACTCTATTAAACACTATTAAGTTTACTCTTTGCTAATTTGTCTCCCTTAAATCATTACCTGCATCTTTCAATTTATTTTATTTATTCATTACTCACTAAGTCTGCATTCTTAAATCTGTTATTTTGTTTTTGTTTTAGTCTTTCTTTAACTTGTCGTCTTCATCTTTTTTTTCTTAAATTTCGTTTTATATAATAACTTCATATTTTACTTCGTACATATTTTATTATTATTCCAGCTACTTCAACTTTACACAAAGAATGGTTTTAAATTCACGAGTTCAGTAGTCAAATTCCTTAAGTGTTGGAGGTAGCGAGAGGAACGCAGATTAAGATACATTTAACACACTAAGAATACCTGGCAGGTTTCCTAAGGTAGTGTGAACACGTGGGGCCGCGTGAGATGGGACCAACAGATCTCTTACCCCGGCCTACCATGAGGTAACGGTGACCACAGCGCCTGGGGTGAAGGAAAGTTCCCTTTGGTAGAGAGAGAGGAGGGCAGGCTTGGAATAAACACACACGCGCGCGCGCCAGGGACTTGTGTACTCTGTATCCCACTTTCGCCCTGTGCACCCTGACTCTCAGAGCAGAAGGGAAATATGAGTGGTCATCCTTGCCTTCTCGTGACAGATTTAAATATTGATGTATGGAGGTTTTCCTTGGTATAGTGGGAGACAAAACACACACACACTCACACACAACTACTGCTACTACTACTTTGCTGTCACTCGGAATCGAGTATGACGATCGTCCAGCTATGATATAATGATATGAGTTATTAAGGATGTCACCTATGGTGGTGAGCTCTGAAGTGACTAAAGAGGCCGATACGGAAGTGGCAGGGTCGATCACAGCAGTTGCATACGTGGGGGGCTACATCTAGTGCAATAGGGGCGGCGGCAGCGTCTTTTCGGCGTTGGCGCTTGTCTGCCTCGTTGTGCAGTCGGGCTAACTCGAAAGTATTGACACCTTCTCGAATGGTGCTCCTCCAAGCGTTAACGGTGTGGAGTAATCGTTTCCCAGGTGAGGGGGTCGATTTGGCACCTTTTCAGGTTTGTCTTTAGACTATCCCCATATCTCTTCATTTGCCCGCCCAGCATTACGTTTATTATTCGTTAGGTGACTGTGTAGTAGCTGCTTTGGCAGTCTACTGTCGTTCATGCGGGTAACAGGGCCAGTTTAGCGTAGTTGTTCATGGATAATGGTAGCCTCGATGCTTCTACAGTTGGTGTCATCAAGAATACTGGCATTTGTTCTCTTGTCTTCCCAGCGAACTCGGAGGATGGAACGTAGATTATGTTGGTGAAAGTTTTCAAGTGCCTTGAAGTACCTCCTATATGTGACCCATGTCTCTTTGCTATATAGCAGGGTGGGGAGGACCACTGCTCGATATACGTGTAACTTTGTAGACAATTTCAGCTCCCTACAGCTGAAGACACGTTTTTGGAGTCTGCCAAAGGCTTGATATGCACATCTGATCCGATGCTGAATCTCTTCATCGATGTCCTCAGTGGTGGACAGGTGGGAGCCGAGATACCGAAAGTGGGTAACATTAGTGAGGGTAGTACCGTTAAGCTGGATAGATGGTGGAGGTGTGGCTGAACAAGGGGCAGGCTGAAAGAGAATCTGAGTCTTAATTACATTTACCTCAAGGCCGAAGTGTGCATACGCATCTGTGTAGGTGTTCAGGATCTCCTATAGGTCGCGTTCAGTGTGAGTGACAAGGGTGAGGTCGTCTGCATACTGAACTTCAGTAATGGAAGCTGCCGACACCTTTGTTCTTGCCTGGAGTCGTCTTATGTTGAAAAGACCCTTCATCGGGTACCGGATGTCCACCCCGCCGGCTAAATTTGCGCTGGCACAAGTAAGGAAGGCAGCCAAGAAAATGGAAAAGAGAGTTGGTGCCAGTATGAAACCCTTGTTTAACCCCCCATTTGGATGGGGAAGAACTCAGATTGGGTGCCATTGTGCAGGACACTGCCGTTCATGCCACCATGGAGTTGCCTCACAATGGTAGTGAATTTGGGTGGGCAGCCAAAACAGCTGAGGGTCCTCCAGAGGGCTTCGTTGTTGACTGAGTCGAAGGCCTTGGTTAGGTCGATGAAAGCCATGTACAGGTCACAACATTGTTCTCTGCACTTTTCCTGTATCTGACGGGCAGCAAAGATCATGTCATTGGTGCCACATGATGGCCTAAAGCCACACTGAGATACTGGGAGGAAGTTTTCTGCTTCAGGAAGAAGTCTGTTTAGGAGGACACAGGCGATAATCTTGCCAGCTACGGACAGCAGCGAGATCCTGCGGTAGTTGCTACAGTCTGATCGGTTTCCCTTGTTCTTTAAGAGCTTGGGGGATTTCCTTCTTTTCCCATATATTCTCCAGGAGAGAGTGGAGACGGCTGGTAAGCAGAGGTCCTCCTGCTTTATACACCTCAGCTGGGTTTCCATTGGGCCCTGAGGCTTTGTTATTTTTTGCCTGTTTGATGGCAGTAGCTACCTCATCCAGGGATGGAGGGTAGCTGAGGTGGGTCAGCTCTGGATGCTGAGGCACCTGCTGGGTAGTCAGGACATCCACATCGGTGTTTCGATTGAGCAGTGAATGGTAGTGCTCTTTCCAGCGCTGAAGGAGGCCTTCATCGTCTTTAAATATGGAGTTACCGTCGGCTGAGCGAAGGGGGGCTGCGAATTTAAAAATTCGCACATCTTGTGCTGATCTGCAAATTTTGGTGTTTCACATGCTTTATTTTTAAACCAGTCATTCTTTAGATTGCGAAGTTCCCGCTGGGCTGCCGATTCCTTCTTGCGGAAGGTATCAGCTTTGGTCCGAGACTTTGGGTTGTTCTGCCAGTCAGTTAGAGCAGCATGTTTATCATCAACGAGTACATTGATTGCTGGGTCATTTTCATCAAACCAGTCCTGGTGTATTCCTTCTATCTGGCCGAGGGTCTCTGCAGGTTTTTGTCATGACAGTGTCGAGAATATCCCATTCGGCACTGGGATTTGGGTTGTTTGTTGTTGGGTTGTTTATCAGCCCATGTTCGAGCTGCTCTCTGGATCCTCCAGACGCTTGGTGTTAAAACCTCTTCTGGAGGCTTGCTGCCTTCGCCGTTTGGGGGCGACGTGAAGTGAGAGCTTGGCTCTGATGAGCCGATGATCAGTGTCACAGTGGTTTGAGCCATGCATGGCATGGGTGATGAGGACATATCGGCAATCTCTTTCTCTGAGAATGATGTAGCCAATGAGATGCCAGTGTTTAGATCATGGGAGTTGCCATGAACCCTTGAACTTGTCGGCCTGCCTAAACAAGGCATTGGTGATAGTGAGGTTGTGTGCAGCGCACTTGCTGAGGAGTAAGCTGTTGGGATTACACTTCCCTAGTCCATTTCTCCCTAGGGTTCCCTGCCAAATGTCAGCAACTCTGGCACTGAAGTCACCAAGGCACACAACCTTATTTTCTCTGGGGTTAGAGGTTAGCACTCTGTCGAGGTCGGCGTAAAAGGCCTCCTTGATGTCATCCTCTGCATCCAGTGTTGGGGCGTATGCACTGATGAAAAAGGCATGACGTGAATGATTCAGTGGGACTCAGAGCGTAAAGAGGCGCTCGTTGATCCCAACAGGCATTTCAGTTAGCCTGTGTAGGATGTGTTAGCAGATGGCAAAGCCAACTCCATAAATGCGGTTTCTCTCCACAGCAGGCTTACCCTTCCAGAAGAAGGTATAGCCAGACCCCCGTTCTGTGAGTTGACCCTTGTCTGAGAGCCGGGACTCACTGATAGCTGCTATGTTGATGTTATACCTAGCCAGTTCTTTTGCCACAAGGGCAGTTTTTCTTTCAGGACACTCATATGTGCCAGTATCAAGAAGGGTCCTGACACTCCATGCAGTGACCATAAGAGGTTGTATAGTTTGTTTTTGTTTGGATCTGTGATTTTGGTTGTGTTTTCGACCGCATAAGGATGACTTTACTGGGTGAGGTTGCCCAGTCAGGTTTTTTTTTTTTAGGCAGGATATGTTGAGGGCACCTTTTCTAGCTCCCTCCCCATGTGGGGTGAGCAGAGTGGCTCTTCGAAAGGGCTGCTCAGTCGCGCAGACAAGACCGGATTGCATTGCTGCCTAGATCCCAGTGCATAAACGACCATCTTATGTGTGCCGCCCATGTGCAGAGTTGTGACTAGAGACTCCCGGCAGTCATCACTGCCTGTCCCTGTCGCCATTCGTCCATCGCCATAGGACTTTTGGGGGTATATCGGTTTTGATAATGATGAGAGATATGATGAGCTGGATGAAGGCGCATGAGTTGATTTATGTGGTGAGGCAGGAGCGCAGGCTGCAACCACACATTTTGGCTCTCCCTTTTCCTGATCCAATGGTGCAAGTGTTGCAACGGCTGGGGAAAGGGAGAGTTGCAATGGACTGCCGATAGCCCAGTTTGTTGGGTTTCACCTTAGTAGCCTGTCCATTAGGGAGTGACAGTTTTGCAAAAGTTTTCAAAATCTAATTGCTTGGGTTGGATTATTTGTCTATCGGCCACGCTAATTCCGAATATGTTTGAGTTTTTTACATCATTGCATTAGAAGGTTTGTGGATACTCTTGGGTTTGGCATGAAAAACGCGAAAAAACTGTAAATAATAAAGGGACTGGCAATGTGGCACAACCTGTTAAAATCAAGTTATTGAATTGGATTGTTCGACTACTGTGTACACTGGTTCATAATATGCTATTGTTTTACAACTCAATGCGCTACAAATTATGCCGATATTTTTGCTGCAAGTCACCACATATGTATATTTCGAGAACCAGGGCCCAATATTACCAACGGCGTGGATAGATTCCGTGGAATGAATTCAGGACATTCCCGCTCATGGAACATTACCAAACTCCGTATATGTGCCAATGGCAGGCCAATGGCAATATTTACAGAGTTTGTTGAGGCTCCCTGGACGGGAAAGCCCTGAAATAGTGGGGACAGTGGCCTTCCTATACACATCCAGTACCTTCTCAGTCACCTTGTTGGTGGCATCCATATAATCAAAAGCATTTGTTCTTCTCCTTAACCTCTCGTTTTCTGCTTCATAAGCCAGGGCACTTCCAACTTCCTTGTTCAGAGGCAACTTGTTAGATGGCAGAGGCATCCGAACCCCGAACACCTTATCGTTACCCTGGCGCAGCTGAGTGTTGCTAATCTTAGGACGACCCATCTTGGTGGCGGCCCTTTGAACTAACTGCAAAACAACACAGAAAAAACAACTTTCAGCACTTCAATATCACCACCTATTGAACAATATTTTATTCAAAAGTACGGACTGAGATTTTGTCCTTAACTGTCCAAGTCAAGCTACTTGGGCTGAATTCGTTGATCAGTCCTGGGACGAATATTACCAACGGCGTGAATAGATTCCGTGGAATAAATTCAGGGCATTCCCGTCCAGGGAGCCTCAACAAAATCTGTAAATATTGCCATTGGCCTGCCATTGGCACATATACGGAGTTTGGTAATGTTCCATGAGCGGGAATGTCCTGAATTCATTCCACGGAATCTATCCACGCCGTTGGTAATATTGGGCCCTGGTTTTCGAAATATACGTATGTGGTGACTTGCAGCAAAAATATCGGCATAATTTGTAGCGCATTGAGTTGTAAAACAATAGCATATTATGAACCAGTGTACACAGTAGTCGAATAATCCAATTCAATAACTTGATTTTAACAGGTTGTGCCACATTGCCAGTCCCTTTATTATTTACAGTTTTTTCGCGTTTTTCATGCCAAACCCAAAAGTATCCACAAACCTTCTAATGCAATGATGTAAAAAACTCAAACATATTCGGAATTAGCGTGGCCGATAGACAAATAATCCAACCCAAGCAATTAGATTTTGAAAACTTTTGCAAAACTGTCACTCCCTACTGTCCATCATGCATTGCTTTCGTCCGCCAGTGTAGTTTTGGGTTCCCATGGTGGTCACCTCTTCCACTTACACCGCCGTTGGGGTCTTGTTGGAGCTCTGTAAGCATGTCTGCCTGATGCAGGGTTCCACCACAGATTTTTCGTTCCGAGTTTATTCCCTTAGCCTTATACCTACCAAGGTTAATCCACAAAGCAGTGGGGCAATGGTTGGTCGGCGCCAGAACGTGTCCACATGTCAGTGGGCCTTTGCGCCGTCCCTCTGGGGCCCACTGCTACTCCAAGATCCCTTGGTGGTCTAGCCTGGGCCCACGGGGCACTCAGTTACTGTGTGTTGCCACGAGGAGGCACAGGAGGAGTCTTGATGATGAAGAGGCTGTGTACTGGCAGGCGAAGACTTATGCAAGCTGCTTCCCTGTTCGCCATGAGGGCTAGCCAGCGGTGGTAGCTGATAGCGAGAGGGAGCAAGCAATGCCTGCACCTTAACACTAACATAATACTGCCACACTAGATGCATTTCACCACCCTGTGTGCAAACACACACACACACTTGGACATATCGTAAGCTATAGCATCACGTCTTCCTAGATATATACGTAAAAAGATAAGAGAATCTGGCACATAAAGTAAATAATAGCGTAAATAGTTCATTGTTAACTCAGATCTAATCTCACTTAATCCTTGAAATACAATTTTCCGAAGGACAGTTGAAAGATCATTATTTTGTTGACGCCTAAATCCCCTCGATACTTGATAACGTCTGGCATCTACTAGTGAGGTCGTGTTATGATAGGTTGGTGTAAGCTGCTTGAGCATTGTGATTGGGTAGTGAGAGCTACTTGACGTTGTGGTTGGGTAGTGAAAGCTGCTTGACGTTGTGATTGGTTGGTAAGAGCTGCTTGACGTTGTGATTGATTGGTAAGAGCTGCTTGACGTTGTGATTGGTTGGTAAGAGCTGCTTGACGTTGTGATTAGTTGGTAAGAGCTGCTTGACGTTGTGATTGGTTGATAAGAGCTGCTTGACGTTGTGAATTAAGTCAGAATTACAGCATTAAAAGTTATATAATAAAAAGAAATAACTGAATAAATAATTGTTCATATTCCAGTACTTTTGCCGGTATGGCCTTGAGGCAGATGCCAGATATTGTCAGTAAGAAGGCGGGTGGTGAGGTAGAATATCCATTATATATATTTTACTTCAGCTTCCATAACAAAGAGATAATTAAATGGTTTAAAAACATCCTAAGTACTGTATAGTCTGCAATGTTAATAGCAAATTATTTCTACATTTTTTAATGTTTAATATTAACTGTAGTAATAATAAGGATAAGAATACAATGATCATGCTAATGTCAGATTATATATACTGTATGTGGTTTAGTAGCAAGAAAAATTATAATGTTAAGGAGATTATAGCCTCTATTAAAAGCAGGATGGATGATCAAGTGTATTTTAAAAGAAAAGTCATCCAAATATTTCACGGACAAATATATTAATATGTAATATCTATGTATATATGTAAATTGCAAAATTGTAAAAAAAAAAGAGTAACTGTACAAGACTCAAAGTATCGTAAACTAATATTTTCTACCCTGTTAACTCTGAATCAGGGAAAGAATCAAGATAGGGTCAATTATTGATGTAATTCTGACATTGTTTTAACCACAATCACCACACTCGTTAATGTCAAATCATAAGCCATGTAATTGTGGGGAAATACGATATTTTTGTTTAAGACTTGAATCAGTTTTTTTTTTCATGTCAAAATATGATAATAATAATAATAATAATAATAATAATAATAGTAATAATAATAATAATAATAATAATAATAATAATAAAAATAATAATAATAATAATAAAATGTTTAATTGTGAAAACTTGGCACATGAGCAATTTAATCCCAGAACTGTTAAAAAAGTCTTTCATCATACAAGACACAAGTTATTTAATGGTTATCAAGTGTGTAGGATAACTATAAGTTATAAGTTATTACTTACTACGTATTTATGTAACTATCCTTTTTTTTCCTCTTTTTAGGCAGAAACTGCAACAGAAAATGTGTTTATGGAGACACAAGAATCTGTCATTTCCACTTTGATGTCCATGCGTACCAGACCTTGTCCAGGTGAGTCTCTCTCTCTCTGAGGTACTACTGTAGTGTGCTGTATGTGGCCAGTTGTCAAATTCTATTTGTATGGGTTCACATACGTACGTACATGTAGATATCTCGCATTCAGGATTGAGATAGATTGGAAACTCACAATGCGTTGTCTGTATATATATTGTATGTACAGTGCAGTGCTAGAGAGTTGTTGGTTGGTGAGGAGCTTGTTTGGAGGTCTTGCCGGTTCTGGAACGTAGGGTAGAATGGACTTCAGGTCGGTCGGTCGGTGATACGGAGAGAAGAGAGCATTAGCTTTGAGGGTGCAAGAAGGGGACAGTACAAGGTAAAGTTTAGAAGTGGGAAATAGAGGAGGAGGTTAACAGCAGGTGGGCTATCCACCTTGCGGAGACGGGGTTTTTGTCTTCCGTCAACAGTGCTGCATTAGAGGACTCATGCGGTTAGGGAAGGCCGGTCTCAGCCAAGCTAAGCTAAGTTGTTCTATTTGATGTTTCCTTGGGGCATATTATGTAAGGGGGGGGGGGGGTTTCTCCAGGACTTGTGGCACTGGGGGGATGATCCCCATCTTTTTCGATTCTAGTTTTTTATTGTGGGTGTTTGTGAACTTTTTAGGTCTTTGTTTGTTTGTGGGGTCCCTCCAGGTCCTTGTGTGACTGGAGAGTTGTTTCCCTCTTTTGGTTCTTTTTTATTGTGTATATAGAGGCTCTGGTTCTTCGTTATAATTTTTTATGCTTCTAGGCCACCATCTGTGCGATGTGTTGTTTTCCGCAATTAGGTGGTTTAGTATGGGATCCAGTTCTTGCTGGATTTTTTCCCATATTGCATTTGCTTGGGTGTGTATTCTGGTGTTGAGTGGGTCTATACCGTGTTCTGTGTGTATGTTTTGTGCTGTTTGTGTGTATGGTGGTTGGTGTTTAGCCGCTCTTCTGAAGGCTATATTTTGCACTGCTTGATATTTAAGTTTGTTTGTTCTTGCGATTGTGTTCAGAGGTATCGGAGGGTATTCTAAGTGTGGTCTGATCAGTGCTTTGTATAGGTGCAATTGCGTGTTGGTGTTTAATTGGCGGAATCTTCTGAGCTTTATAAGTTGTGATTTTGCCATAGCTATTCTTTCATTGATGTGGGGTAATATTCCGTTTCTGGTTATCTTGAGTCCTAATATTTTTCCGTTGGCAGCATATGGTATTTGTTGGTTATTGATAATAATAGGGTAGGGGTTTGTTTTTGCGGTGTGAATTATTTTGAGTTTTTGAATATTGGTTTTTATCTACCATTTACATTCATAGTTATTTATTATCTCTATTTCTCTGCTTGTTCTGGTGGCCATCATTTGTTTGGATTTTCCTGGGTACCTGACTATCTGTGTGACATCATCTGCGTATGCTATATATTCTGATTGCCGTGGTTGCTGCATGTCTGCTGTGTATACAGTGTATAATGTCGGCGATATATTACTGCCTTGGGGAACTCCACTATGAAGGTTGAAAGTTTGTCCTAGATGGTTGTTGATGATTAATTTGGCCTTCCTGTTGTCTAAGAAATTGCATAGTAGTGTTGTGATATTGGAAGGCATGTCCAATTTGATTATTTTCAACTTTAATCCTTCAATGGCGAGACTGAGAGCTTACTGTATATACTCAGCCACCGGAAGTAAGACTGGATGTAAGCGTTGCAGGTGGCGACCCCTTCCCCCATGAGAAACTCGCCGGTTGGCTGAACTCCGTTGCTATGGAATGCGGCTAGGCTTGTCAGTTGTAGGGGTGAGTATCCACTACACTACCACGGCTTTGAATTATATTTCAGAAGGGCAGAGAAATCTTACAGAAATGCGTAAAAAAAACCCAGTCTTTGAACGCATTTTCATTCCAATTCCTGTTTACACTCTCCTGGGCGGACGAGAACACGACGGTCACTTGCCCTTAGAAAGAGTCAAATTTAGTAAAGACTAAAGTTATCTTGATTTTCCTGTAAGTTCTGCTTGGCCCCGTGTCTCTGGATGTAAATAATGCTTATGGGGAAAACGAAGTATTATAACTACGGTAGTTTGCCTTTACGATAACTTAACCGTAAATAGATTATATAACTAACTGAATTTCTTAGAATCCTTGGTTCAATGAAGGTGATACAAGAAAGTACATATCTTGCTGACCTGAACTAAAGCTCAAAAAGTTCAGACAGGCATTATAATTTAATTGTGCTTATTACAAAATAGTTAAGAATATCGTCCCAAATGGATATTAAAATACAATTGGGTCTCCATTTACGTGGTCAATTGAACCCGTGGAGTACTGCGTAAAACGAGAAACGCGTAAATGAAATAACAGAACACATGGGATTAATTGAAATAGAGACTGGGCCGACCCCGAAACTCCACTTTTTCTGACACAATACGTACGTTGTAGTAAAAATAATATCTTAACTTTATTATGGTACGCACACACATACATAATATAGAAGAGAAATATCAATAAGAGAATAATATACTGTACCAGGTAAAAGAAAAATCAAGGTTTAGCACTTACGTTAGGTTAGTTTAGAAAAAAATCAAGGTTTAACACTTACGTAAGGTTAGGTTAGGTTAGGAAAAAATCAAGGTTTAACACTTACGTTAGTAGAAGAGATGGGTCGGCATACGTTGATGGGGGCTGGTTCCGAGGCAGAGGGCAGATTACTGGCCCTCAGGTGAATCACCATCACTATCCACCATAGTTGTCAGGGCCTCCCTGACAAATCCCTCGAAGTCCATAGCATCACTGTCACTGACTTGGGCTGGCTGTGGTGGGTTGCGGACGAAGAAGTCCGTGATGTTACGCTGACGGCTAGTGTTGATGTTGTCGTGATACATCTGGATGTACGGCTCCATAGTCTGCAACAGCTGGTTATTGAAGACTTCATGGCGGTCATCGTCAGGGTCGTTGAAAAGGATGAGCTTGAGTTTCTCTGCAAACTCTATCGCATCCTTAACATTACCATGTGTTAACTTGTGTTCTTCTCGGGATGACGCACCACCTGCATTTTCACTGACGTCATCGTCTTCTACCATCTCGTCGGCAGTCACCTCAGGATCCCTTATCACCTCCATAATGTCGTCGTTGGTGGTCTCGGAGAAACCTGCAGCTGTAACACTCTGCGCAGCTTCTCTTGCAAGGTCCACTGCCACTGCAACAGACTGAACCTCACCAGTCACAGGTTGACTCTGCCTCCCACCTGGGATACCTTGCAACACCTGCTGCCATGAGTGACAAATCGTTGCCACAGACAGCTGCTCCCATGCCTCCACCAAGAAATCAACAGCTTTCTTTACATTAAATTTCTTCCAAAACTGTTTGACGCGAACTTCTTGATCCACCAACTCTTGTTCCTCGTCGTCGCTCTGGCTATTGCAATCGGTGTCACCCGGGTTATGCAACTCATCCTTGGTGTTGGTACAGTCGTTCAGGAGCTTAAACTTCTTTGTAGAGAATGCAGCCTTAACGTTGCATATCAACTCCTGGTCCATGGGCTGGATTAACGACGTAGTGTTGGGAGGAAGGAAGACCACTTTTACGTTGGGGTGACAATCCAACAGTAGGGGCGAGTGTCCTGGTGCGTTGTCAAGGAGCAACAAAATGTTGAATGGAACATTCTGTTGCTCGCAGAATTTCTTGACGTTGGGAACGAAACAGTCGTCAAACCAGGAGAGGGACAGAGCAGTGAACATCCACGCCTTACTTGGGGTTAGCCAGTGGGCATTTAACTTGGTCATGTCCATGTTCTTGTAGGCGTGCGGCTTGCGGGCTGTGTGGATCACTGATAACTTGAGTTTACAGGTACTGGAGGCATTGGTGGTAAACAGGACGGTGATGCGCTCGTTCTGCAACTTCCGGCCAGACACTTGCTAGCAGCCTTGACAACGAAGGTCTTGGAAGGTAGCTTTTTCCAAAACAGACTGGATTCATCCATGTTGAACACCTGGTCGTCGGTGTACTGTCCTTCCTCCATAACTTCTCGTAAGAATGGAGGAAAATCACTAGCCGCAACACGGTCAGCACTACCACCTTCACCACCAATGTTAATGTTGGTGATCTTGTTCCTCTTCTTAAACCCTTGCAGCCACCCAGAGGAAGCATTGAAGGGTTTGGGCTCTGCAACTCCCATCTTACGTGCCACTGCTACGTACAGTTCATGTGCGTACTCTTGAACGGACCGCGTGTCCACCGCCATGTTCCGTCTTGCCTAACGAATCAAGTAGCTCACAAGTAAATTCTCTTTCTTGAGCAGCACCTTGTTCTGGCAGTACTTCACCGTTGAAGTACCTGCAGACTTTGTGATGTTCATGTGTTTTTTTTATCTTGGCTGCATCCTTCTTGATCGTCCTGATCATAGATTCGTTCACGCCATGCTGGTGCGCCAAATCAACTTGTCTCGTTCCTTTTTCTAAATCTTGTACTTAACTTCGTAACTTAGGGCACGTCGTATCTTCTTTGGCTTAGGGCGGCTGGGTCCAGGTAATGCAAGGTTTTTCTGTGGTGGTGGGGGTCCAGTGGAAGCCATTCTTGCGAGATTAGCCGGCACAATAGAACACAGTTTATACGGAGTGACTGGAAGGAGAGCGACTGATGCGGCTAGGTCAACCGGCTTCTTCCCTCCCGTGACAGGGCACGTCATATTACATTAAACCAATCACAGCTAGCGGGGGAGGGAGGTAAGGATGTGTGGCCCAATCACAGTCCGATACGTCATATGACGTCACCGATAATGCAACACCGACATACTGCGCAACCTTACTCCCGCCGCTTACCCAAGCATGGCGGGAGGTTTGAATCCAAAAATGGCGCGGCGCAGCTGGACCGCCAGATGCTCTCCGCGTAAATGACCAAATTTACCGCGTAACTCAAGCATTTCAATTCTGGCAAGGCACCGCGTAAATGACCAAACGCTTAAACCAAAACCACGTAAATCCAGACTCAACTATATTTTATTATGCATATTAAAGGAAGAAATTTAACGTATGAATATCTGAGCATATTAATTAAAGGTAGACTTCATGTTTCTTGGTGATGTGTATTTCTGTGTTTAAACAACACAGTAGATGCATACTGTATACTAATCAACACCTTTGCAAAATTAGGAAAGGTAATTCTTGTTATTTTTTACTATTAAGTAGGTCAATGCAATTGACAAGTTTTCTAAATTAAGGAAGGTATAAATTCTGCTATTTTTCTTTATATCTATGTGATCCCAGGGCGTGCTACGATTGCCCGAGGAACACCACGGACTGTCATCGGCCGGAGTGCATTCCTGGGGATGGCTTCAAACGGCGCATCTTGGTGGTCAACAAGCAGATGCCGGGACCACCCATTCAAGTGAGAAACTTTTGTTTTTGATTCCTTTTTCTTATAACTGTGAAAGTGACAAACTGTTGTATTTGAGGTTTGGTTTTTCTCTGTATGTAATATGTAAATAAGAAATAGGCTTATTTATGTACAATATACAATACTGTATTGATTAGCTGTTTGGCTGTTTCGATCATACTGTATATCTTAATGTATTCATATGGTCATTCCATATGCATTTGTAAGAAATAATGGGAAAGAATTTTGTTTTAATGTGAAGTTTTATTTATGTATTTATTTATAGGTATAACACACTTCTTAGCGTAGCCTTTGGTTGGTTCACCTGCATTTGTAATATCAGTAGGAAAAAATAAATGAACAATTAATGGTGTTCTGCTAAGAAAAGAAAACTTATTTTGACAGCCAGAGTAATATATACCCAGTAAATTATGCCTCAGCATAACAATACAGGTACAGTAAAAACTCCTATGTGTGGACTGGTTGAGAAAACCAGGAATAACTATTTGCCTCTTCTCCAAAACAGTCGAGGAAGAGTGGACGCATAAGAACATAAGAGTGGAGGAAACTGCAGCAGGCCAATTGGACCGCTGCAGTTATTACTGTGTATGGGAATATTTTAGCTCATGAGAAAATATTTTCACTAGAATTACCAAGAAGAATGACTTCAGGTTAGGTTTACTGATAATTTATATAATTTGATGGAATTAACCTAAGTATAGTTCTTGAATGTATTGTTGATAATTCAACTGATATGTTGTACCCACAGGTGTGTCAAGGTGACCGTGTAGTAGTGGATGTCAAAAACTTGATGTACAGCGGAGGCCTAACTGTACACTGGCATGGCATCACCATGGAAGGACCTCGTTCCTCTCGTGGTCGTAAGAAATCTGGCACTCCTCATATGGATGGTGTTCCTGCTATCACACAGTGTCCCATTCACTCTGGGGCAACCTTCAGATATTCCTTTTATACCCCAGATGCTGGCACACACTTCTACCATGCACATACAGGTCAGTCAGTGTCTACAAATGATGCTACAGTGTACAGGGGGTCCCCGGGTTATGAACGGGTTCCGTTCCTGAGGACGTCCGTAAGTTGGAAATGTATGCAAGTTGGAACATATACCCTATGTGCACTATATCATAGCCCAAGTCCTTTTATACATCTCGAATCACTTACTGTAATTTAAGAGAAAAGATGAAATTGAATGACAAAATACCCAAAGAAAAGGTAAAAATTAATGTTCGACACCTAAGTTGGAGCATGGGGCTGGCTTGCATGTAGAGATGGGCATGTGTAGCAGTGATAGAGACTTTATTGGGACGAAGCTGAAGATGGTGGTGATGATATAGATGTTAACAGGATTGGTTCTGGAGATTCTAGTGAGGTAGCATTAACTGGTTCTGGAGTTGCTGGGAGTTGCTCTGTAGATGCTGCAAAGGTTGTGGGACTGGTTCTGTTGATATTACAGAGGTTGATTGTAGACATTCAGTAATACCTCTATGAACCTTGGTGAATCTTGCTTTGTTGGGATCTTGCTGTTCAAATTTAAACAATCCTTTTTCGATATGCCTGAAACCTTCTGCCATTTTTTTTGTTACAGATCACTTTGGTTCTGTAGTTTTAGCTTTCTCTACATCCTCTGACAAAATTTGCTTCTCCAGTTTAATCAGGTCCTCACTGCTTAATTCTTCGGCATGATACTCAAGCAACCTTGTAACATCATCCACATGAATATCAAGTTGGAGTTGTTTTCCAAGGTTTATTACCACTGTTTGTGTCACTTCCCCAACATCATCTTCAAAGCCCCTGAAATCATAGGCAAACTGTGGGCAGAGTTTTTTCCAAACACCATTCATGTTGGTTTCTTTTACCTCAGCCCACGAATCTGCAATGTTTTTTACAGCATCCAAAATGTTGTAGGACTTCCAAAATTCCTTGAAAGTCCCACCCTCTTTTCATTCTGTTGCCTTGATAGCTTGAGCAGATGTCCTTCTCAGGTAATATGCTTTAAATGAAGCAATAACTCCCTGTCCATAGGTTGTAAAACATGTTGTGTTTGGAGGTACAGTATGTACATAACCTTAATGTTTGGATGAACATCATCTAAAAATGTTGGATGGGCCGGTGCATTGTCAAGAACCAAGAGAATTTTATAAGGCATTGACTTTGAACTACAAGACTGCTCCTCTTCAGGCACAAAATGATTAAGGTACCAGTCTTCAGAAAGGGACAATGTCACCAAAGCCTTCTTATTAGCTTTCCATTTAGCTGGAAGTGATGCCTTGAAAACACCCTTCAAAGCTCTAGGATTTTCTGACTGGTAGACAAGCAAAGGTTTTAGTTTGTAGTCCCCAGCAGCATTACCCCCTAACAGTAAGGTCAGCCTTTCCTTGGCAGCTTTATGCCCTGGTGCCGTTTTTTCATTTTTTGAAAGGTACGAGCGTTCGGACACCCTTTTCCAAATTAAACCAGTCTCATCAATATTAAAAAACTTGCTCAATACGATAACCTTCTTCTTCAATTACATTAGCTAAAGCAACAGGAAATTCACTAGCTGCATCTTCATTAGGGCTAGCTGCTTCACCTTGCACTTTAATGTTAAGTAAGTTTGCCCTTGCCTGGAACCAGTTAAACCAGCCCTTACTAGCAACATAATCTTCCCCATCACTTTCACCACCACGTTTAGCCTTTAAGTCAATGTGCAGGCTTCCTGCTTTTTCCTGAATCAAGGTTAGACTTAGAGGCCTTTGATTTTGATCTTCCACTTATATCACTAACAATCTTTCCATTTCAATAAACAATCCATTTCTTTGTTTAACTAAACAAAGTTGACTGCATTGATGTAGATCCTTTAACATGTTCAAGAATTTCTCTTTGTCTTTCAAAATTGTTTTGACCATTGACCAACCAATCGCTGATGTTTGGCCTTTTTCAGGGCATTTAATTACATCAAGCTTCACTTCCATCATAGTTATTTTCCTTTTCTTGGATGCACTACTATCACTTGCATCAGGTTTGCATTTGGGAGTCATGATGAGGGCCAAAAAAGTTAACAAGCAAAAAAAACAAAAGTTTGCACTTGATCACACAAATTAGTGAGATGAGGGTACGGTGTATACTGTACATGTATTAGGAGTAAAAGTTACTTAAAGGAAGAATTATTTTGTTGAGTTTTCTTTATATTAACAGGAAACATTCACAAGTTGAGCCTCCCTGATGTAAAAATTGGTGGAATGGTTATCATACTGGGTTGATAGTCCACTGATTCTGTAACTGATATCCTGTGTGAACCATGTCACTGCTGGCTCACAAATACCCAGACCATAAGGGTAGATCAGTACCTATCCTATCTCAGCCTGTCCCTGATATGTGATGCTTGGCCCATTAACAGACACGCTGGATTGATCCATAACTTAAGTGGATTACTTGACACGTGTAGCTTGAGTGAGTTTAGGTCACATTTTCAGAATAGAATCTCATGTATACCTCCTCCTCTAGTCCATCAAAAGGGTAAAACAAGACACATGTGGAAGTACTATACTGTATAACATTCTGTACTGGTCATTAAAAATAATATTGATAATTATCTTGTGGTATATTTTGTAGCTAATATTTATAAGTTGCCAACACCTACTTATATAGTACCTGTATTGAGTCTTATATAGGGAGAAAGAGACAACAAAGCTAAAAATAATTTATTTCTATTGTGTTTCTGTCGGAAATATAATTTTTTTGAGTATTTTGACTGATAAAATTGCCCATATTATTAGTTGTTCAAAGTGGGCAGGGCTTTGAAGTATGTAGAGGGAAAATGTGAGGTAAAATACTAAAAAGAACACCAAATAAACCTCTCAAAAACCTTACCTAACCTTTCCTAACCTGTAAAAATGTTAAGAATCGCTTTCATGTTTATGGATCCCTCTTCATCTGAGCACCGAAAACAACACCATTACCATTACAGGTAGTCGTCGACTTACGACCTATGCGACTTACGTCTGTTCGACTTTACGACCGGCGGTACGACAGTTTTGGCCCCAGCCTCCTGGCGCTGCCGGGAGCTGGAGCCGCGCGCATCCCCGCGCTCAATTACAAACACGCTCGCTGGTACAGCACACTTCCCTCCGTGTCTGTTTGCCTTGTGCCTTTCTGTTGTCTTGGAAATTTTTCTTGAACCACCACCCCCCCAAGATGTCTACCAAGAGGAAACTGTCTTCATCTACTCCTCAACCTGCCAAGAAGCAAAGAAAGGCCATTGATTTAAACACTAAAATGATGGTGATTAAACAGCACGAAGGAGGTAAGAAAGTGAATGTGATTGCACGTGATCTGACGCTATCACACTCTACTGTGTCGACGATTTTGAAGGATAAAGAAAGGATTCGTGAAGCTGTGAAAGGTTCTGCACCCATGCAAGCGACAGTTATAGCGAAGCAACGGACTGGGCCTCTCCACGAAATGGAGAATTTACTTAAACCTGACGACCGTAACAATAATGAACAAAGAAAATGTTGATAAAATATGACTTAAAGATGATTATATTATCATTACACATTATAATATACGTAAGGTAATTAAATTGTACTGTAGTTATGCAGTGATTTACTTAAACCTGACGACCGTAACAATAATGAACAAAGAAAATGTTGATAAAATATGACTTAAAGATGATTATACAGGTAGTCGTCGACTTACGACCTATGCGACTTACGTCTGTTCGACTTTATGACCGGCGGTACGACAGTTTTGGCCCCAGCCTCCTGGCGCTGCCGGGAGCTGAAGCCGCGCGCATCCCCGCGCTCAATTACAAACACGCAGTGATTTACTTAAACCTGACGACCGTAACAATAATGAACAGAGAAAATGTTGATAAAATATGACTTAAAGATGATTATATTATCATTACACATTATAATATACGTAAGGTAATTAAATTGTACTGTAGTATGCAGTGATTTACTTAAACCTGACGACCGTAACAATAATGAACAAAGAAAGTGTTGATAAAATATGACTTAAAGATGATTATATTATCATTACACATTATAATATACGTAAGGTAATTATAACATAGGCCGACTTACGACCAGATCAACTTACGACCGGGCGGCCGTAACCAATCTAGGTCGTAAGTCGACGACTACCTGTATTATCATTACACATTATAATATACGTAAGGTAATTAAATTGTACTGTAGTATGCAGTGATTTACTTAAACCTGACGACCGTAACAATAATGAACAAAGAAAATGTTGATAAAATATGACTTAAAGATGATTATATTATCATTACACATTATAATATACGTAAGGTAATTATAACATAGGCCGACTTACGACCAGATCAACTTACGACCGGGCGGCCGTAACCAATCTAGGTCGTAAGTCGACGACTACCTGTATATACTAATCACTGAAAACATTTACAAGGTAAACTTTTTATAGTTTTAGAAATTTTTAAGGTGAGGTAACATTTTCAATGGTTTGTGTTTTTTTTTTTTTACCCCACATTTTCCTCTACTTCAAAGCCCTTCCATTATTGAACAAGTAATGTTGTTGGTAATTTTATCAGTTAAAATACTCAAGAAATATATATTTCTGATCGAAACATTATGGAATAAGTTATTTTTAGTTTTGTTGTCTCTTTCTCCCTATATAAGACTCAATACAGGTACTATATAAATAGGTGTTGGCAGCTTATAAATATTTATAACTTTTTTTTTTATGGCCATTGATTTAGTAAGATGATATAATTTAAGTACAGTATTGTACTGTACTACATAATTATGATGTCTATTAACAGGGTCTCAGAGAGGTGATGGTGTCTTTGGTCCCATCATTGTGCGGCAGCCACCGGCAAGGAATCCATATCATGATTGCTATGACCATGATCTTCCTGAGCATGTGATAATGGTATGAATAGTTCTGTTGTGTTTAGTTTGCTTGGTTTACTGAGTGAAAAGTTGCTTAATTTTGCATGAGCTAGATTTCAGAATTAAATGGTTAGCAAAATGTGCAGTAGTACTAATTTCTAGGAAAGGTTGTGTACAGTGTAATTGATTAATATGATATTTTTATTTGTAGGATTCCAATGATCCAGTTGGCAAATCCGAGGAATGTACCTTTTAATTTTTACTTGATTACTGTACAGGTACAGTACTAGTGTATGTACTAACCTAGAAAAGGTTAGTACAAAACTCGAAACAATTAAGTAGCATTTAAATCAGTTTCATATAAAGGAATATCAGTGAAACAATATTCAAAACACTGTACGTTTCATAACAGTTAGACGGTTACTGAGAACAAATTCCGGCTTGAAAGTCAAGCACAGTACAGTGATCCCTCGGTTAACGAGCGCCTCAGTTAACGAGATTTCGGTTAACGAGTTACCTCCCATAAGATTCTTAACTTCGGCTAACGAGCAATCCCTCGGTTAACGAGTTTCTTACGAGCCGACCTCAACAAGTTTTTGCTTGCACTTGGTGGTCCACCAGCTGTAGTATTAGTCCACCAATACAGTAATCGGTTCTAGGGCTTAAATTCCTTACCATTTTAGCAAATATCAAGAGGTTTATACTATTCAATAATTTTAAAAGTTTAAGTTTAAATTTTTTAGTAATTTTAACAATTATTGAACATAACTGAAGGTAATGAAACTAGTTTTATGCGCGCCATCCAGCCTCTCAACACACCATACAGGCATCAGTCTTTGTGTCTTTTCAGTGGAGGTAACATCTTGCTTGAGACTCTCTTCAACTAAATGCTTTTTTTTCTGTGTTTGCAAGCAAATTATTGGTCATTTTGAAATTTATTTTACATATTGACAATATATAATGCAGTGCAGTGTTGATTTAAAGAAAATAATCTTGAATTACACCAAGAGAACTAAAATTTTATGGGTGAAATGGCGGCATGGGGTGACTTCTCTTCCACCCCAATGCCTTCTCTTCTCCCTTCTCCTCTACCCCCATTCTAATTCCCATCATCATCATCATCATCCAGGAGCCTTCTACATACACACCTCAAAGTAAGTGAACTTTTCTACCATTTTTGTTGAATTTAGGCAATTTTCGGTGAGCTGGAACCAATTACCCAAAAACCCATTGAAACAATGGTTTCGGTTAACGAACGACCTTCTGGAACGGATTGAGTTCGTTAACCGAGGGGTCACTGTAATCCCATATGTTCTGTTATTTCGTTTACGTGTTTCTCGTTTTACCTGGACCTCCACGGGTTCAATTGAACGCGTGAATGCAGACTACAGTATATTGTATATACATTTTATGTCCTCACCCCTCTTCTAGTACCCCATCTCCTCCCCACAAAAAGACAACTACAGTGTAACCCCGCTTTACGCGGTCAATTGAACCAATGGAGGCCCGCGTAAAGCGGGAAACGAGTGAAGTGAACAACAGAACATATGGGATTACTTGAAATAGAGACTGGGCCGACCCCCAAACTCCACTTTTTTAGACACAATACCTACGTTGTAGTAAATATAACTTCTTAATTTTATGATGGTATGCACACACAATTAATAATTAAGAGAAATATCAATATTATTAGGTTTTTTAACACTTACGTTAGTAGAAAAGATGGCTGGGCACACGGGGATGGGGGGTTGGTTCCGAGGCAGAGGGCAGATTATTGGCCCTCACCTGTATCACTTGTATCAATTGTATCACTATCCACCACAGAGGCTTGCAGGGCCTCTTTGTCAAACCCCTCAAAGTCCATATAAGTCCATATCCTCACTACCGGTATCACTATCACTGACTTGGGCCGCCTGTGGTGGGTGGTGGGTGAAGAACTCGGTAATGTTTTGATGACTGGGTGACCTTGTGTGCTCCCTGCCAGCGCCGCTTCCCGCGTAAATGAGTAGATGCACCGTGTAAAGTGGGAATTCCGGTTCTGACGGGGTACTGAGTAAATGTAGAAACGCGTAAACGAGAGCCGCGTAAAGCGGGGTATTACTGTACAGTACTTCAACACACCCCTCCGTTCTCCCCCTCACTAGCAAATGCATCGAATTCATACCTCCTTGTTCGGGGTTTCAGACCTCAGGGAGAGTGAGGATTGGCAATGCTAAGTGATAAACGCAGGAGTGGAACCAACTGTACAGTCGTCAAACAATATGATAAAGCAAACGAGATATCTGAACATTGCTCTGTTAGGAAGTTTGACTGCAAATTAAATTACTTCTTTTCACCTGTAATTGCTACTGTATAAAGATAAGCAACATGTACTGTATTTTCTTTTCAACTGTGAGTATTGGTACTATAAATATGAGCGACATACTGTATGTTATTACAAAATATTGAGTCAGTTCCCAACCAAATATACCAACCATTCTGAGATGACAAGAGCCATAGTGCTCATTCTGAAATATGTTGTGCCCAGCTGTTTAAGAACGTTTTGCTGACTGTACATCCATTATAAAAACTACAAAACATGTGAAGATACAGATTGTAACTATATTCAATTAATAAATGAGTACTGTACTGTGCACTGTATTCATAATACAATATTTTCCTTCTACAGTTCCATGATTGGCTACATATACCTACAGAAGATAAATTTGTTCTTAGGCATCATGGCGGTGGAGACGACTTTCCTGATTCCATGTTAGTGAATGGTCGCGGACCTCGGCAGGTTAGTGCTGAACTGTATTAGCTCTTTAGTCTTATGTAATCACTATTTTTGTCTGCATCTCAAGACAATATGAAAATCAGTGATGTATCCATTGGAGGATTGGGTGTTTGGTTGAACTTCACTTCTCACATAAGACTCACCTGACATCATATTAGACTAAATCACCTCAGGTTAAATGTCAACTCGTGTCAAGACTAACTTGTACACAATCCTGGCTAGTGGTATAACACTTAATGTTCTGTTTGTCATCGGTGTACCAGGATTAGTGACCTATGTCAGGTGCAGGTAATTTTCTCTACATTAGCTCCTGCCACTGGTCAGTCGGTGTCAAGTTACCAACATTTCAAAGGAACCGCCAAGTGAGAGGTGGTAGATGTACAGAGTTGTAAAATGTACTGGACTTTTTTGCTTAAGTAAAAGTATTGTTACATTGGCAAAATGTTACTCAAGTAGAAGTAAAAGTATCAAAATGTTAATGCACTCAAGTAATAATAAAAAAGTATCTCATTCTTAAAGTAATTAAGTGCTAAAAGTAAAAAGTAACAACAAAATTATAATTTGTCTCAAATGTTAAAATAAATCCACAATATATATTATAAAAAAAAATTTAACTAAAGATAAAAATATAAGACACATACCATTACACATGTCTATTTGCAAATCTTTCTATTAAGATTAATCGATAACTGATTCTCAAAATTATGGCTGTCCAATCAGGATTTCTTAGGCCTGAATATAAGCTCAGCTGCTCTTCTCCCTACAACCAATCGCAAGGATGGTGAACGGGCCAGTGGTACTCAATTATTTCATCAGAATTTTAAATACACTTAGTCTCACACATATGTATGAATACCTGCTTTATAGGTAAGATGGAATTATGTAAAGCATTTTAGAATCACAGCCTCCTTGAAATTCATAAGAGCAACTGACATCTAATAGAAAGGTGGGGGAGAAGAGAGGAGATTCGATGGGGGGGGGGGGGGGGGATAACAGTGTAGCTAGGTGAGGTGGGTGGTCAAGGTGATAATGGACACAAGAAGAGCAAAGGGAAAGTTCCCTGTCATAGCCACTGCCATTTGACCTGACTTCACTTCACTTCACCTCAAGAGACCTCTAGATATGTGACTGCATGGTGTCTCCCCACATCCACTCTGTACCCTTCACAGCTCCACCCACACCATACCCTCGACTCACAACTTTTTTTACTATGGTTAATAATTAATTAATTACAGTAATTTAGAAATAAATTATTAATTTGCCACAAACATTAAAACTTGTTTGTTTGTTTTGGGTATATGACAAGTAAAGATTTTTGTTTTTTCAATTTTACTTAACTAAAAGTAAAAGTACAGTACTAAATTTTTTAGTATTTTTTAAACAGCAGATACCCATAAATGTTACTTGAGTACAGTACTCAAGTAAATTTGTTTTGTTATTTTACATCTTTGTCGATGTAAGGTGACTATTATGACCTCACATGACAGGGTTACTGCCAGATTATGGAAGTGGGGGATCGAAGTTTGGGGAGGTGATCACAGGTGGTGGGTCTGATGCAGAAACACCTCAGAAAGGAATTAGAGACATCAGCAAAATTGAGGGCAATTTTGCCATTGAACAACCCAGATGGATGGTGATATATAAAAAGATTAATTTATTTAAGGGTTATTGTGCAAGATTTATCTTGGTTATTTATCTGGCCCATCCGCATTCTTCTTAGTTTCAACGCTCGAAGTCAATTTAGTCTTTTTTGAATCCTTGTGTATGGGGCCCCCTCTGTGGTGAATAAAATCGTTTGGTGTTAACCAAGCAAAATCTTAAGAGTGGCGTCTCTGTAGTGAAGGTAATGTACGAACTACTGTATAAGGTAAATTCTCGAATTCTCTTTTTAAAACGTTAATCTCAATGAAGAATGCACATAATTGATTTAATAATGCTTAAAGATAGCAAAAACATAAAAATAATTGTTTTTTTTTTATAAATTGGCAACACCAAGCAGAAGTGGATTGCGTTAAGTCCAGTGAGGTCACTGGCATGACAGGTTGTCTATTCCTGTAAAAATCCCTAATCAGGAGTCAGGTGTGAGGTTACCTTGTTCTGGAGCTTCTGTCAGTATCCCCAGACACACAGTTCTAAGAAAATCTTAACAGAATTAAATTTATATATTAACATTACTTAAGGTACTTCAGCTGAGTGGATACAATTGTCTACTTTTCTAAGGGTTACTGATTCATAAGTGCTGGCAGTTGTGTACCAAAGATTTAGTACTCATTGTAATTTGACCAGTGATTACTATCGATGTAGCCATATAAATTGGTGTCTCTAGGTAGTAGTTAGTCATATAATGCTGTCCCTGTACGGCATGTTTGCTGAAAAATAGGATTACAGTACAGTATAACAATAAAGTAACTTAATAGAATACTGTATTCACCCAAGAAGAAAAGAACATATTGTTAACAAGCATTGACAGTCTGTGTGATGAAATCTATTGTAATTGAACTCCATGTACAGTGTATGATATGTTTAAAGATTGCTGATTGTCCAGTTCCTGTACTGTATTACAGTACTGTACTTTAATACAGATGTATTCATGTTTCAAGGAATCATTCACAGAATGAAGGTGACATATAGGTAAGGTATACCTCCAATAGCAACACTGATACATTGTATTAACTGTGCTCAGTTTCAGTCATATTGTCATTATTTTTGTTTTTTCAGCATCCAAATGCTTCATCAATCTCTGAATTAATCCCATATACAAGATTCAAAGTGACGCCAGGTAAGGGTATACAGTATTGTACTTGAAATGGTGTTATAGTCTTAATAATGGTCTGGATATAAAATGGAAATGTAAATCTTAAGTACTGTATATAGTCTTCAAACAACACTGTAAACAGTTTTTTCTAAGGTCATTCTTTCATTATAATGAGAAGACTGTAATATTGTTCTGTATTAGTACTAACATTTATTGAAATGTTCACATAAAGCCTCAATCCCTCAACCTTATGTACAGTACTATGCTGTATTATAAAAGTACTGAACAGAACAGTATGTACTGTAGTTATTCCAGGATTATATTCAAAACTGTCATTAAATTTTATGTTTAAACAATGAAAACTAATTTGGTGATTATATTTTTTTTTTACTGAACCTGAAAAAAATTGTCTGAATACCAGTACAGTATTCTCTATTTGCATTAATATCTATATAGAGTGCAATATATATATATATATATATATATATATATATATTATATATATATATATATATATATATATATATATATATATATATATATATATATATATATATATATATATATATATATATATAGTACTGTATGTATATATATATATATATATATATATATATATATATATATATATATATATATATATATATATATATATATATATATATATATACACACAGTATATGTGTATGCACTTTGGCTTAATTTTCTTTCCTGGTACATCTCTCACCTATACATACCATATATTTCTCATAATTTAACCATGACTTAAACTGTTATTTCTTATATCTGACAGGTAACCGATACCTCTTGCGTCTCATCAACCCTGCTATCCTCAACTGTCCCATTGTGGTGTCCATTGATGAGCACATATTAACTATAATTGCATCTGACGGAAATCCTATAATTCCTGTTAATGCTACTTCTCTGGTTGTTTACCCAGGTTAGTGATGAGGAAAAGTTACCACTTATAACCAATTTGTATTGCGGTATTTGTGATATAGTTTTGTCTCATGGTAACTAACACCATTATTACTTCATGGAATAAATGAAAATGATGAAGTACCAATAATAATGAAACAGTAATGTTATTGTACATTGCATATTAAAATGTGAAAATTAACATTAATAATTGTTCAGTACAGTAGTTGAAGTTATTGTGATTTCATGAAGATAATGATGTAATTAAGGTTGTTGATTGGCATCTAAAAGAATACAGTACAGTGTATGGATGGAATATGTCAGGATTAGGCCAAGGACCTCAGAGAAGATACGTGTAGTGGATTCTCAGACCCTAAATTTATCATGATAACAGAAATACAGAAAGAGAGACAGAACCTGTCGTTAGTGAGGTATTTTTTTCACCACAGGGGAACGGTGGGATGTCGTGATTTCTGCTGATAACAGTAAATCTGGAGCATTCTGGATGAGCTTCATGGGAGGAGTTGACTGTGCAGTGACAGAAGCTCACCAGTTTGCCCTCTTGGAGTATGAAGAACTTGGTTTTACTCAGGTGTTTGAAGAACTGAGTTTTACTCCGAATATCTCCAATTATAGACAGGAACATAGGTCAGATCACACACTGCTACTTAACATGCCACCTAAGCCAAAGTTCACTGAAGTTCCACCTCCTGGAGTTGTGAGTATTGACAATTTCTTATGTACAATGAAACCTCCATATACGTAATCCGTTACATGGGAGGAATTTCACATCTAACGAACCCTAGTAGTACAGTATTAACGGACTTTACTCTCCATAAAGGCCGTTAATTAGAGATCTCACTGTAACTTTTTAAAATGTATTGTATTAATACCAGTTTGTTTTGATGACACATTGACAAAGTAAATTGATATTACTGTACAGGGAACTATGTGCAGTACTCTCAACAGTAGATCTAATGGATGTTATTGATGCTTCACTGCCAGTTGCCACTAAAGTTCTCAACTCCTGACGCTTATAGAAACTTAAAGAATATTTTTTTATTATATGTTATTAAAAAACCTTAGTGCATATTTTAATTCCTTCAACTTCTTATGATTAAATATTTTTTTCCATATGTTTACTCTAGGTCATACAAAATCAGTCTCTGAATAGCATTGTTGTTTTTGCTCAAACCTGGGAAGACTTCCACTCTTGCCCACAGTATGTCTAGCTATGGTATTGTAAGGGGCTCTTCTTTCATTACGTCATATTTCTTCTCTTTATTCTTCACTACTTCTATACTTACTTCATATTTGTAGTGTATTTTCCATTAATCTTCTTTTCTATACTTTATTCCTTCTGTCATATATTATTGTATTTTCTGAATTTTATGTCCTTACTTTCGCTCAATTATATCCTGCTTTAATTATACAGCTACTCCTCGACTTACGACCTACTCGACTTATGACCACCCGGACATACGACCGCCCTAGTCGTACCAAAAAATTTTCAAATTACGTATTTTCGAGTCCCGATGTTAGTGATTGTGCTGTGTACTGACAAAATTTTCCTTTGTAATTCCATTTAAAATGGCTGGCATGCTTAAAAGTGAGAGTTTTATGGTACTGACAAGAAAAAGAGACACCCATTTTAGATTTTCTATGCATTATCTTTCCATTTTCGACTTAAGACCAATACAACTTACGACCTGGATTTGGGTCCCTAACCCCGTCGTAAGTCGAGGAGTGGCTATTCAATACCATGGATTAATCTGGGAAACCATGTTATTCTTACTATAACACTTATTACTTACAACGGTGGCCTGCCACCACCCAGACTTTTATTAGAATACAACATATCTCATTGAACTGTTATGTAGCATGCTAGCGAGCTTCTAGGCACGTGAGTTACAATAGTTATTTTCTGAGAACCAACGGGTAGAAGGAATAGAGTGGTGATACTCGTAGTTTACTAATTCAATATTTATTTATTCTTATAAGGAGTGAACAAGATGTTAAATAAGTACACTCAGACAAGACTGGACCACTTAGGTCTTACTTTACAATTAATAAAATAGATCTTCAATTGCTTATTACATCATTAATCAACTGTTATATTATTCCATTGTCAATACAGATGGTTATGTGACACACTTGACAATATCCCAAATCAAGACATTATTTAGCACATCATGTTATTTCGGAATGAACAACATGGCACTTTAACTACAGTAGAACTCATTTGGTAGTACATATGAAGTATGTACTCACAACTCATAACAAACTGGTCATATCAATATTTATGGTATACTGCCAGATCTGGGGTCACTAAATCTAAGGAGATAACTTAACTCTAATCTTAATTCCTAAGGGTCGCTGTCACCAGACCCCCTCTGGACAGCATGTAGCTCGTTAGGTAGCGGGCAGAGTGGACTAGGCATTGGGTTAGGTTTTCCATTGACCAGATCGATAAGGGTAAAGAAGGGTGAAACCATAACATGTCTTAATTGATTTATTCCTTATAAAACATACTGGTAAACAACATATACATGAATTGGCCTTCCTCAGAAGAACAACGGAAATGTGGTTACCCAGCTGGGCCCCAGACTCTTACATTGCTGGCGGGTCATCCACATACTTATTGCATAACAATCGGTGAACACCGTACCTCGGTCGTTCCTTCTTACAGTATCCCTTAACACATCAGACTGCTCCACCTGTGTGGACTATAGCACCGTCGGTTATCATACATAGTAGCACCATCTCAACACACCTGTTACACTCCATACCTGCAAGTATGTGACTCCTTGTGACTTTTAGGTATACACAACGGGCACTTCGTTCGCACACCGCCCTCGGTGGGTAAAGACGAGGGCTTCACCTAGAGACATACCAGCACTATTTCTACGCCTGGTATTATAGGTCTCTCCAAGTGACGACCGCAGTTTCTCACGGTCTCCTTAGTTGTGACTATTCATGTGGAGTGGTGCGCTGGGAATCCACCGGTTCACCGTGGACTGGCATAGCGGGGAGTAATCCCCACCTTTTGTGACGCTCAAGGGGACAATGGCGGCCGGGCGGCAAGGTACTCCGACCACATGGCACCTGAGGTGACGGGAGAACGGGGAAGACTGAGAAATAATGCCTGACGGGCGGTTATTCCACCCCTTAACACATTCCTATCACACTTATATATCCGGCAAAGCTTTAAACTGTAGTAACTTCTATTTATCAACCTTAATTATAGGGCGGGATATAGCCCGCTAGGACACTGACCTGAGGTGACGGGAGAACGGGGAAGACTGAGGCCAGTGCCCCGCCGCTCCCCGTCACATAGGCCTACAGTTTCCAATCCTCAATTTACACTTTTGTTTCTTATGGTTCTCACCTGAACACTTTTCGGTATATTGTCACTCATGTCTTATAAACACATATTTTAATCCTAGATTACATACTAAGGTAAGGTCTTGGTTTGCTAGTGCTTGGGTAAATGCCTGGGATTATAATATCAACGTGGCATCTGAGGCGGGTACATGACGCGCCTTAAAACAAAGGCTGAATGTTCATGGCGGGGGTGTATCAACTTCACTTAAAACTGTAATGAGGGATCCTCCTCTCACACATTGCACTATTTGAACACAGACATAAGATTCTCTGATCACTGTACCTGTCGTGGGTATATGTCACGTGAGGCTACGAGGTGTATTAAATTCATGCCGACGCATACAAGATATTTCCTTCCAAGTGTAGTTTCTGGATCACTGTCAACACCTCACATAGTTCTGATACATTTATCCTTTTTCCAGATCATTGTTCTCATGTATTTTCGTATGATATCTGTTGGAGTTATGTTCGCTACACGCTCACAGACATAAATAGTAAGACCTTCAAACCCTGCTCCACACTTAGTCTTACAGTACACTAGTCCGGCTCAACTGGACTTTAACCTTCATCTTATGCCTACCCTGAGTGATCCTTAATGCTATGAATACATACACTTAATATGATATAACTATACCTGGGTACAATACAACACATGGTCTAGGAACATTGAGTAGGTGAGTTGTCCTTTATCAATGTTTCCCGTTTTCTGAGGTTCTACAAGCGCGGTGCATTTGAATGTTATGCAGCGTAATATGAATTAGATGGGATTTTTAGGGATGACAATGATGTGCGCAGTACAATGGGTCAATACTCAACATGGGATAAATAAATTTCTGCTAATTATACCCAATCATGGATACCAACACTGCTCTGTACATATAATCAAGATCAATGAACCAGACAATACTAAGCCCACTGGGTGTGGGGTTGTTTACTACACAACAGCCGAAGCTCGCTCGCCAGCAGCGCCCGGGGTAGACTTGCTGCAGGATCTTAGCACAGTGTTCCCTGGGTGTTCCTGTCCTCAGATTCTAATCTTGTCATATTAAAGACATCCTTCAACGACCATCTTACCCATAGGCGGCTACCGAACCTCGGTAGTGGTGGCAACACAGACAGTGCCTGAGATATGATGGTACAGCGTCAGAGATGTGACGCTGCTCCTTGGGCACGAGTTTATATACGGCTAACTGGCAACTCAGGCCTGTGCGCTACACATGCCAGAAAGGCTAATTATGCAATGACAGAAATTACATTCAACTAAAGTTGCTGTACATTTTACTATGAAAATCAATGCCATGAGTCAGGTGAATTTCTTACATCTATTTTTATAATCTAATCAGAGATTGAGCTTGCCAGGAAAAAGTGAAATGGACGTCAAATACAGACACTGTTAACGTCATTCTCACAACATCAGTGGGATTTCTAGACAAGGAACTACTCACGGGGATACGTTAGACTTTGGAGATTATACAGGTTGAGAGAATAGTTCAGGAGATTAATGACTTTCTTAAATAGACAACTGACACTAACTAAACTACAAACATCTGATTCTCTGATGTTTGGGCATCAAAATAATCTAACCTCAGTAGCAATTGGAAATTCATGGCTATCCCCAGGGACGATATCACGGGATGCCACTCATACTGGCAGACTCGACATTCACTTACTTGACAAATGTTACTAACAATAAAGACAGTTGAAGTTTTCAACATCACTCACAAAGGATCTTGAATGCTTTATCTGTAATCAGACATATCTAAGTTGACTCAAAACAATGGTGTTCTCTCTCACATTCAAATTCACTTTATAGAGAGGTTGGTTTCAGGAAGTCAGAGAAAATGAACGGCACCCACGCTTGGGAGCGATGAGAAAATGGACGCCTCAGATGGGAGACACAATAAAGTAGGCATAGCTACGTGTTTTGTGGGCTATTGAGGGAAATATGAATCGTCTGATCTTACGTTAACTGACGTGTATGACCGTGGTCATTACAGTATGATTGAAAACAAAAAACTAAATCGACTATGAAATGTCAGCAGTTTGGCTCATGAAGGTGAAGCATCTCACCCTCTAGGCAGTTATCACATTGGTGTCAAGAGTACAGCTTAGAAGTTCCGTCTTAAATGGATGTAGCTCATGATGTCTTTCAGACACTCCAGGTACAGAACCTTAAATCCAGAACCCTTGGGACTGAGACAAAACTGATTCGGTGGATTTTCCAGTTTCCTGGGTCCTAGGTCATCTGTCTGTTACCCCAGGCATACTTTTACTTTTTACTTTTATCCTCTTCACCACCGATCGGCTCATCAGCCGCTTGGGCGGTCGGTCACATCTCTGTTATGCACTGTTGGCAAGTACTGGGCATGCACTGGCTCTTGAATGTATCTGAACCTGCTCCAGTGCTGGTCAAGTCTGGTCTTGAAACAACTCACACTCAGTGCCATCACAATACTCTCTGACAGATTGTTCCAAGAGTTCACAACTCTCACTTCGAAAAAGTTTGCCCTTAAAGTTTTCTGGACTTGCGGCTTCTTCAACCTTGAGCTGTGACCCCTTGTGGGGCGGGTGTCGCCAGATCCAGGTATGGACACTCGACTGAGTAATGCCCTTTGAGATGTTTATAGTAAACCTCAATTAGGTCCCCCCTTGCCCATCTGTAGTATAAGCTAGGCAATTGCAGGTGGTCTAATTTCTCTGGATAGCTGAGGTGCCGAAGTGCCGGAACCAGTCTGGTGGCCCTCCTTTGGACATTTTCAATCAACTGACAGTCCCTAGCATATCTTAGTGACTAGGCGGGGTGACAGTACTCTAGGTGGAGAAGCAACTCACTCTTGAAGATCATTACAAGGGACATACCATCTAGATATCTGAACGATCTTCTTATAAGACCTATTAATTTAGTTGCTTGATTCACCTTCTTCTCGCAATGGCCCGAGAACTTCGGTTCATTGTCAACATACACACCCAGGTCCTTTTCTCATTCAGTTTCTTTGTCCCTTTGAGTCATATGATACTCCTCCTTACCCAGGTGCATCCTCTTACATTTTGTGACATCGAATCTTAGCAGCCATTTCTTCGACCATTCTTGAAGCTAATAGAGATCTGTCTGCAGCTTGGTAATTAATTTCCCTAAATAACTTGGCATACCAAAAGACTAAGTCAAGTTTTGGTTCCAGACACTCACACAGACTGAGTTGATCATTTGTTTTACTTCTTAAATAACTGAATAAAGAAAATTACATTATATGTATACTTTAAAATAAAAATACATTGAATACAATCCCTTTAGAACTTGAGAGTTCCCTAAAAGGACTTATGTGGGTTTGTTAATGTCCCAGTGCCAGCAGCTTCTTGCGAGTTGCTAGACTTTGTGCTGCTTGACTGATGATATATCTCAATAGTTGATTACCTTTATTTATATTTATAGTATTTGTATTAATGAAATTTTATTATTATTCTCACAAAGCTCTTGAAATAATTATAGCTGATGGTATTTGCGCCCGATAATGCAAATAATAAAACTGTTATTCGTACCTGAACCTCGTCATCAAGGGCATCGAGTGCAGATACTGAAACTGTTATCTACACCCGAAGTGTGTCATTGTGAAATTTGGGTGCAAATTACTGCATTTTTCTGTATTCATCATTGATGTTTACAATGGAATCGTGAAAATTGAAATCATCTCATGCATTATCTACTTTATCATTGTATACTTTGACATCTGGTACAGAACTTAACCTAACCTAACTCCCTAGCCAGCCGTATCCACCGCCATATTAAGCATAAATAACTTACAGGTACTTTGATATCTGGTACAGAAACCTAACCTTTCCTAACTCCTTAGCTCTCTCCAGACCCCTGCCTTATTAAGCATAAAGAACTTACAGGTACTTTGATATCTGGTACCTAACCAACCTAACCAGAGGAACCTACCTATCCTTACCTATTAGTAGTTTGTTGAAGAGATAGTGAAACTGCTATCTGCCCCCGAGTTTTGTCAGTGCAAAATTCGTATAATATTTGATTATGGTGTTGAAGTCTTGGGTTCAACAATGGTTGAATTATTTCTATACGATTCTCAACGTCAAGGAGATCTTTGTCAGCGTGAAAATCGGGTGCAAATACCAAAATCGTTATTTGTACTATCAGGTGCAAATACCCACTTTGATTATTCTTTCATGACACATTGCTGGTTGATGGTCCTGCCACAGGTTCCTTGTCAGCAGCATTAGCATTCCTTGTGGCTGCTTTCTTGAAAACAATACGGGTATTGTACTGTATGTGATAGCAGATGTTTTGTGAAATAGTTAGCAAAGCAGTATCTCAAAGAAGTACTGTATCTGCCTGGATGGGTCTGATGGCTTCTGAAATGCTACAGGCAACTCGTGATGTCCCAGGAGGGCTGGTATGCATGGCTCTGTGACATACTGTTCATACTACATTTGGTAACCGAACATCATATTAATTACGCCAAAATAAAAACACTTTGCATTACTTATGTTAAACTATACAGTATGCCAAAGTAAATGTATCTGTGGTCTCATAATGTTTCACACAGTGTGGACAGTTCTTTTTTTGAGATACTGGTATATTTTTTATTTTCTTTATCCTTTTTTTCTTCTCCAACCATAAATAAATACATTCTCCTTTGAATTCTCAGATCTAGTACTAGTGTAAAATAATCTTGTCTTCTTCCAGCAAGTTAACAGCATTAACAGTGCCTGTTATAATGATCTTATATGTGTTGCCGACCTGAGGTCCCCAGAGCCTTTGCCACGAGATTTGAGGAAAGAAGAGGCTAACTTCACCTTCTACTTAGCATTTGAGATGAACAGGATACACAATCCTCACTTCTACTCCAGAATGTACTACGATTTTCGTTCAAGTGAGTGAAAACTATTTTATATAGTTTTATTGCAAGTATATTACTGTAATAGTTTTTATGAAGGGTCAAATGGTATTCAGCTGCTACTCTCCTCGTCAGGTCTACAGAGAAAACCTGAAAATATTTGATTGGAAAAATATAAAGGAAATGTGATTGAAATATTCTATTAAGATTTAATTGTACAGTGATCAAAATATACTACAAAGGATTAAATTGATTAATGTAATATCTGGTAAAGTACAGTATATGTCAGGAATTTATTGTACAGAAGATGCTTGTTGTTAATGAAGATGGTTGCTAATTTTCCCCTTTCTATCAAATTCTTATTTACAGTAATTTCTAAATCATGATTAAGGTGAACCCCATGAAATACCCAATTCACTTTCATGTCATTCTATTTATTTGAAGTGATGGAAGACCAACAGATCCCAACGCCACAGATCAACAACCTCTCCTTTGTGGCTCCAGCGACTCCTTTAATCCTTGGTGGTGGGAAAAGAGATCGAGTGTGCAATGCTGAGTCACACCCCACTACTAAGAATTGCCAAGATGAATATTGCGAGTGTCTCCACATGTACAAAATTCCACTTGGATCAACTGTTGAGATGGTCTTGATTGATGAAGGTTAGTCTTTACATAAATTTTTCACTACTGTACAGTATATATTTAGTACTGTAGTACTAAATTTAGTACTAAATTTAGTACTAAAATTGGCAGATGGGACTTAATTCAATGAATAACTATCAACCCTGTAGCAACCATAGCTGTAGTAAAAAGAGGTACTGTACAGTATTAAAAGCCACAGCAGCCACCAGAGGAAATGAGATAACAAGTCTTAATGAAGCTGTAGTGGAAATACACAACCTCTTGATTTGAATGACTTGGTTATAGGGTAACCTGACTCAACCTCTATACAGTATTTTAAAGAAACTAATTGTCTGGCCTCACATGTACTGTTGTGCTGGGTTATGTAGTACTAGATGTTTAGGAGGGAGATAGGAAGGAACTGGTTCACAAATAGGGTGGTGGTCTGTTGGAGCAAGCTTAGCAACTTTGTAGTAAGTGCTCTCATGGATGATAGAGAGTGGTAGTAACTTTCGACAGGAGCTGCCATGCACAGGCCAACCAGCCGATTGCAGACTCCTTATTTTCTTATGTTGTTATGTTGCATAGACAGTAAGAGGATTTGGTTTTACCTGCTTTTACTTTGTTTTGTAAGAGTACCACCAGCTGATGAGGAGGTACATGATATTGATGCCACAATATCCGGTGTTGTTTGTCCTATCTCTGTTCAACATTTATACAGTAAATATTATTAAGTCTATTTTCTCTTCCAGCAGGCAGAGGCTGGTCTAAGGTTTCTAAGATGAATTAACTGTTTTGGGTAGCATTTGAGATACAGTAAGTGCTACTCCAGATGTGATTGTGACACTTGCTGTTATTCACACCTTTATATTTATTGGGCCTTTACATACCTGCAATACTGTATACAGGGTATAATTTTTAGGAGTACAACAAACATAACTTTTCAGGCGGCCTGATAATTGGTTGTATTGGCTTGGGTTATTTCAGAGAAAGCATTTAGGTTGGCTTTTGTTTTCCCAGGAGAGTACCCCAAGTGGGAAGAAGAAGGAATATTCAGGTACAGGTATAGTACAGTACAGCACTTTTCCATTAACATTACTCTCCTTTATGCATAAAAGTTGTCAGCATGTTGTACTGATTAGAAATCAGACATTTATAACATTTTAATCAACTCCAATAAAAAACATTGTTCTTGTAGGTCAATTTGGTGATGAGAACCATCCTATTCACCTCCACGGGCAATCCTTCTGGGTACTGGGTCAAGACCGGCCCAATGATGTGGTTGATGCTTCCATCACACGAGATCAGGTCAGTGCTGGTGTTGGGTCATTGTAACTGAGATACAGATATTTTATTTTATGAAATAAACGAGAAAAAATTATACAACCCATAAAGAGAAAAACTGATGATCGTCATAATATTTGTATTATTGTATCGTTTGTCAGGTGATTGAGATGGATCGAAATGGTCAGCTTCATAGGAACTTTGACCATCCAGTATACAAGGATACAGTAACGATACCTGATGGAGGCTATTCAGTTGTCAGGTTCCGTGCTTCCAATCCAGGTATGAGAACTCATAACTACTCTATTTACCGTACTTTGTCAAGGTTTGATTTGTTTCTCTAAAATTTACTCCTGGATCTTACTTTCTCATTTATTATACAGTATAGTACTGTATATGCGTTTAACACATTCAATGCATAATACCAACAGATAAATCTTTCATTTGCACTTGAGTAAATGTACAGGTCTTTCCATACCATTGACAGACACCTGAGTCACACTAGTGTTTATGAATGTGGGCCCAAACTGTATATTATTTGGTAATTGTATATGTGTGTGTGAAATAATTAATTATTACATGTACAGTGGCCTCTTTTTCTCTTCCTTTAAGAATGGATTATATACTGTATTGCAATCTCTCTTGTCATTGATGTATTCTTTTGTTTCTTAACTAATATTAATTTTTTTACATCTGTGTGCTGCAGGATACTGGTTGCTTCACTGCCACCTCATATTCCATTCTGTGGCTGGCATGGAATTAGTCTTCAAAGTTGGAGACGACGATGATATCCCTTCAGTCCCATCAGACTTTCCTTGGTGTGGGGACTACAAAGGAGATGAATTCTAAGACAAATTCTCACCAATGAAATGACAAACATTCCAAAGTATTAATGGCTGACAGAGATATGAGGTTTAGTGAATTCTTTACTGTGTATAAGATGTTGGTGAAGTTGTGAAATCTGTGATTTATTTCTTGCTACCAGTGTTTACATGAAGTGTGAGAACGAATTTACTGTGTTGCTGATGGTCTGGTACACCAGGTTTTTGGTATGTGATTATTAAGACTGCTTTTGAGACTGGAAATATAAATGACAGATCTCTTTGTAATTTGTGTTGTGAGTTTTATATCTTCCTTACTATTATTATTAAGTCATGTTCTGTGAATATTTACTGTAAGAAAGTGAGAAACATTTATGAAAAAAAGGTGCTAATATAGTGTGTGGACTACAAAGACATCTTTAGTCTAACCTAACCTAAATATCATGCAGACTGCACGCTATATTAGCACCAAAAAAAGTGGTCGCTGAATATAAACTGATAAGTGATGGGCATGTGCAGTGAATACAGGATATAGAGATGAGAGGTGTGAAGATCTTAGTATAGTCACACTACATAGGACAAATGTGAGAGAATAAGTTAATTATTGATTGTTATAGATCTGAATAATTATGATATGTCTGTTCTTGAAATGTTGACACCAGTTTATCTCATATATAAAATAATTTGTTAAGAAAATAATGTCCAATTAATGTGTCAAAAGAAAGAAACACATCTTGCTACTTCTTTCAACCAGAGACTTGATCATTAGTAGTGTAGAGATATGAAGTACGGTACTTTACACATAGTGATGAAATTATTGAAAGTCACACGATAGGTGCTTTTTAGTTATAAGTTGAATATACTGGTCTTGTTTGTTTCCTTTAATTGATAAATAAATCTATAACAGCCAGTTGTTTTTGACATTTTTTCAATTTTCTCAGTAATCTAATACAGTACTGTACAAAACTGGGTATATTTGGTAACATAACACTGACAACATTTTTAGGTTAACAAACAAGCTCACTATATTTATTAGATATGCAAAACATGTGGTATGATACTTTGTAGTATCTGATACCAGCCATAACATTTAAATTTATTTTCTTATTTTGATTGACCCATCCTTACCTTTCAGCTGATGCAACCTCTTGTGTGCACATTTCTCTTGTGTGCACATTTAGGAGCATAGCTTGAGTAAAGTCCACCCTAATAGATTTATTTTATTTTTCAATCTTATAATCCCTTTCTCACTATATTATTACTGCATTATTATTATTATTATTATTATTATTATTATTATTATTATTATTATTATTATTATTATTATTATTATTACCCTGTCCTTAATTTCTGGGTGTTGACATATAAAGAAATATTAAACTACTGTATGTCTCACTTGTGTTCCAAGAACATATTATACTACAGAAAGAGCAAATGAAATTTAAATCAGTACAGTATACTCTACAGTACAGTACTGTACTGCCCAATAGTTAGCATAAAAACCGAACTAAGTAAACACCACTCTTGGTGAGGTTTTATTTTGTGCCATATGAATCATCTGGTCACCAACGACCGAGCTGTGAGACTACACATACTGTACAGTACCTGTACAGTATTTTGATATGATATCAATTATTTGATTATATCGTATTTCATATTACTGTAGTTAGCAAAAATATGATATTCTGAGAAGGTTTTGAATTTGATATATAACATTTTGTAGTTTGAATTATGCTATTCTTACTTCATAATAATTCCTATTACTGTAAAGAATTTACATCCCTAAACTTCAAACAAACATACAGCAGTACCTGACAGCCAATACATATTATCCAGTGGTTGCATTTAAAGAGTCATTGAATACTGTAATACAGTATTTGTTTGATCAGTATACAGCACAGGGTGTCCTCATACAATATTGGTACTACAGGTACTGTATTGTACCATATTAATGTTGTTATTTTATAGCACTGAAGATGAATTTAGCCCTGTGTCTGTATAAAATCACACAATGTTACGTTATAATGTTGTCTGTGAGAGGGCAATTACTTTGTGACAAAAAGTAAAAGGCAAGTTAAGGTCACTCAAAGTTTATTCCTCAATCTGTGGTCACCAAAAGTTAAGATGCAGCAGTACTAATGTGCTGTATTTGAAATTAGGTGCAAGATCAACTGTAATGATAATACAGTGAATATAGTCAACAGCAATGCCTCTTTATGAAGGTTGATATGACTAAAGGCACATGTCCTTTTGAGAGTAGACTCTCAATAGTTACTGTTGATACTTCTCTCTTATGTGTGCCTACACAAGAGCAAATTTCTGCCAGTTACATATTTTGAGAGTTTTTCCGACAGTAGCTGTCTGAAAAACTCTCAGTGGTGTGTCCACCCGAACTAGAGCTACACACTATAGTGACTCTCAGTCAGTCGGTAACAATGGCTAGAAGACGAGACAGGAATTTTGCAACAGTTATAGTCGCGCTGATGTTAGAAAAGAAAAGAAAGCAAAAACAGAAAAGAAAGTGTTGGGTAAAGCAGCAGGTGGAACAACAAGTTGAATTGGGTGCTAACAATAGGCTTGTGAAAGAATCACAGTCGGAAGATGCTCTGCAATTCCGTAATTTTATGTGCATGTCAGCAGTTTGGGTATAAGTACAAAAACCATACCTGGTTTCTTAAATTGTGGAGTTATTGAAGAATTTCTGACTCCATAACATAAATTTTCCTGCTTATGTCAGATATGATTTTGGATTTCTTTTTTCTGTTGCAGTAGTCCTCCCTCTTGGAATCCCACAGAATAGGATTCTCTTCATACAGGGGTATTAATTCAAAAGTTTTATCCTGAGTCCAGAGAGCCATGCTTCACCTTTTGAGAGAGCATTGTCATACTGCATACTTGGTTTGTATAACTGAGAGTTACGGGCTAGAACGTGTCCACATGAGAGCGAACTTGCAGACAGTAGCTGTCCGACAGTAAAACATGAACTATCTGACAGTTACTCTAAGAACCATGTCCACTTGATAGGAGCACTGTTGACAGCTATCTCAACGGTATTTTACTCTCAAGTGAACACGTGCCTTAAGATTTAGTGTTCTGATTTTCTGTGAAAGAGGCAGGAATTACTTGACCAATTCTCAGAGTTTCAGAGCTCGCAGTATAATTTGGGTACTGTTCTATTAGCTTGTGTCAGGTAATGACTCCCACACTGGGAAAGTTACTCCAACATGAGTTATTACTTTTATGACACTTAATCTTAAACACAATTAATAAAGTACAGTACCACCCCTGCCTTTATTTTGTGTAAAAATACTGAAGGTCATTGCTGTTTATAAGGAGGAAATCTAATAAAACAAACATCACTGTAACTTATTGCTGTATTTTGTATCTATTATCATGGAGCTAGGCGAAAGATCCCGCTCACATCAATATTTATATGCAATACATGTGTACCACATTTCAAATAATACTGTAACCCAAGAGTGACACGGTGAACTAAAAATTTTCTCTCTCAAGACTCAGACATTAATGTGGGATCGGTTAAGAGGCACCCCTGTGGTCCTATGGTTGTATTGCAGAGTCATCATTTTGAGTGGATTTTATACCGTAGGTGTGCTAGAATTCTTTGGTGTTATTTTGATAATTATTTATTGGTGTAAAATGTGTTGTGTGATTGAAAAAACTTTGATTGAAGGAATTACAGTTCTGTATATTACAGTATTTATACAGGATGTGCTCTTTGGATGCAATCATAAATTTTTCTATCAAATTTTATATAGTGAAAGCAATATTTTCCCCACCTGTTCATAATATTTGTGTAGAAAATATTGAATAAAATATATGGAAGACTTCCAGATATCTTTAATTTGCCTTGTCCCAATTCCTTGCCTGAAGAAGAAAAAAATACCTGGGCAAACTGGGCTAGGAGCCAGGGCACCAAGGGCCAAGGCTCAGAAGGGGGGATTACCATGCACTAGTGAACGAATAATATAAATTATTCTCATTTATGTTAATTTTAGTAGTATTGTAGTGGATCCCTCCCCTACAAATGCTTGTCGCTGAGTAGCCGACCCTGCAAATTCCCCAGTGTATGCCTCGTGGTCTAGGTCAACCAGCGCCGCCTTACATGACGGAGGTCAACTATCAAGCCACGCCTACCTCCGCTATATAAGACCTGACCTCGTGGTGACCTACCTCTCTCTTTCTACCTGCACCAACCAGCAAGCAACACCTCCTCCTCCTCCTGCCTGGCGGCCCTTGCTCCCGCCGGCGAGCATGGCGGCCCACAATATGGTCCTCTGAGCATCCTCACCAACCAGCTCTCTCTACATCACTCTTGTAACCACACTGCCACTTCCCAGCACCAAGCTGCACTGTACATCCAATACAATATGTATACAGAGAGCACATTGTGAGTTTCCTTTCTCCATCCCATCCTGAGTGTGAACCAAACATCTCGTACCCCACAAATGGTGACCCCCGGAGATTCGCACTCACACAGGATGGAGGAGAAACCGATCACTCTCCCAGTCTTCAAGTAACATGGAAGACTGGCTTACCCACGCAGAGGCAGCTCTCATCAGCTCTACAGCTACTGTCTCTACACCGCAGGTTAGACACCCTAGAGCAGCTCTGCTACTCTAAGCAGACAGCCGCTCCTATTCCTGCCCCAAGCACCACGTCCTACCGACCCCAACACACCCGTCCTGCCTCAGACGCCGCCCCCAGCCCAGCAGTACCTCCTGCCGCTCCTCCTGAGGCAGCCCCTGCTCCCGACGCGGCCCATGCCCCTGAGTGCGGACCAACACACCCCTTCTTTCTCCCTCAGGTACTCCCTGCTACTGTCCTGCACCCTGCTGCTGTCATGGACCCTGCTGCTGTCATGCACCCTGCTGCTGTCACGAACTCTCCTCCGCTCCTGCTGACGCAGCCCCTGCTCCTGACCCAGGCCCACACACCCCAGCAGGCGCATCTGACGACTCTGTACCTACCGTGAGGGAAGCACAACATTCATCGCCTCCACACCCTTTTTCTCCCTCTCTACTCCCACAGATATTGTGTATCTAGACAGTTGTCTCCTCTAGCGGCCGGCTCATCCACGCCCTCGCCATTATGGCTCACATGTGGCATGCACCGCCCGTTCTGCCTCACATGTGCCATGCAACCCTGCAGACAACAAGTCTCCTACACCGCCTGGAGGGAAGGGGGAGTATTGTAGTGGATCCCTCCCCTACAAACGCTTGTTGCTGAGTAGCCGACCTCGCGAATTCCCCAGTGTATGCCTCGTGGTCTAGGTCAACCAGCGCCGCCTTACATGACGGAGGTCAACTATCAAGCCACGCCTACCTCCCCTATATAAGACCTGACCTCATGGTGACCTCTCCCTTTTCTACCTACACCAACCAGCAAGCAACACCTCCTCCTTCGCCGCTGCCTGGCGGCCCTCGCTCCCGCCGGCGAGCATGGCGACCCACAAGCTGTCCTCCTCTGAGCACCCTCACCAACCAGCTCTCTCTACATCACGCTTGTAACCATGCTGCCTTCCCAGCACCAAGCTGCATTGTACATCCAATACAACATGTATAAAGAGAGCACATTGTGAGTTTCCTTTCTCCATCCCATCCTGATTGCGAACCAAACATCCCGTACCCCACAGTATTTATTAAAAATACACGATTTATAAATATTTTTTGGTAAAGGCCAAAAATAAACTATCTGGCAAAAAATGCAAATTTCCAACCCAAAGACAAGCAAATTTTTTTTTAGGGGACGCCTCACAGCACTGACAACTATATTGGTAATGTATACTGTACAGTGTTGGCCTCAGAGCAAGCAACCAAAATACTCCTTATTAGACACGCATTAAGTAAGGAGTGTGTTCTTCGTCTGTGATCAGAGTAAAAAAAAAATATATATATTTTCAATAACATTCGAGTTGAAAGAAAATTTTGCTTGCATGGCATAAATTTACTGTAAGAACTACTATATTTTCATGGAAAAATAGCTCTATCTATTGAGAAAGTGTTTTACTGGCTAAGAATGTCAAAGAAACTTCTTTTGGTGGGAATTGTCTGTTTTCCCTCTGTACTTTAACTTTTCGTTTATATGTTAAAATTTATTATTTATGCTCCAAATTAGAGTCAATTAATTTTGTTTATCTTTTCACCGTCCTCTTCAAACGGTGTGGTATCCCATACAATATTTTTAAATTGAGACCTTGGCAACTCAAGGTATGTCAGTTAACAAAATGAAAGTAGTCATACATAATTACGCATCAATATGTTATTGTGCTACCATGAACTAATTATGGTATCAGAATTTTAGTTTTCAATTGACATCAATAAACCACTGTCAAAGTATACTGCGTTGACTTACGCCAAGTTGCACCTTTACTATCTGCTTATGCTTGATAACCACGTAACAAAATTACACACACACACACACACACACCACATAAAATCTTAACTTTAATAGAGTAACACAAACCAGGGGCGGATGCAGGAATATGAAAAGTGTGGGGGGGGATCCAAAAAGTTGTGGGTGAAGGAACATGGCGAGCGCAGCGAGCCCACCCAGCTCATTATCACAGGCATTTTTAGATTATTTTCAAGGCATGCACACTTGATATTAGGATACATTCTGAAGTCAATAGTAAATACTTTTTACTATGCAAAAATGCCTGAGTACAATACTGCATTAAAGAAAAAGTAATGCACAAATAATACTAGAATATAAATAACATTAGTAGTAGGCAGAGTAATTAAATACTGTGTGTAACTTCAGTCAATTCACCAATTATGCTAAATGTGTTTTAGTTACTGCTTCACTGATGACTGATGTCAACAACAAATACACAATATAATTACAAAAGACGCTAAAACTAATTAAATAGGTCATTGCAGAGTCTTGTTGGAGTGTAGTGACAGGTAGTTATAAAATATAAGGAGAGCTGGGGGTCGGACGGGGGATGGTAGTGTTACCGTGTTAGTACGTTGTAAACTCTGTGAAAGAGCAGTGATCATCGATTAAGTGCTCCCGTCCCAAGTGTTGACGTTGATGGCTCTGTGAGGATCATACACGTAAGAGTTTAAGTTAACGCTCCACAGAATATATCTAAGTGTTAAAATTACGCTAATGTACACGTTTAACATCAAAATTACCCCAACTCTATGAACCAGTTGGGGGCAGGTCCGATGAGTGTCAGGGAATAATATTTTAATGAGGGATAGAATCTTTGTGTAATTTTGTGTTGTGCTTCATTTTAAGTCATGCAGTTAGATGCATTTTTAAATATTAAGTTACGACATACGAAGAATGCTCATCGTAAGAACCTTCATGACTCCAACGACCACAGAAACTGTTCACGCAAAACATGGGTAGTTAGGTAAGTATTCATTTTTTTCTTAAGCTGCTTTAGCTGCCCATGTCTTTCTATATCCTCTAAACTGTGTTGGTTTCTGTATATGTATCTCAATGATTCTTTTCCACACTGGAAAAGACGTGAGCGATGTGAAACCGCCAGTTGCGTCAGGTTTGGTTAGGATTGGCTTTGCTGTGGTAAGTTCCTCGTAACTTTGTTAGGAATGGAATAATACAGGGAAATTGGGTTTGGTTCGAATTTGTAAATGAATGAAATAAATTATGTGACCTTTAAATATCTTCATACTTGTTCAACGTTTCTCGTGCGTACCAAAAAACTGAGGCTGTCATGATTAATTTGTGAAACATCTTTTTTCTCTCTGACCAAAAAGTCATGGATCCAGGAATATAAAAAAGGGGGAGGGAGAGGGGGGGGGGGGGGTCAGAGAAGTTGTGGGGCGGAACATAGTGAGCATAGCGAACACACCCAGTTTTTTTTGGGGGGGGAGCGCTGTGAGGGGCATACAGAGCCCCCCCCATAAAAAAACAGACCAATATCATGGGCATTTTGAGGTCATTTTCAAGCCATATACACTTGATATTAGGAGATTTTTGAGGTCAATAGTAATTACTTTTTACTATACAAAAATACTTAAATACAATACTGCATTATATATATATATATATATATATATATATATATATATATATATATATATATATATATATATATCTTGATAAAGTCACACGGGAAACAACGGAGCACCTTAGCTTTCGTCTTTATTCAAAACATCTTCAGAGGCAACTGGATGACATCATTATGACCTGACCATGTGTTTAAGGTCACCCTGTATATTTAAGCCTCTCTCTGCCCATTGTTACGAACCCCTCCACCGATTGTCTTCATCTACCTACCCAGCACTACGAGCAACGCCATCTAGGGACGAAACACGAGTATGGCTCGTCTTGGTTACCACTCCCGGGTTTCCCTTCTCCATATCCTGGTTGTTGCGTCACTTCCGCCTCAGTCTATTTTGTCAGCTCCAATTCGAGGAGAGGACACTTCACTCTGGGAAGCGACCACAGGATCACCTATCCTGGAAACCTACGGCACAGTGACTATTTACCGTCTTCTACCATACTCAGCCTTGCTCGTCAGCCATCTCAGCTCCTCACTTAAGTATTTGTAATCTTGTATTGCCTCTTCCCCCCTCCACATTGCTTCACTATTGTTTTATGTTTTATTACTATGTATATACTGTTCGTGTTTAGGTTAAGTTTGGTTAAGGGTAGTGTATAAGCTGAATATTTTGTTAAGGAATTTATGGTACTTTATTATATACAACGAAAACTCGCATCCTTTGTCTACCCTTTTTTAAGTCCGATTGTCTTTGTTTTTTTTTGTTGTTACCTGTTGGGATCTGGGTAGACGTATAACTATATTCTAAATCCCCAACTCGTAACAAATGGCGACCGTGACAGGATACGACCTTAAGTACCATATTCCTTCCTCCCTTGTTACTCAGTGTTAATTACCCCTCCCAGTCACTTCTGTTTACAATTGCTTTACGGTGGTTTAAAGTTTCCTTCATATGTGTGTGCATATATTGGTATTATCGTACAGTAAGAGTGACAGACGTAGGATAATAGGTTCCAAGTGTCATAAGGCTTACCTGTTATTACACGTGGCAGTCGTGTGGTAAGTCTTATCGAGTGTAGGGAAGAATCCGGATCTGTTTAATGCCGTACCCTCACTCCAGAGTAGGCTGTTCCATAGTTACTAGTTTAGAGTGAAGTGATATCTTGGGACGCCCCTCTCTACCAGGACCCCATAATTATAAAGCCTCAATTATTGTTCTTCTCATTATCTCATTCAGGGCTGTTAATCCGGATCTTTATATAAATGCCGTAATACGCCCTACCTCTTTCAAGTATATCAGGGTTGTTAATCCGGATCTTTATATTAATGCCGTAATACGCCCTACCTCTTTCAAGTCTCTTGTCCTTATCTAAGGATCTTCTCGGAAGAACAATAATCATAAGTGTAATTTCCCTAGGTATAACTTGGTTAGTTTCCGGGACTTTCTGGTTATCCACTGCCGTGATATTTTCTAGGGTTATCCACTTATCTTATTTTTTGACCATTAGTTAATTTATCCTATTTTTATTAACAATGGCCACCTCAGGTTTTGATCTCCAGGATTTTATTGAAAATCCTTCCGTAGCTAAATTACGTGTTAATATCCTGAAGAAAGAATGGAAAGAAATAGCCAACTATTACAATATCCCATTTTCACAGCAACTGACTAAGGAAATGTTAAAAAATCATGTGATTGAAGTGTTGGTTCAACAAGAAGTTTTAAAAGAATCCGCTGTTGACAGATTAACGCCCATGTCCAAGAAACTTCAACCACTATCCACCACCCCTCCTCACTCAGAAGTTGCCTCAGGTCTGGCTAGCCCTCAAGAAGAAACACAACGAATAGACCCCTTAGAACTAGAACGAGCTAGGTTCGAGTTCCAAATCAAAATGAAAGAACTCGAGTTGGAACAGGCCAAGTTGGAGCAGGAGGCCAAGTTGGACCCTGAAGAAAGGATGGAACAGGCCAAGTTGGACCCTGAAGAAAGGATGGAACAGGCCAAGTTGGACCATGAAGAAAGGATGGAACAGGCCAAGTTGGAGCATGAAGAAAGGATGGAACAGGCCAAGTTGGAGCATGAGGGAAGGTTGGAACAGGCCAAGTTGGAGCATGAGGGAATGTCGGAACAGGCCAAGTTGGAGCATGAGGAAAGGATGGAACAGGCCAAGTTGGCATTAAGTGGCATTAAGAGAGAAACTCGCTGCTTTTAACCCTGCTACTGCTTCTTCCCTTGTTCCCGGGTTTGATGAATCCGATATGGACGGGTCATTTAGGACTTTTGAGAAAATAGCCGCGAAGAATGAGTGGCCAAAGGACCAGTGGGTGTCAGTGTTAGTTCCTAAATTATATGGTAAGGCTCGTAGAGTTTATAACTGTTTAGACCAGACTGATGACTATGATAACGTAAAAAAGAATATCCTCACCTCTTATGTTGTCACGCCAGATGGATACCGGCAGAAGTTTCGTAAACTAACCAAACCATTTTCACACACATTTGTTGAGTTTGCTCAAGAAAAGCTTAGGTTTTTTAAGAAGTGGTTAGAGGCTACAGAGACCTCCACATTTCAGGATTTGTTAAATTTGGTAGTCCTGGAGGAGTGGAAAAGCAAGATTCCATTTCACATCTTGAAGCATGTGGAGGAGCGTGGAGAGGTTAATTTAGGGCGTGCTGCTGAGCTGGCTGATGCGTATGCTTTGTTGGTGGAGTCACTGGGCAGTAGAGAACGTGGTACTTCCCGACATGTTAGGTCCTCCTCTGATGATAACCTTGGGAACGTGAGTGGTAGGTCGAAAGGTCCCACACCTACTCCCCCCGATGCAACCAAGCTTACTTGTTCTTACTGTAAAATCCCAGGCCATACGATCCAGACTTGTAAACGCCCAAAGTGTCGAATTGCTAAAAGTAGTTTCCTGGATCCCAAATCCAAACCAATAGCAAATGCCAATGTGGCAAGGCCCCATCAGGATCTCTTCTCTTCATTCACCTATGAGGGAAAAATTTCAATCATAGAAGGGTCTCGTTCTTTCCCTATTCGTATACTACGTGATACGGGCGCAGCACAATCTATCCTCCTGTTTAACGTCATTCCTGATATATCTACCGCATTTACAAATGAGGGTGTTCTAATTTCAGATCTCTCGTCCCATTCTTCCTATCCTTTAGCTAAAGTGCACCTCCAATGTCCCTTGATTACTGGGGAAGTGCAAATAGCCATAAGGAAAGACCCAATGCCTGTGTGTGGCATTCATTTATTATTGGGTAATGACTTGGTAGGAGATCTAGTGGTTCCTAACATAAAGACAGTCGACTCTCCCTTACCTGTCAACTCCACCACTGACCTTAAAGAAACTATTCCTCATCTTTTCCCATCTTGTGCTGTCACCCGGTCACAGAGTGTGCGGAATGGGCCCTCTTCATCTAAAACCACCTCCAATATCTTCCTACCCACAGAAGATCTGTACAATAAGACGATAAGTAAGGATGAGCTCATTAAAGCCCAACAATCTGATCCATCTTTGAATAAACTTCATCATGCAGCAGTTGAGGGTAAAGATTTTAACACCCTTCCGTGTTTTTATTATCATGAAGGGGTTTTGATGAGGGCCTATAGGCCCCCTGAGCTTGCCCATCTAGACACGTGGTCTGAAATACATAAAGTGGTAATTCCAGCTTCAGTCAGACCAGCATTAATTGCCCTTGCCCATGATGGTATTTCAGGACATTTGGGAATCCTGAAAACATATAAAAAGCTCCTCCAACACTATTACTGGCCTGGACTTAGGAAGGATGTGTCACAATACCTAAAATCTTGTCATATTTGTCAAATGGTAGGAAAACCAAATGAAAGTATACCAGCAGCTCCCATTAAGCCCATCCCAGTATTTTCTACCCCATTTGAAAAGATTGTTGTGGATTGTGTGGGCCCATTACCAAAGACTAAGAAGGGAAATCAATTCCTGCTCACAGTTATGGATACCAGTACACGTTATCCTGAGGCTTTTCCCCTTAAAAGCATCACTTCAAAAAACGTAATCAAACATCTTTTGCATCTTTTCACTTCAGTGGGCATTCCTAAAGAGATCCAATCTGATCAGGGCACCAATTTTACGAGCAATCTTTTCGAACAGGTGATGAAAGACCTCAGTGTGGACCATTGTACATCTTCGGCTTACCACCCACAATCCCAAGGTTGCTTGGAACGGTTCCATCAAACTTTCAAATCAATGATCAAAAAATACTGTATAGAACACCAAAAGGAATGGGATGAAAGCATAGACTTGTTACTCTTTGCCATCAGGGAATGTCCCCAGGAGTCATTGGGATTCTCCCCGTTCGAGTTACTATATGGGAGACAAATTAGGGGACCCCTTAAAATAGTAAAGGAGCAGTGGTTTGACACTCCATCTATTAAGCCCGCAACAGTTTCCCAATACATTGACACTTTACGGGACAAATTAACTGAAGTCCGAACCATTGCTCAGTCAAACTTAAAAAAAGTCCAAGAGAAAATGGTGAAGTCCCAACCTAAATTAGTTAAAAGATCATTTTCTCCAGGTGACAAAGTGTTACTCTTTCTACCCATTCCAGGCTCTCCCCTTAAAAGCAAGTTTACTGGTCCCTATATAGTTGCTAATAAACTATCTCCTCTCAACTATATAGTCCATACTCCTGATCGCAGAAAAGATTCACAACTTGTTCACATTAATCTCATGAAACTTTACCATTCCAGGCAGTCAGAGGAAGACATCCCCGAGGCTGTAAGCCTACCTGTATTGCATACGGTTTTGTCAGGGCCGGAGACAGATGACATGGACCTATTGGAGAATTTAGACTTCCCTCTACCTAAAGAGAACCCTGCTAACAGTCACATACTCAACAATTTGGATGAGTATTTTTCTGTTCTGAATCCATCTCGAGCAAAAGATCTCACTAAGTTATTATCAACATTTCCTAAAGTCACATCAGACCTCCCAGGATTTTGCAATATACTTAAACATGATATTAAGCTAATCTCAGATGATGTACAACCCTTTAGGCAATCAGCATATCGACTAAATCCACAAAAAAAAGAGATTATGAAAAAGGAGGTAGACTTCTTGTTAAAACATAACTTAGCTGAGCCTAGTACCTCCCCCTGGGCTTCACCTTGCCTTCTCATTCCAAAACCCGATGGCACCTTTCGTTTCTGTACAGATTATCGTAAAGTGAACCAGGTCACTGTCTCAGACTCCTACCCTTTACCTTTGATTGAAGATATAAGACAGCATAGGCTGTGCCCAATTTATCAGTACTATAGACCTGTTGAAAGGATATTATCAAGTAGGACTCACGGATAGGGCAAAAATAATCTCGGCATTTGTAACTCCATTTGGTCTTTTTCAATATTTAGTTAGGGCGTTTGGCTTTTCTAATGCTCCGGCCACATTCCAGAGGGCCATAAACTACCTTATTCAAGACCTAGGTGGGACGTTCGCCTACCTGGATGACCTGGTGGTGGTGTCCGACAGCTGGGACGAACATCTGGTGCGTTTGGAGATACTGTTTGCACGACTGCAAGAGACTGGATTCACCATAAACCTGGCTAAATCTGCTTTTGGCCGGGCCTCGGTGACTTACCTGGGACATATCGTTGGGCATGGTATGGTGAGACCCAAGGACGCAAACGTTGAAGCCATCTTGTCCTTCCCCACTCCAAGGACGAGGAAGGAACTCATGCGCTTCCTGGGGATGTGCGGCTACTACCGTCGGTTCTGCAGTAACTTCTCCAGCGTGGCCGGACCCCTCACAGACCTTACCAGTTCTGCGGTCCCTTACATCTGGAACCAGAAGTGCGACCAGTCTTTCCACCGCCTCAAAGCCTTCCTTGCCTGTAAGCCTGTAGTCCACCCCCCTGACTACACCTTGCCCTTCCATCTGCAAATCGACGCTAGTGGTGTCGGAGTGGGGGCTGTGCTCCTACAACCCGACCCAACCACTGATGTCCTTCACCCTGTGGCATATTACTCCGCCAAGTTGAAAAAACATCAGACCAACTACTCGACCATAGAGAAGGAGGCCCTGGCTCTGGTGTTGGCAATAAAGAAGTTTGAATGTTACCTCCAGTCTTGCCCACAAACAACCCTGGTCTTCACCGACCATAACCCACTCACGTTCATCCAAACCAACAAGACCTCCAACCAGCGAATCCTCCGCTGGGCTCTCCTCACCCAGCCCTATAATCTACAAGTCCGGCACATAAAGGGGGTGGAAAACCTGATTGCAGACTCCTTATCCCGAGCTCCAGTGGAAATGTAGCAGCTACTCTCCAGACGCACCAGGTGATCACCTCCTTCGCGCCCGCGCTACGAAGGTCTTTGGAGGGGGGGTGTGTTACGAACCCCTCCACCGATTGTCTTCATCTACCTACCCAGCACCACGAGCAACGCCATCTAGGGACGAAACACGAGTATGGCTCGTCTTGGTTACCACTCCCGGGTTTCCCTTCTCCATATCCTGGTTGTTGCGTCACTTCCGCCTCAGTCTACTTTGTCAGCTCCAATTCGAGGAGAGGACACTTCACTCTGGGAAGCGACCACAGGATCACCTATCCTGGAAACCTACGGCACAGTGACTATTTACCGTCTTCTACCATACTCAGCCTTGCTCGTCAGCCATCTCAGCTCCTCACTTAAGTATTTGTAATCTTGTATTGCCTCTCCCCCCTCCACATTGCTTCACTATTGTTTTATTTCTATGTATATACTGTTCGTGTTTAGGTTAAGTTTGGTTAAGGGTAGTTTATAAGCTGAATATTTTGTTAAGGAATTTATGGTACTTTATTATATACAACGAAAACTCGCATCCTTTGTCTACCCTTTTTTAAGTCCGATTGTCTTTGTTTTTTTTTTGTTGTTACCTGTTGGGATCTGGGTAGACGTATAACTATATTCTAAATCCCCAACTCGTAACAATATATATATATATATATATATACACCACTGTATATGGATTGGCATTGCTTGGATGGGCTGTTCCTAAATGCAGAAACCGGAAGAGGAAGAGACTTCATGCTACGTCATAAAATTATTTTGGTTCTAGACTTCTGTGCATGGATAAATATGTACAGGAAAGTTGTCCAGTCGAAAAGCAAGCAGAGTCGTGATTACTATTCTTTTGGAAATTTAAGTGACAGTTGGGCATTTTTTTACTCTATTTATTATTTTTGCGTCCAAGCAGCGGCAAGCTCGGTAAAGTCAAGCGGTCAAGAACAGCTTAGCTATTGCTTGATTGTACGTTCTGATGTTGAGCGTGGTTATGTTATGTGCAGTGTGTTGTCTCGTGCCGTTTGTATATATGGTAGTGTGTGTTTTGCTGCTCGTCTGAGTTGTTATTGTGTTAAGTGGAATTGGGGGGGGGGGTATTCTAGGTATGGTTTGGCCAGTGCTTTGTAGAGGTGTAGTTATGTACTGGTAAATTTTATTTTGCGGAATCTGATGAGTGTAGTCAGTTGTGTTTTAACTTTTGAGATAATTTCTTTATTATGCGGGAGTATACCGTTTCTTGTGATTTTGAGACCGAGGATTTTCTCATTGCCTGCGTACAGTAGTTGTTGGTTGTTGACGATGACTGGGTATAGGGTTTGGTTTTATGTGTATTATTTTGAGTTTTTGCATTTTTTTTTTTTTTTTTTTTTTTTTTTTTTTTTTTACGGGATTAACCCACAGGTCAGTGACCCACATCAGGTCCTGTGGGCGGAAAAAAAAAACACGGTAATAATAATAAACTAAAAAAAAATAAATTGTGAGACACGATATATGTATGTTATGTTTTAAAGTAAGAGAAACAATTGAGACCCTGCAATTGTGTGTAAATGAGGCAGAAAGTCAGATGAGCAACCTGGGACTTTGTCACAATTTTTGTAATGCCGTAGGGCGTTGTTGCTGTTGAGATTGTCGGACCGTAGTCCGACATGGGCCTTTGCCTGTAGGCGGCCCGTTTGGTGGTTCCGGCTGGAGCTCTTGGAGCAGCCAGACCGGATTTGGGATTTGGGGTTGGAGGTTGTCCTACCTACAAATATGAAAGGATACTGCAGGTTTGCAAGTGTGAGCAGACCCTTGGTCAGTGAGCGCTTACCATCAACCCCCACTCTTGGACGTGGTCAGTTTCGAAGTGGCGCGCACCCCGAACTGGGGTCCGCACTTGCTGGAGGAGGATACTTCCCAAGCAATCTGGGTGGTGGGTATCGCGTGATGACCCGGAGAAGGTGGTGAATGTGGTTTGTTTGGGCCTTTCGGGTTAGAGTGGCCGCTGGTGTTGTGTGTTTTTGGAAGTTTTGAATTCTGTTTCGGAGACCTTGTGTGACTTCGCAGTCGAGGAGATAGTGTTCCAGTGGGTTGGCCGCTGGCTCCTGACAGTAGGTGCATTCCCTGACGATATTTCCGATCATCTGCCAGGTGCACTTGTACCCTAGTCGTAGTCGATGAAGGCTAACTTGGATTCGTCTTGGTGTTTTCTTGTCCGCGAATGGTGGTTCCACTTTTGTAGCCACCAGGTACCATTTAGCTGATTAGGAGCCAGCGTTGAATGCGTCAAGGAAGCTCTTTTGGATGTGGAGCTAGGTAGTCTTTCTGAGGTTGTTCTTGATCTGTTGCACGCTTGCTGGAACTTGAATGTGTATGCTTCTAGAACGTGTGGCTGCCTTGGCTGCTTCGTTTGCCATGTTATTTCCCCCGATCCCTACGTGACTGGGAATCCAGTGTAAGACGACTGGGTGATTTTGTCTTTGGAAGTCCTGTAGCTGTGCGAGGATCGAGGTTATGATGTAGACGTTGTCTCTTGGTTGACTGTGTTGCAGCGCCTTTGAGATTGCTACCAACTCTGTTTGTAGGGTGGAGCAGTCATTAGAAAGTCTCCATAAGAGGGTCTGACCTTGGGTGTAGAAGGCCGCTCCGGATGTATGATGTTTTGGGTCCACCGAGTCGTCTGTGAAGTATAATGCTGCATCAGCCGGTGTCTCGGTGTAAGCAAAAATGTGAAGGTGTGGGCTGCCGACTTTCCACTTGAGTCTGTTGGGAGCCATTTTTTCTCCCTTCTTTGCTATGCAGTTGAGGAGGGAGATGGGTCTTGGTTTGTCTGGTTCTCTGGGCTTCGGAATGGGCTGTATGTCTGCCTGCTTCCATTCCGGTGGAAGTCTGTGTTATCCACGAGGCGTTGATGACTTGTAGCAACACCTCGTGCCCGGCTACTCCGGCATGGGAAAGCATGGAGTAGGTGATCCTGTCGGTCCCTGGTGCTGTGTCCCTGCTTCGTTTTATCAACTTCTGGAGTTGAAGGGTCTGTCGGTGTCATCTTCAACATTGCAGGCCTCTTCGATCATCTGACGTCTGGTCTGTTGCAGACGCCGTTGTGTCTCCTCCGCATGTCTCGGGAGGGTTTTCGTTGCTGCTCGGTCGCAGAAGAGTTTTAAAAGTCTCTCGGCTTCCACTTTTGGGTTGTTGGTGGTGGTGTTGCCTTCCGAGATGCCCTTCGAATCTGGGCCCACATTTTGCCGAGAGAGGTGTGCTCGTTCAGTTCGGAGCACCACTTGAGCCAGCTTGCGCTTTTGATTTCTTCCTTCTCTTCCCTGGTATTCTTGACTATGTCTTACAGGAGATGTCTGTTTGTGTTCGTGGGATGTCTTCTGTAGTTTCTTCGGGCCATGTTCACTCTGTGGTTGAGTTCTTTCACCCTGGGGCAGTAGTACCAGTAATCCTTGTACTGTCTTGATGTAGGTTTTGTTTTGGAAATAGCCTTTTTTGCCGCTTGGTGAAACGCCTTGACCAACTGTTGGTGGTGGGTTGTCTCGTCCACGTGTGCTGCACCAGCCGGCTGTGATTTGGCGCGCCATTTAGCCAGGTGTTTCCTATTGAGTTCCCAGTCCGTCTTTTGGGTATTGTATCTCCATCTAAGCGGGGGTGGAGTGGGGAGTTTGTTCACCTTCAGTGTTGTTAGGGTGGCAAAATGGTCGCTGGTCAGAGTGGGGTGTAGCTGCCAGGAGGCCGAAGGCTGTAGTGCACTGGAGACGAAGGTTAGATCTAGCCTTCCTCCCCTAATGTGGGTGGGCTCTCCGGTGTTTAGGAGGGCGATCTCGGATGTGTCTTGAAAAGTGGTGTATAGGTGTAGGCCGTCTTCATTTGTGGGGCTTACCGAGCTTAGGAAGGGATGATGTGCATTGAAATCCCCTCCTATGAGTGTGGCGTGGTCAGCGGCCGAAGCGGATAATTGAGTCACCTCCAGCGAGCCCCTTGAGTTCTTGTAGATGTTGTGGAAAGTTATTTCCCGTTCTTGGAGGGTTACTTTGACGGCCTGTGTCTCAATGCTTTCCCCACATGGCAATTGCTGCATGACCTCGGAGGAGGGTATGCTCTTCTTGACCAAGATCATACATCCTCTTGTCGACGCCTGCATGAAATGCCTCCTGTATGTCTTGTAGCCACTGAATTTGAAACAGTGGTGTTCTTGTAGGAGTGTTTCTTGTAGCAGTATAATGTCAAGCTTGTCCTTTGGCTGCTGCTTCTTGCAGGAGGTGTTTCTTGTTTTTGATGCCCTGAGCATTCCATGAAAGGATGTTCAGGTTGCTGGTGTTTTCCGCCACTGTTTCATCGGGGACTTCTGGTGACCCTCGGTGGATATGTTCAGGTCTGATTCCTACTGGATCAAGTTCATATCCTCTTTCTGTAGTGGTTTTTGCCTTCTGGGCTGTTCGGTTCAAGGGAGCTGAAACATCCAGTTTTTTCTGGGAGCTGACGGTATCTTTGGTTCCCTGGTGGCATTTTTCGTACATATAGGAGATCTCGCACTAAGGATGGGGGTGAGAAAGGAAACTCAGAATAGCTTAAGTCTACATGTATTGTAGGTACAATGCTTCTTTTTTTTATGATTTGTAGGAATATTACCTACGCAGACCTTAAGCTAAAATGCTGGTCCACCCACTGCTGTGATAAAACACCAGCATCTTTTCAGTTAACTGTACATCTCCACCACTAGCGTGGGGGTGGATGCTCGGTAATAAACTGTAGGGTTTCTTGAGAGTGGTTGGTGGTTAGCATTTCGGCAACTTTCTCTGCTGTGATAGAGGGTTGTATGTTTCTCCTAGCTAATTGTGTTCCAGGGCACTCTATGAGGTAGTGCTGCAGTGAGTTTTCTGCTCCGCTGTCGCAGGTCTTGCACATGCGCTGCTCTGCTGGTACTTGTACAATGATTTCCCAAATGCAAGGGTATCCCAATCTCAGTCGGTGGAAGATGGCTTCTTCCCTTCTTGTTATATCCTTCATGAGTGGTGGTCTCTTATAATTCGTGACCAGATAGTACCACTTGGTCGATCGTGATACTGGTGTTAATCTATGTTTGTCTATTTTCCACTGGGCAGTTCGAGTTATTGTGGTCTTCTTTATCTGCTCCTGACTGGGCGGGATGTTCATCTCAATGTTTCGCTGTCCTAACGCAGCCTTGGCAGCAGCATCAGCTCGTTCATTCCCTGGGTTTCCGATATGACTGGGCACCCAGTTAATGAAAACTTGCCGATCTTGAAGTTTTAAACCTTGCAGTAGTCCAATAACGGATGTTATGAGATGAATGTTGTCTCTATGCTCTCTGCATTGTAGCGCTTCAATAGCACACCGTGAGTCAGTGTGTATTACAACACCTTGTTGACTGTTTATGGAAGCGTGTCTTAGGGCTCCAAGTATGGCAGCTAGCTCAACTTGCAAAGTAGAGCATCCATTTGAGGTTCTCTAAAGGGACGTGTTACCTCCTTCTATGGTGAAGGCTGCTCCTGCCTTCGTACTGGTGGGCTCTACGGAACCGTCTGTGTAATACACTGTACTATTGTGAGGTGTTAGAGCCTTCATGTTTCTCTCTGTTACCTGTCGGAGCTCTTGTGGATTACAGTCAGCCTTTCTTGTCCCAGTTTGGACTCCACGGTGCTGGGGTGCTGTAGTCTGGACTCATTGTATCAGGTCCGTTGCTGAGGATTGTGTCTTTCAATTCCAGTCGATTTACAGCGTCAGATGCGCACAATTGCCATGCTTTCTTGTTAAAGACATCTCAGTTAAGGTTCAGTGCTCGTAAGAATCCATTCTTGATGTCACTTTCCCGAACCCTGGTAATCAGTTTTGTTGCAAAGCACGCTGTTAATCGTTCCGCCTTTGTTTGGAGAGATGTGAGACCTGTCTCCATGTGTAAGTTTTCAACTTTTGTCCACATAGGTGCCTTGACAATGGCTCTCATAGCGTTATTCTGGGCAACCTCCAATTTCTCCCACTACCACTCAGACAGTGTGTTAAGAGCCGGTGTCGCATAGTCTGTTAATGATCGAATGGCGTGTATATATAGCGTTCTTAGGACTACATGTTCTGCACCCACCTTGGGTCCTGTCATGGCTCGCAACATACATGTTGACTCTCTTGCCCATTCGGTCTCTTAGATAGTTTATCTCATTGTCAAATTTGAGGCCTTTGTCATTCCAGATGCCCAGGTATTTGTATACATTTACCCATTGTAGGGCAATACCTTGTATTTGCAGTTGTGGCAGCGGCTCATTGTGTCCAATCCTCATGGCTTTCGATTTTGGGAATATCATCTTGAGCCCGAGACTCATACATTCTTCACTGATGAGGTCTATGCTCTTTGGACTTTGCTGATCTGGTTTCTGCCTTTTACTATCAGTGCTAATGTAATGGTCATGATAAGAGCTAACCTGAAAACCTTAAGGATTCATATTACGCTCAAACGTCCACAAAACCCTCTTGAGTCCCCCAGTGGAAACGCACTCCGTTTTCTCGGTTCCTTGGTGACGTCACCGATAAGCCGCCTTTGTCTCTGCGATCAGATGCTGTATGCGGGGACCTGTTGCCATCCAAACCTTTGTAATCAATTTAATTTTGCTTTCGATAGCTGAGTCAGAGCATTGTTAGTTGAGATAGTGGTAGAGAATGAAAATGAGTCCATAGTCTCAGTTTCAACGTCAGAATGTACCGTGAATTAATTCATCGGAATAGGAGTAGCTGGGCTCCCTGGCCTGTTTTGAGTGAGGGCGCAGCGGGCATTTCAACCGTTAGTAAGTGCCCATCCCTCCATCCATACAGGTATGCTGCTATTCCACTCTGTGTTGTAATTCGCCCTTCTTTAAGTGATTTGACCCAATTAATAGTTGCTTGTGCAAGTGTTACAGTAACGTAGTTGATATGCTCTGAGTAAAGTCATATTTACGTCTTTAACGTCCCCTGAAACGTGATGTTGTTGTCACCGGTTAGTAAGTGCCCATCCCTCCATCCATACAGGTCCCTAACGCAGCCTAGGCCGTGTCTGTAGGGTGGATGTTGCATCCATAATGTCTGGGAAGATGTCCGAGGTCCAGTAGGATCTTTTACCTTCGTGAAACCCGGCCGTCAGACACTCCAGACTACCTATAGCCCCCATAGCTGGCTCGTCGGTCCCTAACGCTTGGCCCACGAGGTGACGCCGGATCACCAAGCCACCCACCACTACTAGCCCCCATCATTGGTGGATGAGTGTCCAACTCAGTAGGGCTTTATTTGTGTGGTGGAATTACTCCACTGGGATCTCCAGAGTCGTTGGAAAGTACTCCATGGTGGCTGGACCCCATGGCTGTTGCTTGAGTATCACACCTGACGACTGAGTATTGTAGGGGCAGTTGCCCTAGTATTTTATGGTGCTAAGTGACTGTAATAGTTGTGTGTTGAGTATGTCCACCCAGTAGGGTTGGAAGTGTTATTATGTCCACCCAGTAATGGTGTGAGTATGTTGAGCCTGAGGGCCTAGTACAAGATTTCATCTGTTAGTACAAATAATTTCTTTCTTTTAATTTCATATTCATGTTAAATAAACTTTGTATTTGTATAATTGTGTCTATTAATTACCTACAGTATTTACCGTTATTTCTTCCCTATTGCTTGATACTATCATTACACCTACCCACAAGCCTCCTATCGTCACGCTACCAATGATGATAAGTAAGAGTAAAAGGAATTGTTACTGGCTCTCAGAGGCCTCATAAATGGTGGCAGTTCAAGCCCTCATACTAAGTCATCAGCATAGCATAGCAGTTTGGTACCCTCTTGAAAGGGGAGCCGACAAAAGTTTTCCGTGAGGATGTTGAAGAGAGTTAGACTAAGAACTCCTCCTTGTTGTGTGCCATTTTCCAGTCTTTGGTGATCTGAGACTTGTCCTTGACAGATAACGCTTCCTGTTCTGTTTTGGAGATAGTCAGCAATCCAGGCCAGTAGGCATCCCTTGACGCCCTTCCGGGCCAGAGTGGTTACAATGGCCTGTGCATTTGCCAGCTCAAATGATTTCTCTAGATCAAGGAATACTACGATTGCCTTATTTTGACCAATCGATCCCAGGAGAGTGGCCAAACTGTGTGCAGTGCTGAGACCTTTGGTGAATCCAAAGATATTGTGGTGAAGTGGTCCAGTTTTCCAGAGGAGTCGTGTAAGGACCATCCTTTCGGCAGTTTTGCCGATGCATGCTGTTAGTGATATTGGTCTGAAATTCTGGGGATCATTGGGTTTGGGAATAGGAACAATGTTTTCTCTTTTCCAAGCTGACGGGAGTTTGCCTGCTGACCATGGTGCGTTGATAACTGTTATGAGAGCAAGTTCACCAGCAAGTCCTGGATTGCTGAGCAATGAATAGGTTATACCATCACTGCCAGGGGCGGTGTCTTTGCTTGTTTTCCTGGCCCTTCTGATTTCTTCTATTGTAAACAGACAGTCTGTAGTGTCAGTTATCCAATTGCATGTCTGACAACTACTTCTCTCTCCAGTTGTACTTGCTGTAGAAGTCTTATTTCAGGAGGTAGTTGAGCTGATGACGAGCGTTCTGCTAAGTGCTATGCCAAGCGATTTGCTTTCTGTAGTAGCTGGGGGTGGGCTGAAGCTCTGGGCAGTTTTCCTGTTGCTATCCTGAGTTTTCTCCAGAGTTCACTCAGGTTGGTGTGTGCATTAAAGGTTGCACACCACTCTAGCCATTTGCCTTCCCTAATTTTCTGAGTAATTTGACGAGCATGTTGGACAGCAGCTCTCAAGAGTTTCACTCCCTCAGGGGAAGGGTACTGTCGGAGATGTCTTCTGAATGTGTTGATTCTGTAATTCTGTTCTCTGACTTCGTCATTGTAGAACCAGTAGTCTTTGTGGTGTCTTTTTGTAGGGTTTGTTTTTGGTATTGCTTTCTCTGCTGCGTGTTGTATGGCACCAGTAAGGTCCTGGTTTAGTTGGTCAATATCTTCTGCTGGTTCATAGTTCGAATACCATTTTTGGAGTTCATCTTGATATAATTTCCAATTTGCTTTCTTGGTATTCCATCTGGGTGGCGGACGTGGGGCAGGAGGGAGTAGCTCCATCCTCAAAATAGTTGTCGTTGCAAAGTGGTCACTGGTCAGTTAATCATCTACCTCCCACTGAGTTACTGGAACGAGCTCAGTGGAGATGAATGTGAGGTCCAATGTTCCTCCCAGTATGTGTGTTGGTTCCCCAGTATTAATGAGCGTTATTTCTGGAACATCTGTCAGCAGTTCCACTAGGTGACGACCATCCAGGTTCATTCTTGTGGTCGGATTGATCGTTGGATGGTGGGCATTGAAGTCCCCAGCAATGAGCACGAGTTCCTGTGTTGCTTGTGTCAGTAGTTCACCGGCTTCAATTCGTTTGGGTGGCGGTTTATAGATGTTGTATACTACAAGATTGTCGTTTGCCAGGTTTATCCGAACAGCTTGTGCCTATACTCCAACTCCACAGTGAACTGGTTCTACTTCTGAACTGGGGATGGTCGCCCTGACGAGAATCATGCTGCCATGGGAGTTAGGCCCCTTTGGTACAGAGTACTGTTGATATCCAGGCAAGCGGAATTGCTTATCTTTTGACACCAGGGTTTCTTGCAGAATGAAGACATCGATATTTTTAGCTAAGGCTGCTGCTTGTACAGTATGCCGTTTGTTGGACGGGCCTTGCACATTCCACTGTGTTGAGATGACAAGGAGGTGGGGCTATTCTATCATTATCTCCTCGTCGCTGTAGTTGCTCTCGGCGTTCATGGTCGAGTCGCTCTCTCCCTCGTCCGTTACGAATGGTGTGCTCATTGGTGGCTGTTTTTTGGGCACCTGCTCTAAGGGAGGAGCAGGAGGTGGAATTCCGCTTGTTTTTGGAGGTATCTCGGGAGTTTTTTCTGCTCTCTTCAGGGTTCTGTGGCTCTTGCCTGTGATCGCAGTTAGCTGACGGTCTGTGCTTGTTGTTCTATTCCTCGTGATCTGTTGCAAGGGCTTGAGGTTCACGGTTTTAAGTGATCTCTCGGATGGCAAGTTGTTGTTCTTGTCTGATATCTGTCTCAAGGGCGTCGTCTGTTCCACTTGTAGTTGTGGAGTTTTGGGGGTCTGGTCTTCCTGCATCTTTTCTGTGAGCTGTCATAACTGCATTTATTATATTTTCGGTGCTGGCATCTTGTTTCTTTATTATAGTAGAGACAGTCACTATCATAATGGTGATCATCTGTTTTATTTGTTCTTCTGTGAATGCCGCTTGTAGATTGGCAGGCTGGGGTGTATTCAGTTGGGTGGTCGCCTGAGGGGGTTGCAGTGTCCCAGGCAATATAGTGTTCTCCACCAATACTGGAGTGTTCCGTGCTTTCACTGTTATACAGCTCTGGAGCTGCGGTTGTGGAGTCCACTGATTTGTCATGGTTTTCTGCATGGACTGATTTTGTCCCGGTGTCTTCAATTTTGTCCTGTAGCCTGGTGGGGGAGGTGCAGGGAAGGAATCCTCTGACAGTTGGGGCGGAGTGGGTGTTGGGTTGACTGTTTTCTGTCGCTGTTGACCCCACACGAATGTGCTCTGAGGTGCTTCTGTTGTGTTTTGTGGTTGAATTTTTGCCATTGCAACTTTCATCCGCTCTCTCCTCTCTGGGCATGATGTGCTCCAAGCGTGATGCTTCTTTCCACAATTTGGGAACTTGGCTGTCGTGGTGGTTCCTTCCTTGAGCTTTTGAACACACATTTCTGTTTTGTGGCTTTGGCTGCAGATGCCACATCCCACTTTTTTGTGGCATCTGGATTGGTGATGTCCAAATTCCTGACATTTGTATCATCGTAGTGGTTCTGGGACAAAAGGACGCAACTTGTAAGTCCCCCAGTTGCCTAGGCCTACCTCCTTAGGGACTATCCCCGTGATGTCCACTAGCACTTGCTTTGTCTGTGCTTTGTCCTGACTCATAACACAGCGCTTTGCCTTGGTCACTTTTGGATGTTTTATGGTGACTTCTACAGGTAGTTCCAGAGGATATCGTAGTAGGACCATTCTGGATATTTTTTCCTCGGGGTCTAATGGTATTATCTTGACCCTCTTCCCGTTGAGGTTGGTGACCTCGCTGAGGATCTTGGCTGTGTTGTGGTCTTGGGGGGAGAGTATCAGGTCTCCAACTAGATTGGGCTTCACACTGACCGACGTTTCATAAGATTCCACACACACACGTACGTTATGAAACGTGTTTCATCGTTATTCCTTCCCCCAAAGTATTCCATTATCAAAGATGAATACGACATGACAACCTATATAAATTTATATTTCCATTTATATGGTTTACATGGAACACATGATGATGCCTAATGTTGCATCACAGAAAGACTTACACATGTAGACATTTAGAGACAGGTATTGATAAATGTTGGCCATAACCCAATTACCCGACATGTTATTCCCAATAATTTCCACTCGAAAGTTATATGTAGGATATGAAAACATGTAGTCAGGCAGTTTATGCATTTACATTTGACATAAAGGTAAAGGACCAACACAAGAATCTAATTAGGTGTCCAGCCGCCATTTGCGTTTATAACCTCATTAATCCTCTCTGGCATGGACTCCACAAGATTAAAGCATATATTAGGGTGGCGTCTCAGTCGTTCCCACACTTCATTAGCATGTCGCGCTACAATTTCCCGACTCCGTTCTTCGCCAACATCCCAGTTGCGAGTTATGATAGCCCATAGGTTATCTATGGGATTTATGTCACAACCTTTGGGTGACCAGTTTATAGGTTGAACCATAGGTTGTTGATCGAGCCACAAGTTGACAGTGTTGCTTGCATGAACTGGGCTGTTGTCGTGCACAAGTATAATTGGTTCCGGGTCAGGAATTGCCATCGCTCGGACAGTGGGTAAGAAGACCTCTTCCAATATGTGAATGTAGTCGTCACTCGTGAATCTCCCGTCCAACACCACCAGCTCCCCTGGTCCGTATGCCCACATCCATCCCCACATATTCACAGTGACACGACCACTTGTAGCTCTCTCGTCAATGTTCTTATCTTTGTATCGTGTATTAACTGGTCGCCAGCAGTATCGTGCTCCGGCTTTAACTGATGAGATGCTCTTCTCATCGGTAGCTATAACATTGTGCCAGAATATTGGGTCGATGCCAAGGTATTCCAAAGCAAATCCAAGCCGAGCCTTCGGTTTTAGCTGACAGGGGCAGAATAATCGGGCTGTGGCACCTGCCGACGTTGCTGACGCCATGGGTGTGTCTAAGAAAACAGTGCAGAGGTGGAGCACTAGGTGGCAGGAGGAGGGTTCTCTGACGACAAGACCAAGGAGCGGCAGACCCCAGGTAACCACACAAGACGAGGATGCCCGTTTGCTGGCTGCACTAGACAACACACCTAAGAAGACAGTAATCGACCTCACCAGAGAACTCATGCTCCCCTGTCATCCTCAAACGAGTAGAAACCGTCTCCATACGAGCGGTATAAACTGCTACGTTCCAGCAAAAAAAAAAAAAAACCCAGAAATTAACAAATGGCATTTGTAGGGTTTTGAGATATTGGTTCACACTCAGGATGGGATGGAGAAAGGAAACTCACAATGTGCTCACTGTATACATATTGTATTGGATGTACAATGCAGTTTGTTGCTGGGTAGGTAGCATGGTAATAAGCGTTGAGTAGAGAGAGCTGGGTGGTGAGGGTACCAAGAGTGAGGGCACGCGGCTTGAGGGACGCCAACTTCGCCAAGGTGGCGAGGGTGCGGGAGCCGCCAGGCTGGCGCGGAGGAGGAGGTGTTGCTTGCTGGTGGCACTGGGTAGAAAGAGTTTGTAACGACCACGGTCGTACACGTCAGTTAACGCCAAAATCAAATGATTCATATTACGCTCAATAGCCCACAAAACATGTACCTCTGCTTTTATTTTGAGTCCTCCATCTGAGGAGTCCGTTTTCTCGTCACTTCAAGACGCCTCAGTCCTCCGTTATCCCATTTTCTCTGACTTACTGAAACCAACCTCTCTATATAATGAATTTGAATGAGAACACCCTGGTTTTGAGTCAGCTTAGATATGTCTGTTTACAGTTGAAACATTCAAGATCCATTGTGAGTGGTGTTGAACGCTTCAACTGTCCTTATTGTTAATAAGACGTGTCAAGTAAGTGAGTGTTGAATCTGCCAGGACCAACGATACCCATCGGTTTCGTTCCCTAAGAATACCCATGAGTTTCTGATCACTACTGAAGTTATGTTATTTTGTCGCCCCGACATCAGAGAATCTGATGTTTGTAGTTTAGTTAGAGTCAGTTGTCTATTTAAGAAAGTCATTAATTTCCTGAATTATTCTGTCAACTGGTATAATCGCCAAGATCTAACGTCTCCCTGTGAATAACTCCTTGTTCGCCGCAGGCCTGAGTTTGCAGAATTGATGTTATCAACGTGTATATTCCACCTTTTCCTGGCAAGCTCAACCTCCGATTAGATTATATGAATAGACCTAGGAAATTACCCTGATCAGGAATACCGGAGTTCATAATTAAGTATACGGTGATCCAAAATGGTAGAGAAGGTATGTTGTTGGTAAGGTTGACCTTTCTGGCATGAATATGGAGGCCCAAGCTGCCCAGCAGGTGCACGTATAAACCTCTGCACGAGGGAGAATCACGCATTCGTGACTCTCCCTCAACGTATCTCCAGGTATGGCTATGTGTGTTCCCCGCCGCCTAGTAATTCAGTTTAACTTAGTCAATTTTGTGAATATCAGTGTTCATGTTTTAACATAGTGACTTCTGTGCCAATTAAGTCGAGTAACGTAGAGATTTAGATATCGGCTGGACCGTTGCCAGACGTATGTTTTGTATAGTTGAAGTTAATTATTGAGGCATTCGTGACTCTTCCTCAACGTATCTCCAGGCCAGTGTGTTGAGTTGAATACTGATCGGCTACCGTGAGTCGGTAGCCGAGTTGGACGATGCCGTTAATTCGACAGGATTAAACTGGGAAATCCTTTTCCTGCAACTTAGGCGGCAGCTCCCTTGGCGTGTGTCGGTCTACAACCGACCCCCTGACAGCGATCTTCATCTGTTATGGAGACACTTGGGATATATACCCTGAGGCACTCCTCACAGTTACACGGGCCTAAGTATTATTGTCTCTTGATTGAGGGATTAACTAACAGATGGAAATCCCAGGTTAAGCAGTGAAACCATAAATGTGGATATTACCAGGAAATATGTTATGTGAGTTGAGTACATGAACTGAAGGAAAAGTATCATGTTCATGACGATAGAACGTGAGGTTATAATTTGATTTGGGATAATGTCAAGTGTGTCATATTATCCACTTGCAGTAACAATGGAATAATATATTGATTGTTAAATGTTGTAACCAAGAATTGAAGATGTAATTTGTGACTTGTAAAAGTAAGACCTGAGGGTCCAGTGATATCTTGTGTATAATTACTGAATCTCATTTGTCAGAGGATTAATACCACAATTGTCTAATGAAGTAATAAGTATTAGGAGGTATTTAATGAGGTAATAAGATCTTAAAGTGTTTAATGACTTAATAAGTTAATTTCGGTTCTGTTTAACCTGAGTGAATCTAAGATGCATCTTCTCCACTCACTGTATTAATAAATATTGAGTAAGTAATCTGAGTATCACCACTCTACTCCTTCTAAACATTGGTTCCCAGAAAATAATACTTACTCACGTGCCTATACATCTACCACACTACCCAAAACCCTTCCATGAGTTTTGTAACGGGCCGAGTTTTTTCTTTTCAATAATTTACCATCCAGCTACTCTTTTCTGTTAGTATTCTATTTACTCATATACTTATTTGTTCTGTGTAGCATTCTTCCAATGAGTACCCTGTTTTATATACTTATTCTTCTTCCATTCTTTGCATATATATTTATTCTTATATATTCTTACTTATATTCTTATATGTTCTTTATCTCTATATACCTTATATTCTTATATAAGTAACTCTTATGCTTCTCTACTGTTTTCCAAGTCAATGTTCTTTCTGTTCATTTCCTTTCATATAGATTGTATTCTCAGTTTCAATGTTCTTACCTTTCTGAAGTATACTTTGCTTTATGTCTATTCTTATACATGGGTTAGTCTGGGGAACCATGTTATTCTTAGTACAACACTTTTTATACTTACAAAGGGTAGCTGCCACTGTAACGGGCCGAGTTTTCTCTTTTCAATAATTTACCCTCCAGCTATTCTTTTCTGTTAGTATTCTAGTTATTCATATACTTATATGTTCTGTGTAGCATTCTTATATAAGTAACTCTTATGCTTCTCTGCTTATGTTTTCCAAGTCAATGTTCTTCCTTTAAATTTCCTTTCATATATTATGATCTCTTCCATATATTTTGTTCTAGTTATATTCTAAACCATGGATTAACCTGGGAAACCATGTCTTTCTTATTATCACACTTATTATACTTACACCGGTAGGACTGCCACCACCCAGGATTTTCTAGAATATAACATCTCTTAGTTAACTGTTAGGTAGCGAGCTTCTAGGCACGTGAGTTAGTTATTTTCTGAGAACCAATGTGGGAAAGGATAGAGTGGTGATACTCGTAGACGTACAGATTACTAATTCAATATTTATTAACACAGTGATTGGATAAGATGCATCTTAGATTCACTCAGACAAAACAGAACTGCAATTTGTTTCTTAAGTCATCAAACACTTCAAGAACTTATTACCTCATTCAATACCTCCAAATACTTATTACTTCAATCGACAATTGTGGTATTGTAACCGAGTTACATGTTTTGTGGGCTATTGAGCGTAATATGAATCATTTGATTTTGGCGCTAACTGACGTGTAAGACCGTGGTCATTACAAAGTTTTCCCCTCCCAAAGATTCAATATTATGCGGTATAGTCGACAAAACATTCACAGTAAATACACAATTTTAAACACAATATCTTGCAGTACTGGGGTAATGGTCAACAATACAGGTAACACACATGTTACAAAATTTTCACATACATAAAATTTTGCAACTCAAATGAATAATCACAAAAACTCCCAGACATGGGCAGATAAAACTAACAAAGCAATACTGGTCATGACCCACAGAAGAACATAATTATACATCAATAGTACAGACATAATAATAAAAACAGGCCGGCCTTAATTATAGTTTTTGTACATTTGTAACTACACCATCCACCAGGATGACAGGTAGTTTCCCTCGAGGCGATTGATCACATATGTATAACACTTTTAACTACAACATCCACTAGGATGACAGGTAGCTTTGTAGGACACTTTCAACTACAACATCCACTAGGATGACAGGTAGCTTTGTAGGACACTTTCAACTACAACATCCACTAGGATGACAGGTAGCTTTGTAGGACACTTTCAACTACAACATCCACTAGGATGACAGGTAGCTTTGTAGGACACTTTCAACTACAACATCCACTAGGATGACAGGTAGCTTTGTAGGACACTTTCAACTACAACATCCACTAGGATGACAGGTAGCTTTGTAGGACACTTTCAACTACAACATCCACTAGGATGACCGGTAGTTTCCATCTAGGCGGTTGATCACATATGTATAACACTGGGTCCAAGCACCAAATTCAGCAATTGAGATCTCAAGCTAGGAGTAGTTAGGCGGACCCCATCCAGTCACCGAAGTATTAGGGTTGACCTTACCACGGAAGAATCATTGTTCACTCACGAGACGAGGCAAGATCTAAGTGGTCAGAGCATGGACTCAAATAGACTATAATGCCAGCGACCCGGTCCACATGAAACCCCCAAAACCTCGGTTCCCTTCTGTACTCTGCAATGCAAGCGTCTTAAACTGCACTAGGTCCATGCACTGTACTCCTGTACACGCCTAGCCGTGACTCTGCAATGCAAGCGTCTTGAACTGCACTAGGTCCATGTACTCCTGTACACGCCTAGCCGTGACTTTGCAATGCAGGCGTCTTAAACTGCACTAGGTCCATGTACGGTACTCCTGTACACGCCTAGCCGTGACTAAAGTCCAGCCCCACTACCTCCTACACCAACTTAGGCCTATGCGCATAGGACCTCCAGGTAAACTTGATCACTCACACCAAACGATGTTCTCACTGCAGTAAGACACATCTACTCATTCCTCTGGCCCAGGCTACACACTGACAATCCCTTCACAAAAAGTCTCACACTGGCCAAACTTGCATGGCAAAACCACCAGTTGATGTTCATCATCCACCTGTTCATTCTCTGATTCTTAGTCTTCTTGCTGAAGACTGAGGTCAGAGGTTGGTGGTCAGTTTTGATAGTAAATTGTGTGCCCCACAAAAGAAATGATGGAAAAACTGGCATGCTAATACAATTCCGAGGGCTTCCTTATCAGTGGTAGAATACCGAGTCCCAGCGGGTTTTAATTTTCTGGAAAAATAACCGACCGGACGTAACGAGCCATCTGTCTGCACCTGATTGAGGGAAGCTCCTACACAGACGTCACTGGCATCGCTGTGCAATTCAAAGGGTTTATCGGCATCTGCTTTAACGAGAACTGGAAATGACGTGAGGGCGTGTTTCAACGTATCAAAGGACCTCTGACATTTATCAGTCCACGCGAAAGTGACATTTGCTTTAGTGAGTTCGGTGATAGGATAAGCTATCTTGGCAAAGTTGCAAAGTTGAGGACATGTTTACAGTAGAATCTACACATTCCTAAAAATCAGCGAACTTGCTTCACATTAATTGGGGGTTTAGGTTTACACTCTGATACAGCTCGGACATTCTCTGGATCCGGTTCAATGCCTCTCTCTGACATTACATGCTCTAAAAATCTCACTTGTTGTTGGCCAGACTGACACTTCAATAAGTTTAACTTGATTCCCATTTCTACGAATCTATCAAACACTCTGGCCAGCCTGTCCACCAATGTTGTGAAATCATTAGCTCACACTATCACGTCATCGAGGTAGTTTCTCACCCATTTCTTCGCTGCAAAAAGGGGCTACCACTAGGTTTACTTCTCTAGTAAAATAAAAAGAATAACGGGACTGGCTGAAAAAGCCCAAAAGATAAGCGTATAAACTTTCATAAGTTATATTCCATCACTAAATGGGGTTAGGTCTCGACTTTTGTCGTTAAGTATTACTTTAATAATTTGCGTCTTTCAAATCTAAAGTAGCATAATACTTATTTCCAGCAGCTTTTCCTACTAATTCATCTAACCTGGGAAGGGGTTGTATATCTACTTTCAAATGTTGGTTTACCGCTCGGAAATCTAAACACATGCGTTTGGAACCATTGGGTTTAGTGACTAAAACAATGGGAGACAACCAAACAGCGGTTGATGGTTCGATGATATGTCTGTCGTGCATGTCGGTGATCATGCCTTTAATGACATCCTTAGCCTTTTCAGGGGGTCGGTACTGTGGCCCTCCAATGGGGTTATCGTTGGCTAGTTGGATATTAGCGGGATGCCCCGCAATGGTACCTATTTCCCGAGGTCCTAACACAAACAAAGCAGTGTGATCCAACATTACACCCTCCAACATCTTGCACATATCTCTAGTCAAATGCGGCCAAGTTTGATTTCTAATCAGTTCTTTCAACTTCTTGGGTCTAGTGTTTCCCATATTTACTTCATCACAATATGGTATCATGCTGTTCGGAATCCCCTGAATAAGCCTTACGTTATTGATGGAAGATGTTGGTATGCCATTACAGATCACACAAGGAGTGGGGGGGAGCATTATTATCATCTACTGGAATGACTTTCAAGGTACTGGGCCTATTCTTCTGTTCAAGCTGGATCGCCAAGTAATGGGGTGCACATAAGAAGATTTCATTTGCTTGACTGACTTTACATAATTCATCATATACTTGTGGAATGTTCCCTAGATTGGTCCCTGCATTATCTAAATAAGAAATTTCTCGCTCCGGGATTAGCTCATACTACCCAAGTATTGTACCGGTGAGCAAACAAACTGCTTTCGAGGTTACGTTACTAAAAGGAACATATATATACATGAATCCGAATTGACGCTCGCGCATATTTCTGGATGTTGTTTGAAATAACGATGGGTAAACCTGAGACGTAAGATCTGACCTTCTCCCTTCTCAAACACCCAAATTCTAGTAGCCATGACAACCACTAGCTTTCTCAGTCTTCTTTGCATACGAGTTGCAACTTATTAACAACTACTGTGATCATCGTGCGTTGATGTCCCAACAAAACTTCTACAAAACTACCCCACCAAAGATAAACTCAATTAACACCCTTCAAGACACGGGGGTAAACATTAACACAAACTTGCATAGGATACTTCTTAAATTATAATCGTGAAAATTATTGGTAATAGTATCGGAGACTGTCACACAAAAAAATTAACGATCTCTAAAGAAAACGACACACAGTTTCACTTCACAAGGTACTCAGAGTAATGCTAAAACATTAAGTGATGATACTTGACGAGAATGTCCCCTGAAAATATCACACTACATTTCAGGGATGACTAACAGACAAGCCGATTTTCGGTACTCGACAAGTATTCACTGTCTCTTTTCAATTATCTGGACTATGTGCTGTACTCAACACTTGGTGGACCTTACTTGTAATTTCAACTAGTATCTGGTTTCAGAGATTGCATTCTTAGAGGCATCCATCTCACCACAGGGTTCTCAACCCAATCAACACATTTGCTGAAAATACACAGGCATTAGTTCTCAAATACATATAGCACATTTATTAACACTGCATATAAGTCTGCACTGTAAGAAATTGTATTGCAGTCTTTAATGAAATTATCAGTTAAAGAAACAGATTAAAACTGCCATATGGAAAAATCTCTAACAGTAAACTTTTGTTATATCAATAAATTCACTTGTCATAAACTGACATCAAATGGGAACTAAAACCCTTTCTAGTTAGATCACAATTAAAGTCACTAGAAAAAGAACCAAAAATAATTAAATACACCCACAGAGAAATCATATAACACTCAATTCAGGTGATATAATATAAATTCAAGTTAGAAAAATACTTCAAGTGAGAGTCTGAACACTTTCTATTGAAATAACACCAATATTTCCAATAAATGCCACAGTTAAAAATAAAACATTGGATTACATAACCTTTGTAAATATGACACTTCCGTTGGCACTCAAGAGATGAACACTGTTCATCACATTTTTAACATGGAAGATGTAAACTGCCCACTCAATGTCTGCAAATATCAATAGATTAATTCACTGGTCACAAACATAAAAAAAATTACACTAATGTGCAATTACCACTCTTCTGAAATTTCACACAATAAAAACTCACAAAGATCAGTTAGGTAGCTTACAAAAAAAAAGTTGGTGCATTACCTAACTTTGTGACACAAAAGAAATTATAACTTTCTTTCACAAAAAAAAATTGTGAAACTGAATCAATTGTTAGTTCTTCCCTAACTCTTCAAAAAAATATCTTTGCAGTTCCAAATACAGCATTGTACAGTACTTGACACAAAAGTTTGTACTTTAAATCACACAATTATTTGCACTCTTTACTGATGACAAAATTGTACATTACTGTATACTGTATTTTGAGAAAACAAATTCACCAAAGTACCACACCTCATGCCTTCAAATTGGTTCTCAAATGAAAATAATCCCACTAGCTGGTCACCATTTGTAACGGGCCGAGTTTTCTCTTTTCAATAATTTACCCTCCAGCTATTCTTTTCTGTTAGTATTCTAGTTATTCATATACTGTACTTATATGTTCTGTGTAGCATTCTTATATAAGTAACTCTTATGCTTCTCTGCTTATGTTTTCCAAGTCAATGTTCTTCCTTTAAATTTCCTTTCATATATTATGATCTCTTCCATATATTTCGTTCTAGTTATATTCTAAACCATGGATTAACCTGGGAAACCATGTCTTTCTTATTATCACACTTATTATACTTACACCGGTAGGACTGCCACCACCCAGGATTTTCTAGAATATAACATCTCTTAGTTAACTGTTAGGTAGCGAGCTTCTAGGCACGTGAGTTAGTTATTTTCTGAGAACCAATGTGGGAAAGGATAGAGTGGTGATACTCGTAGACGTAGATTACTAATTCAATATTTATTAACACAGTGATTGGATAAGATGCATCTTAGATTCACTCAGACAAAACAGAACTGCAATTTGTTTAAGTCATCAAGCACTTCAAGAACTTATTACCTCATTCAATACCTCCAAATACTTATTACTTCAATCGACAATTGTGGTATTGTCACTCTGCCAAATGATATTCAGTACTGGGTATACACCAGATATCACTGGACCCTCAGGTCTTACCTTACCAAGTAGCAAATTAACTCTTCACTTCTTGGTTATATCATTATACTCTCAAATTATCATTTCATGGTCACTACCAATGAATACATAGCACACTAGACAACTCCACAATTATCTCAACATACAATACCTCCTGTTAATTCACAAGGAACAACATGGCACTTTTAACTCTCATTCAGTGGTTCAATACTTAACCTGGGATACTATATTTCTGCTAGTTATCCCCCAAACAAGATACCATAATACTTATGCCCATGTAACTGTGAGGAGTGCCCCAGGGTAACGCTGGTCTCTACAACAAATGAAGATCGCTGTTAGGGGTCGGTTATAGACCGATACACGCTCAGGGAGTGGGCGCCTGGTTTGCAGGAAACGGAATTCCCAGTTCAGTCCTGTCGAATCAACGGCATCGTCCAACCCGGTTACCGCCCCACGTTAGCCGATGAGTATTCAGCTCAACACACTGGAGAGACGTTGAGGAAGTCACGAATGCGTAAAGGTCTAACTTCACTATACAAAACATACGCCTGGCAACGGTTCAGACAATATCTAAATCTCTACGTTACTCGACTTAATTGGCACAGAATTCACTATGTTAACACATGAGCCCTGATATTCACCAAAATTGACTAAGTTAAACTGAATTAATAGGCGGCGGGAACACACGTTAACATACCTGGAGAGACGTTGAGGAAGTCACGAATGCGTGTGTAGTGGACTTCTCCCCTACAACTACCTAACTGCGTAGCCACGCCACCACCTGTTACCGTCTTCCCTAGCAACCAAGCGTATCCGCATTCCATTGCCCGCCGTATCTTAGCAACGGAACTAGTCACCGGCTACTTCTCGGGTTTTTCCACCATGACTCATAGCCGCTGCTGGGTGTATATAAGCTCTGTCTCTCCATTGAGATGCATTCTGACTGATCTTCTTGAACAAGCAACACCTCCTCCTCTGCCCCTGCCTGGCGACCCTCGCCTCTCCTCCGCCTGCCTGGCGGTCCTCGCTCCCGCCAGCGAGCATGTCCTTCTCTGAGCTTCCTCACCAACCAACTCTCATTCTGACCAATCTTCTTGAACAAGCAACATCTCCTCCAGCAAGCTCCACACTGTTAACATTTCATTCAACCAGGAGGCCAGCAACAGGCAACATCTTCTCTAACGGAGCTCCTGCACACATACCTCCTTCGACAAGCTACTCACCGCACGTCTCTACTAAGCAGCCCCTCACCACACAGCACCTCCAGCACCAGACTGTCTATCATATAACTTATATATTATACAAGAAAACCACATTAGAGTTTCCTTCCATCCTGAGTGCTAGACAACTTTAATATCTCGATACCCCTACACGTGATTCTCCCTCGTGTCGAGGTATAAACGTGCACTCGCGGGGCAGCTTGGGCCTCCGTATTCATACCAGAAGGGTCGATCTTACCAACAACAAAACTTCTCTATCATTTTGGATCACTGTATACTTAGTTATGAACTCCGGTGTTCTTGATCAGGGTAATTTCCTATGTCTATTCATATAATCTAATCAGAGGTTGAGCTTGCCAGGAAAGGGTGGAATATACACGTTGATAACATCAACTCTGCAAGCTCAGGCCTGCGGCGAACAAGGAGCTAGTCACGGGGAGACGTTAGATCTTGGAGATTATGCCAGTTGACAGAATAGTTCAGAAAATTAATGACTTTCTTAAATAGATAACTGACACTAATTAAACTATAAACATCAGATTCTCTAATGTTGGGGCGACAAAATGATTAAACTTCAGGCGCGATCAGAAACTCATGGATATTCTTAGGGAACGAAACCGATGGGTATCGTTGGTCCTGGCAGACTCAACACTCACTTACTTGACACGTCTTATTAACAATAAGGACAGTTGAAGCGTTCAACACCACTCACAATGGATCTTGAATGTTTCAACTGTAAACAGACATATCTAAGCTGACTCTAAACCAGGGTGTTCTCTCTCACATTCAAATTCATTATACAGATTACAGATTGCCCCGGAGGGGGCTAGTTTATTGGGCACCCCCTTACATCCTGTGCAAGGTGAAGCGCAGAAGCGTTTACAGCGCCCAACTGGGAAGCATGCGGAGTTCATGCTTGCCTTTATGACTCGTGCATTAAGGGCGTAAAAGGCCTGAAGGGTCATGGGTTTTGTCAGCAAGTTACATAAAGTGACAATGATGAGTGATGTTTTGTGGGCTATTGAGCGTAATATGAATCATTTGATTGTGGCGCTAACTGACGTGTAAGACCGTGGTCATTACACGTGGGCGGCGCTGGAGGCGAAGGCTGGGGAATTCGAGAAGGTTCGGTGCTTGTAGGGGAGGAATCCACTCCAGTCCGCCTCACAGTTGCTCCTGCGCAGAACTGAGACTGCCAAGTAGCCCTATATAATATTATTAAAAGATTATTGACAAAACCGCCTAGAACACATAGTGACAACATTTACACCCTTTAAGACAATTAATAGTATTTTATGGCAATTTGATATTGTTACGACGTTTGAGAAATAAGTTTAGGGTAAAAATGATATTCCCTCGTGGAAATTTTCCCGGTGACAGGTGGCATTGTGTTAGCCTGGTAGGCGGAGTCACAGCCGTGATAACAGTACGGACATAATACTGTATTGCGCGCAATAGAAAGTGAACACCGATATCACATCAGAAGAGGCGTACAGTAAGTGATTGGATACCATAATCACCAGTAGTACTACCACTGCCACAGGACAAGGCCAGTTCCGCTCACCGCAATATGGAAAAGGGGTATGTTTTCTCAGTTTTCGTTCCACATTGGCGAAAGCCAGTGGTTACTTTGTGATGGTTAAGTTGTAAACTGAATATTCAAAACAATACCCACTTTGGGTTTGAGACATCCAAACTCTGTTCGTCCTGTCAAGTTTATCACTCACCCACAAATTCCACAGAATAAAGGCTAAATTGATTTGTTTATTTCACATACAACCTTCTCAGGCCCATCACATCTGTACACGATCAGTATGGCCAAGGATTCTGGCATAATAGGACTACAGTGGATATCAATAACCTACTGACTATATACATTATTTTTATTGAATAATTTGGTGTTATCGCACATCAAGCAGAGGCGGACTGAGCACTATTTGGGCGGTCCGACTAATTACCCAAATGAACATAAGAACATAAGGAGTCTGCAATAGGCCGGTTGGCCTGTGCATGGCACCTCCTGTCGAGAGTTACTACCACTCTCTATCATCCATGAATCTATCTAGCCTCCTTTTGAAACAGAGTTCCCGCACTTAATACAAAGTTGCTAAGCTTGTTCCACTCGTCCACCACCCTATTTGTGAACCAGTTCCTTCCTATCTCCCTCCTAAACCTAAACTTATCCAACTTGAATCCGTTGCTCCGAGTCCTATCCTGCTCGGATATTATAAGAACTATATCTATATCCCCTTTATTGATTCCTTTCACCCACTTAAATACTTCTATCATATCTCCCCGCACTCTTCGTCTTTCTAGGGAATGCAAGTTAAGTTTCTTTAACCTATCCTGATATGGAAGGTTTCTAAGTCCCGAAATCATTTTTGTCATTCTTCGCTGCACCGACTCTAGTGAATTTATATCCATTCTATAATAGGGGCACCAGAACTGAACCTCATAATCGAGGTGCGGCCGCAGTGAAGTCAAATAATGGTCCTACATGAATAAATCGGACTGCCAATCACTTCTCGACTAGTATTTGGTGTCTCAAAGTAAAAACAAAAAATGGAAAACGTAATTTAATCTGAGTTAATAGATCGCGTGCATGTACCGAGGGAGCGAGTAATTACCCAAATGTACCCGCAATTAAGTCAAATAATGTTCCTACAAGAATAAATCGGACTGCCAATCACTTCTCGACTGGTATTTGGTGTCACGAAGTCAAATAATGTTCCTACAAGAATAAATCGGACTGCCAATCACTTCTCGACTGGTATTTGGTGTCACGAAGTCACAAAAAATTGGAAAACTTAATTTAATCTGAGTTAATAGATCGAGTGTATGTACCTAATCTAACCTAACCTAACACAACTCGGATTAAATTAAGTTTACCAATTTTTTGTGACTATGACACCAAATAATAATCGAGAAGTGATTCACAGCTGATTTACGCTTGTAGGACCATCATTTGACTTCATTGCGACTACATTTGGGTACATTTGGGTAATTTGAGTGTGAGAGAGAACACCCTTGTTTTGAGTCAACTTAGATATGTCTGTTTACAGTTGGAACATTCAAGATCCATTGTGAGTGGGGTAGAACGCTTCAACTGTCCTTATTGTTAGTAAAACGTGTCAAGTAAGTGAGTGTCGAGTTATGAACTCCGGTGTTCTTGATCAGGGTAATTTCCTATGTCTATTCATATAATCTAATCAGAGGTTGAGCTTGCCAGGAAAAGGTGGAATATACACGTCGATAACATTAATTCTGCAAGCTCAGGCCTGAGACGAAACAAGGAGCTAGTCACGGGGAGGCGCTAGATCTTGGAGATTATACCAGTTGACAGAATAGTTCAGGAGATTAATGACTTTCTCAAATAGACAACTGACGCTAATTAAACTATAAACATCAGATTCTCTGATGTCGGGGCGACAAAATGATATAACTTCAGGCGCGATCAGAAACTCATGGATACCCCCACGGACGACATAAAATACGCCACTCTAGCTGGCAAACTCGACACTCACTTACTTGACACGTTCTACTAACGATAAGGACAGTTGAAGCCATTCCCTTTTAGCTTTTTCATCATTTGCCATTTGACGTGTAAACAAGGATTTGGGCACATATCAAACTCTTTCCTTTTCACCCACATTTTCACTTCTTGCAGATCTTGAGAAGTCACATTGTTCACAATTTAGATCAAGAGGATGGTCTAGTAAATACTCAATCAATTTATCATCAATTGTCAGCCAGTCAGCTGGATCACTTGATACACACAAATCAACACTGACACCTTGTTCCTCAGAATGTTTCTTATAAGTCAACTGAGATGAATCGGATGAAGCTTCAGTCACAGGTGGTTCTTCCATTGCTGTAGGTGCTGATTTACTTAATCTCTGTGACTGTGACTCGGCTGACCTCACTTTGTCATCTGAATCATGAAAGTGAACATCTACTATGTCATCCCTTGGGAGTTTACTGTCACTGGTACTTGGCTCTGAATCTCCTTTTGGTTTAAAAAATGTGTTCAGCTTTGGAACTGATTGCAGTTGTGCAGCTTTGGCTTCTTTTAACTTTCTCTTTTGTGAGCCACTCAGATATTTTTTCAGGGAACAATTTTTTCAGGGAACACATATTTATCTCATGAGAATCCCCAAGAATAATCTGTAAGCAAAAAAATATTGTAAGTCTATAAGAGATACCAATATCACAAAAAATAGACACAAAAACACACGTAATATAACACTGAAGTCCATTTAATGCAACATGTAAAATATCATTAGTAAATAATGAGTGCTGCATATACAATATAAAATATCACTGAGCTGAGGCTGAGAAGATTCTGACTGACTGAGCGAGCTGTCAGCAAACCAATGGTAACCCTGACACTTAATGAACGTGAAACGATCCTGTCCTTCACACGTCAAGGCGCTGAAGGTTTCTTGAACTTTATTCTCTCTCCAGTCTATATTTATGTATAGATAGATAGATAAGTAGATAGATGGATAGATCGATGGTGGGACACGGACATTTAAAAAATGTATATAAGTGGGGTATGCTATAACGAACGGATCCTACTACGAATATTCCTATAACGAACGGTTTTACCTATAAAATTGAGAATGCTAAAACGAACGAAACTCCTACAACGAACATTATTTAAAATTTTTTTTTTTTTTTTTTTTACTAATTTATTGTTTTTTATTACAAGTATTAATGATATTCTTTATTTCAGGGGTTTAGATGCATATTTTTGCACTTTTTTTTGCAATTTTTACAATTTTATATTATATTTTTCAGTGTTAAGTGGATGTATTTGGGGGCCTGGAACGGATTAATCCTATAACGAACAAGGTTTTAGAACCAATTAGATTCGTTATAGCATACCCCATATTTTTTTTATTATCTTATTTTATTTTCTTCATTTTACTATAGGGCCGAGTCCGTGGCCCACCTGAGAACCACCCCATGGCCCACCAGTTGAAGACCACTGCTGGCCTATACTTATTGTACAGGGGCCCCATACTCCGGGCCCTATACTTATTGTACAGGGGCCCTTATGGTTGTGAATATATTATATAATGAAATACTCGGTGTACACTTGAAACAAGGTTATATGCTGGCACGCTGCGCGACAAATTAGTTTCACTGGGCCCCCAGATACCGGTGGGCCCTAGGCCAATGGCCTGCTTGGCCTATTGGTAAATCCAGCCCTGTAGGCTACTCAACAAATTTAATATAATATTTTAACTCCTATGAAAGCTTAGCCACTAGTGTTGTGTATTCTTTTTTCTTATCTCAGACAAGAAGCGCAAGGTAATTGGAGAGATGCGGTGAAAGAGGTGGGCGAGATCGTCATGTACCAAGTGACGACTGAACTCTACCAGGGCGGGAACCTCCGACCTGACGTCTACTACGAGAGGACTGCCCATGATGATAAATGTGGGTATACGAAGTGCTTCAACGCCAGTCAACGAGCACTTCTGAAATCACACTTCAATCCTAAGAACTATGATATTAATTTGGCAGCTCGTGGTTTTGACATAAGTTTACACTGGGTAGTACAGCAACGTTTATGTGGCCTAAGCCCAAAAGAATCGTTATATAGGAAATTAGGTATGATTGTGCAAAAGAGAAACGATGTCTGTCATGCATCAGCAAACACCAGCATGTCTGTGGATGACCTAAACGGCAAGCTTGAGGAATTACATAGTCTTTGCTTCGATATTTTGGATGAGCTAAATGAACGCACAGGCCACTCGCTTCATCAGACTGAATTAGATATTGAAAAACGTATTAAGCAGAAGAAACTGAAGAAGTGGGATGCCTTCTTTCCTTCAACAACTCGACCACAGAGTTTCACAGATAGCTACATGCGACCACACCAGCAGGTAAAGAAGGAAGAGAATGAAGAAATTGGGATGCTAGGCAAGTTAGCCATCGGTGCGGCCGTGGGCTTGGGTGTAGCCCTGGTGGGAGGAGCTATTGCCAATAGTGTGGAGGAAAATGCTAAAAAAAAAAAGAGAGAGTCGAAGAGGAATGAGACCTCGAGCGACGAGGAGTGTGTTGTGATGTGAACTTGCTCACAATGCCTCCTGAAGGTCATATAACACCAGCGAATACTACCCAACACGCCTTGCTGTTGGGTAGGTTTATGAGCAGCAACCAGTGGATTGACCGAGAATATTCCATTGGCTGCATTAACTAAAAGGACTTTTAAAATATATTTAGCAAGAAAACATTCATCTGTCAGGCTAAGGACAGACACGCATTAACTCTTTAACCCTCAGTACCACTTGTCAGCTCAATAGGCAGTGGGATGGCCGGTCATATCCTTCTCCAGTGTTGTTGGGAATACAGGCTCCTGAAAGTACTTGAACATGTCCCAGTGTTGGTCAAATTTGGTGCTCACACTTGTCATATATATTCCTTTTTGAGTTCACACACTCAACTGCAAAAAAAAGTTGCCTTAATTCGATAGTTTTGATGAGACAACTATTTAAACTTACGGCTGTAACCTAAGTGGGGGGTTCTTCCGTTAATTCTAGATATACTGTATATATTTTTGACCGCTGCTCTTCTGTATATAAACATGACTTTTGTCAACGTTCTTGTAGCACTTGGTAAGTGAAGTGTGTGAGTGCCGGCACCAGTGTGGTAGCTGGTAGCCGTTCTTTGGACCTACTCTGTCAACTCACAATTTATAATCCCCTTTACTATTATTACGGCCAAGAAGCATCCTCTCCCACTCCTTAAAACACCAGCTTCCTTGACCACGCCTGAAGCCAACAGATCATGCGGTAAGACTTCCTCTAAATAATTTGAAGTCATCAGCAACTAATTTATATGAGTAAATGAAAAGCACTTTGCATTGAATTTATTAAATAGTGTATACAAACAACATTGGCAGAATGCGTGCCCCAGGTTATTTCCCTCTACTGTTACATTCTAAGTGACCCTCGTTTAGATTAGGGCGATTTGTGAGCACCCATTCAGTACATTAAGCGAACTGTTGGACTGTTAGTCAAGAGCATCCTGGCACAAATCCATGTTGGCCTTCCTTAACAATGTTGTTCCATATTAGTTGGTCTGTCCATCATGTTTAAGCTCACAGACCTGTAATTATTTGCACAGTGACGATCGTATTGGGCTGACTAAACGCAGCCAAAAATAATGCTTGGTCCAGCGCCCTCCAGTATCGGTTGCTGGTTGTAAACCCAGATAGCCATAGGCCTCAAATCTGTACAAGGCCTAGAAATTTAAAGCTAACAAAGCCACAGTTTAGTAAAGAATCTTATTATCATGTTCCTCTCATTAATATGTCAACAATAATCAGTGTGTTTGATATTCTGCATATTAGTGTGTTTCAACATGGCGTTTGATTCCTCTGTCGATATTTTAGGTGCAGTATTGAAGTGAGAATACTTAAAGGTTTGATCTTGTTATGAATTTATCAGTCTTGATCATTATATATCATTTCAAAGTCACTCTGGTTTGATGTATCAGTCTTTTACACTGTGGTGGCTGCCTATGTAAAATATATGTAGGGTGTTGTTGGACATGTATTAATTCTTATATATAGGCCTAATATATGTAGGGTGTTGGACATTTAGTAATTCTTATATATAATAAATGTAGGGTGTTGGACATTTAGTAATTCTTATATATAATGAATGTAGGGTGTTGGACATGTAATAATTCTTATATATAATATATGTAGGGTGTTGGACATGTAATAATTCTTATAAATAATGTTCTAATAAACGTTTATAATTTGACGTGTTGTTACAATTATAATGAAGAGTTTTAATAGTAGAAAGTATAGAGATTACATATATAGGTAGAATATTTAGTAGGAGGATGTAAAAAGAGGAAGAGTTTGGTAGCGTGGCCGTGTTGTTATTTACTCTTACAGTATTTTTCGGCTTGGAAGACGCTGCATCGTGGAAGACGCACCCTGATTTTGGAAATGAAATTGTAAAAAAAAAAAAAAAAATACTGGTTTGGCCCACGTGGGCACAGGTCACTGATCCACATTGCAACCTAGGGGGCGAAAATGTAGTAATAATAATAATAATAATAATAATAATTAAAAAAGAAATAAAAAATGAAAAAAAAAATCGAGTGAGAAACAATATACCTGTATGTATGTTGTGTTGTCAAAGTAAGAGAAACCATTGAGACCCTGCAGAAAGTCAGATCATCAACCTGGGACTTGGTCACATAGCAGCAGGGTCTACCATTAGACAATACATTACACTGGGCTGTATTTGAAAAAAAAAAAATCATGAGGTGTGGGGTTTCTTAGCTGATTCTTTATGTATTTTGCGTGCTGATTCCAAAAATGCCATTCATTTTGCCCAATTAGGTCAGATTTTTATGCTATGGGAATTAGGAAAAAATCGAAATACTTAAATATGATGTCCAAATTTTTATTCAAAATATATCATAAGAAATGTAACCACAACACATAGGACCAAAATTTGTCAACTACATAGATGCCTTTACAGTTAGACATGCATAAATGGCTGTGGCAGAGAATTTCTTTGGTGGTTGGTGTCTGGGGCGTACCGTTTCAGACACCAACAGTAGTCGGCGAGCATGTTGATATCCCAGCGACCCTGGTACCGCTCCTCCATTACACGGATATCTTGATGGAAGCGTTCTCCTTGTTCCTCACTCACATCACCACAGTTCTCTGGAAAGTAGTCCAAGTGGGAGCTGAGGAAGTGCATCTTGATGGACATGCGTGCACCAAGAACTTTGTAGCTCAGAAGTAGGTCATCAACAACTCGTCCATACTCTGGACTTCTGTAGTTGCCAAGAAAATTGGAGACAATAGACTTAAAGGCATGCCAGGCTTTCTTCTCATTTACATCCATGCTGCAATCAAACTTGGGATCTTTGAAAAGCTCTCTGATCTGAGGGCCATCAAAAATTCCTGCATTCAGCTTTGCCTCACTGACTTTTGTAAATTTTTCTTTCAGAAAATTGAAAGCCTGGCTTTTTTTGTCCAGTGCCTTTACAAAGTTTTTGAACAGACCGAGCTTGATGTGCAGTGGCGGAAGAAGAATGTTCTGTGGATTCACCAGAGCATGGGCAACAACATTGTGAGAACCTGGAGTAAGTCCACTTCTTGCAGGCCAGTCATGTTGCATGTAGTGCTGCTTGTCTGCTCGACTATCCCACAGACAGAGGAAACATGGAAACTTGGTGTAACCACCTTGTAGGCCCAGCACCATGGACACAACCTGTGGAAAAAACAGATTAAAAATATGTTTAGCTGAATAGTTTTATAATTAAAAAATATTAACACTTCATAATATGACAGTATGTCGGCAGACATAATTACCTATTAGAAAAACTGTCAACAAAATATCAATTTTTGAAAGCAACTGTTTTTGGTGTATTAAATTACCTTCAAGTCTCCACAGATCTTCCAATTGTGGTCTTTATACTTCAGAGCAGTTAACAGATACTCCATGTTGTTGTAGTTCTCATCCATCTGCACTGAATGCCCCACCGGAACAGACGCGACCTGGTTTCCATTGAACAACAACACAGTTTTCAAGCTTCTTTTTGATGAGTCAATGAAGAGCCGCCACTCTGATATATTGTATGATATTCCCATAGCTGCAATGAGTCCACTGATATTGTTGCAATACACCATTGAAGTTTCCTTGTCAAAACTGAAGAACTTGCGAAATTCCTTGTCACGGTTACGGTACCAGGCAAATGTTGTTCCTGGTGCTAAGACATTGTGTTCGCAAAGCCGTGATCCTAGTAGTTAAGCTGACTCCTTAGACAAGCACAAGTCTCTTGTTAAATCATTCAACTCAGCTTGACTGAAGGTATGGGCTCTTTTGCAGAAGCTGTGGGCAAGTATGTACTAGAAGCGTCAGTCTCTTCTATGTCTTCATCGATATCATGATCGTCATCGAGTATCATGTCCCTATAGTTTTCTGGTGGAGTTGGAATTGGTATTCCTGGTCCGTGAGGAACTGGTTTGATGGCTGAGGGGTACATCTGGATACTTAACATGATGTTTGTTCTTCCTGTTTATACCTGAAATGTGAACGAAAGATTTAGTATCAAGATAGCATAACATATTAACTTACAAATATATTTAAGAATGCATGAACATACCGCATTTGATAGATTAGTATTGATGTATTAGTATAACTCACCCTGAAGGTTTGTCATGCAGAAGTAACAGTCCGTGGTATGATCTCTGCCTTCCCTCCATACCATAGGAATGCCAAATGGTAGACGTTGAATCTTCTTGTTGCTCCAGCGCCTCAGATTTTCAACACATGTTTTGCAGCACATGTGAGGGGCAAAAGCTTTATCTTGGTCTCCAAGTTTCATTCCAAAGTATGCATGATATAAGTTTTTCACTAGGGGAGTAATGGTGCACTGTCGGTCTGTCATTGTTACACAACCGCACACATAGCAAAACCTGTTCGGGTCGTTCTTGCACTTCTGATTCATGATTAAATGTACAACTCTGTAAGAAGAAAGAACAGGTGTGTATATGATTAGAAATATGCGTGTGTGTGTGTGTGTTTGAGAGAGAGAGAGAGAGTCTCACACACTCCCACTTTCTTGAAGTCTCGAGAGACACTGACTGAGGGTCTAGATTTTAGAGGCACATCGGGGTGGTTGCTAGTACATGCCATGTACCACCAGATGAAAAAGAAATTTAATTGTGAAAAAATATATGTAAAAAAACACGGACATATACTCTTTTCCTTTGCGTCACGGCGGACATTTAAATGGCCGGCGAGCACGTGGGTGTATTTAAATGCATCGTAAGGGCATTAAAACTGACCGAAATCTTTTCTGTGAGGCTTGTCAATGTCTCGGATGATTTTTTTTAATGAACGAATATGAGGACCCCATTTTGAGCGAAAAATGCCAATATTTTCCCTGAATCTCCGCTTAAAATGCTATAGCACAAAATTCTGACCTGATTGAGCAAAATGGATAACATTTTTGAGATCAGCATGCAAAATACACCCAGAAGAGCTTAATAATACACAAACCTCAAAAACTATGCAGGGCAGTGTTATGCTTCCAATATCTTCCCTGACGGTAGTACCTCCTTGTTTGGTACATTAGCTGCCTACTACCTACACCAGTGAAACCGTTGCTTGATATACAGCCCTTTTGGCACAAGTACACACACCTCTTTGAATATCATCACTTTGAACTGCTTATCAGTCATTTTCATCAATTTAAAAAAAAATCTGTATAAGAAGGTGAAATCTTTAATACAGCACTCATTTTATACACCAGGGGCCGGATACTCAAAAACATTTATGGGACTGTATGTCTTTGTTTACCCCGTAACTGGACTTACAGTCTCAGATCGGTATACTCAAAACACAGATGGTATACTCAAAACCAATATTTGACATCGAACAACGTAAGTTAACGCAAGTAACTTACACCAGCTCCCGAGGTCGTGTAACACTCTCAACCCGGATGTAGTAATGACTAATTCCCGATTGTATAGAAAATAATAATAATATATGTTGTAATAATGCTTGTTAGACTTGTTTTATCATAGAATAATGAAGAAAATGTTTTGTACATCAACATACTGAAATATAATATTTCACCTCGTCTTTTTCGTAACTTTTTTGTTGTATAATAAGCTGCTTGAGTGTTTGTGTTTGTCGCAGTTTGGAAGAGACGCATCTTTTGTCTTCTTACACATTATAAAGTATTTCTTACCAAAATTGAAGGTTTGTATTGTTCACACTTAGGGTAAAAATATGTTTTATGACTGAGTAAACTTGCAGATAGAACTTATTAATGTTGTATAGCCGTAAATATCCCTCAGTAATGAAAGCCAAATATGAGGTCAAGTGAACATTCCTGCCAAGACTTCGCCTTGTTTTTCTAATATTCAACCAATAGCCTTAGCCTATTTTCTTATGTGTATGGCTTATGATAACATGAAAGGCTATAAATTTCCATAGGCTAGCGAAAATTAAATGATATTAGGTGTAAAATATGGGTTGCAATTAACTTGATTAATAGGTGCCTATATAACTGCTTTTTCAGTCTTAGGCAAATAAATGTTTAAATGTGGGGCCTACTTAATTTAGTTAGAACATGAGGATTATTTAAATAAGAAATTATATTAATAAGGTATAGGTTAGATAGGTTTGGTTTGGTTATGTTATGTTATGGTATGTTAGAGAATGTGTACATGGTTTTTGGTGAGCGTCAGGCCGTCAGTGAGACACTTTGTGTAGCAGCTACCTTAGGCCTAGTTCCAGACTTTTCTTGAACAGTATCATAGGTAGAGTATTAATTTAAGAAAATTTACGGCTAATCCGATATATTTTCAGGTTTTAAATTGTTTTTTGTATGAACGTGAAGACAATTCAGACCAAATGTTCCCAACATTGAAAGGAAAACACTAGGGTCTAGGCTAATTGAGTAATTTAAGAGAAGTGATTTGTCATTTAGGTTAGGCAAGGCTATACTATCATTAACCAATTTATTTGAATTTGCCCAGAATAAGGCTATCTTAGTATAGCTTATGTGTCTTGTCACAGGCCAACATTATGCAAGGGATTATTTACCTAAATTCTAGTGGGGTAAAACACCAAATACTGTGAGATCTCTGTTAGCCGGAACAATTGGTGAAGAGCACTACCGTGAATGAATGAGTGTTTTCCCGTTAACGAGACAGTTATCACAAATCAAGAAAATATCCCTCATCCCCAGAATGTTTATGGTAATGGAAAAATTTTGTCGGTAGTTCCTGCAATTGCCCATTACATAATCTCTCGAACCCGGAAATATATCCCCCATCTCCGGAATTTTCTCGGTTATCTGGGAAACTTTCCTCATAGTTTTCAGGAAAATGTGCCTCTCTGAAAGTCATTTACCTAAGCCGTAAGTTTCCTGCAAAATCATGCTTTGGGAATTAATTTTAGATAAAATTTCAATTACGGCTTTCAGAAAGTTCCGGGTTTCAAGGATTCCGGCTAACGGAGAAGGCTGCTGTTCCTACCAGAAATCAGTTTCAAATGCGAGTATGTGACAGACTTTGAGGCAAGAGGATGTCTTTTAAATGCTTTTAACACCCATATTTACTTGAATAATGAACAATTTTTTTCAATTTTAAATGAATACAGAGATTTGAACGCGTTGTGCATTTTTCAGTATTTTACCCCTAAGAGCCAGGCAAAACCTTAAGGCTGTAATTTTTGTTTTTCACAGGCATAACCCTTCAATTCTAGGCCTAATGATAAAACTTTGAATTAGTTAGTATCAATATAAAAACAATACTGTAACAAACTTCTAAACCATTGCATAATTTTTTGTCCTGCAGATTGATCCAGTAACACTTGGACCTCATTTTCCAGTTACCCTGCAATGGATCTTGTTGTAGCTTATCTGCATAATCGAGCTTTACGACGTGAACGAAGGTATCGGGACCCTTTGGATCCCAAAAATATAAGCGATGAAAATCTAATTAGATATAGGTTTCCTCGATGTGAAATTCTAAGACTGTGTTAAGATTTAGATCCATTTTTAAGGCGTAGAACGAGAAGATCTCATGCTGTTCCCATACACACGCAAGTGTTAGTTGCCTTAAGATTTTATGCCAATGGAACCTTTCAACATGTACTTAGTGATACAGCTGAAGCTGTAGCAGGGACAGGCCAAGCAGTCCGAGCCAATGTATTCCGTAATTGGTTTACTTGATGAATTAAAATCAAATATCAATTCACCAACACAATTTTCCTCTATGTTTAAATAGTACTTTTTAGTGCAGTATACAGAGGTAATGCGAATAAAGCGTACATTGATATAACTTTTATTTTCAATATTCTGTACATAAAAAAATAAACTTCTTTATAGAAATTAAATGGCTTTCTTTTACCTTAATAATATATGTACTATATCCTTGAGCAAATTTGATTCCAATACAGTATACTTTTAATACTACTAAATACCAAAAGCACTACAGTTTGTGAAACAAAAAATCCCTTATATAAAACATATTTGAGAAATTGAAACAATAAAAAAATATTGGTACTGTTTGCATCTTAATCTACCGTACACAATTTGACATGGGTCACCACATCGTTGTGAAATAATAATACAACTACTGTTATTTGTTGCCATTTTTTAGATTTAAGAATGGAACACAGTATAATTTTCATATGTCTAGAATTACCTGCGTCAATACCCGTAAATTAAAAGAAACTTATAACCCAATACTGTACTACTGTAAGTAATAAAAAAAAAAATAGAATACTCTTTGCTTGTTAAGCTATAAAATGTAACATGAGACAGCACATCCTTATGATAAAACCAATGCAACAACTTGCGCTTTGGAGACTAATGTGTGTTAAATAGCAGCGATTACAGTAGGCTGTTGGTGAATTTGCACCATTATTTCTGTTTCAACCTACTTGAATCATACTTCGCAAACTACAAACTAATAAATAAAACTCGTTGAACTGGAAATTGACTATGTCTTACAAAATGAAGGAACCTTTAAAAAATAAAAATAAGTACATGAGCCTCTTTTCAAACATATAATTTTGAGTGTGGTAGGAACTTTTACCCAAAACCTGGGTAAACATTACCCGTAGTAGCACTGCAACACATGTTATTAGTTGACAAATGTGTGTCTTTCACTTAACTTCGTGATTTTAATGAACTTATGGAGAGCTAAATATTCCTGTTACATTTTCATGACTAGTATAGGCTGCAAGTGAAAGTTACACAATTTTTTAACATGCTGTCTTCCTTCATAACAATCACTCAAAGGAAAATTTATAATAAGTGTTTGAAGACTTTTCAACTATGCTATTATCACATTTACCAAAAGTAAAGGACTTACCTAAGTAAACAACTACATATACACATACCATAAACACAGCATCATTGGATAGGATTTTTCGACTGCATTGCATCTGCAATGCGCTTGGTGTGAGCTACAAGCTGTAAAAAACTGTCACTAATTTGTGTTTGAACACGGAGCATCTGTCGAAGAAGATCTTCATCTTTTCGGGCAGAGGAGGTTTAGTTGCTTGGGGGAAGGGCATGTGACTGGGTACAGTCTTACGACCTTCGTCTGGTCACAGGTCACCATCTTCAGGTTCACTTAGTACCTCGGGAGCAGAGAAAATCTTGCCTCGCCGAGGTGCAGTTCTTGGTTTGAATCTTGTTGTTGTTGTTGTTGAGATTTTCTCGACCGTAGTCCGACACGGGCCTTTGCCTGTAGGCGGCCCGTTTTGTGGTTCCTGCTGGAGCTCTTGGAGCAGCCAGACCGGATTTGGGATTGGGGATGGAGATTGTCCCACTTGCAGATATGAAAGGATACTGCAGGTTTGCAAGTGTGAGCAGACCCTTGGTCAGTGAGCGCTTACCATCAACCCCGACATTTGGACGTGGTCAGTTTAGGAGAGGCGCGCCCCCGGAACTGGGGTCTTCACTTGCTGGGGGAGGATACTTCCTAAGCTATTTGGGTGGTGGGTAACGTGTGAGGGGATGGCCCAATTCAGCGCCGCCAATTCAGCGCCGCCGTTTCAGCGCCAGCCCATTTCAGCGCCAGACTATTCAGCGCCGAGACCTTTCAGCGCCTGTGCGTTCCGTTCAACTCAGAAGCTATCTGTCTTTCATTAACGTGGTATAACACTGTATACTACATTTGATTTATATTATGTTGTATTCAACTTATTAATAGGTTAGGTTAGGTTAGGTTAGGTTATTGATTTGGTGGCGCTGAAACGGTGGCGCTGAATAGTCTGGCGCTGAAATGGGCTGGCGCTGAAACGGCGGTGCTGAAACATCGGCGCTGGAATGGCGGCGTTGAATCGTACCCTACCCAACGTGTGATGACCCGAAGAAGGTGGTGAATGTGGTGTGTTTGGGCCTTTCGGGTTAGAGTGGCTGCTGGTGTTGAATGTTCTTCTTGGAAGTTTCGAATTCTGTTTCGGAGACCTTGTGTGACTTCGCAGTCGAGGAGATAGTGTTCCAGTGGGTTGGCCGCTGGCCCCTGACGGTAGGTGCATTCCCTGACGACATTTCCGATCGTCTGCCAGGTGCACTTGTGCCCTAGTCGTAGTCGATGAAGGCTAACTTGGGTTTTTCTTGGTGTTTTCTTGTCCTCGAATGGTAGTTCCCTTTTGTAGCCACCAGGTACCATTTGGCTGATTGGGAACCAGCGTTGAATGCGTCAAGGATGCTCTTTTGGATGTGGAGCTTGGTAGTCTTTCTGAGGTGGTTCTTGATCTGTTGCACGCTTGCTGGAACTTGAATGTGTACACTTCTAGAACGTGTGGCTGCCTTAGGCTGCTTCGTCTGCTATGTCATTTCCCCAGATCCCTACATGGCTGGGAATCCAGTGTAAGACGACTGGGCGATTTTGTCTTTGGAAGTCCTGTAGCTGTGCGAGGATCGAGGTTATGATGTGGGCGTTGTCTCTTGGTTGACTGTGTTGCAGCGCCTGAATGGCCGTTTTCGAGTCCGTGTGAATTATGATGGACTTGTTGTGTTGTGTTGCAGCGTGTTGTAGGGCCTTTGAGATTGCTACCAACTCTGTTTGTAGGGTGGAGCAGTCATTAGAAAGTCACCATAGGAGGGTCTGACCTTGGGTGTAGAAGGCCGCTCCGGATGTATGATGTTTTGGGTCCACCGAGCCGTCTGTGAAGTATGATGCTGCATCAGCCGGTGTCTCGGTGGCTATGGCTTCCTGAGTAATTCTTTTGAGGTCCTCCTTCTGGAGGTTGGCTTTGCTATCACCTAGTTCGGTGATTTTGAATGTGGCTGGTGGAGGGCTCCATGGTGGTGGAACTACATAATCACTGTCTCGTATGTCTTGGTTGTTCTTGACGAGTGTTTCTGCTTGCAGGTGCCGGTATGACCTCGTTTGCCTCGTGCGATCAGGTGGCCCCTCGCACTCTGTGGTCGAGGTGGAGGGAGGCACTGATTCGCGTTTTGGCAGTTGTGGGCTTATCTGATCTACAGATTTTGGCGAGGAGACCGGCTGTCACTTGCTTGACTCGTACTGCCAGGGGTGGTAGTTCAGTTTCCATTTGCAAATTGCAAATTCTGGTCCACATGGGTGCTCCGAGCATGGTCCTGAGGGTATTATTTTGGATAACTTCTAGCTTAGCTAACTGGTCTTCTCAGTCCAATGAGCGCTGGAGCACTGTAATCTACCAGCGATCTGATGGCGGCCGTGTAGTTGGCTTTGAGCACGTGTATGTTCGCTCCTGCGGTTGTGCTGGTGAGCGACCTCATTATGTTGTGTCTGCTCTTCGTCCTGTGCCTGAGATACTCGAGTTGCGGCTTGAAAGTGAGTTTCTGGTCGAACCAGATTCCAAGACACTGGTGGGTGTTGGTCCATATACAGGGAATTTCCATCGATCACATGAAAAAATCAAAGCTGGCATTTTTGTGGGCCTTCAAATCCGAAAGTTAATATTGGACCACCAATTTGAAGAATCGATGAACCAGTGTGAGAAAGAAGCATGGAATAGTTTCAAGAATGCTGTGTATAGTTTTTTAGACAATAGAAAAGATCTGAACTATCAAAACATTGTTGAAGGTATGCTGTATCTTTAAAAACATGGGTTGCAATATGAGTGTAAAAGTGCATTTCTTACATTCCTGTCTTGGGTATTTTCCTGAAAATGTATGTAGTTAATGTGAAGAGCAAGGTGGAAGATTTCACCAGGACATTAAGGAAATGGAAAAGAGTTATCAAGAAAGGTGTAATGTGAACATGGTGGCAGACTACTGCTGGATGCTGAAGAGAGAATGTGCCAAAAGATTGCCAGAAAATCGGAAAATAAGAGTGTCACCCATCCTAGAAGCCTAATATTATGTTCATACATATTCATATATACTGTATATCATTTCTTTCTGTATTTGCAGGCAAATAACCTTTATCACAATAATCTTTAGGTTTAATTAACTTTGAAGCCTACTGAATTGTCTTATTTGTATTATCTTGTCATATTTGTATGTTGTATATGTATAAGTTATATTACCTTGTCTTATTGGTAATAAAGTGTGACGTGTTAGAGCAAAACAAAGTTTATTTTTGAAATCATTGAAAAAAACGAATCGGAATCATATCTCAGTTTTAAAACCTTCAAATTTTCTTTAAAAGCAGACACGTGGAAAATCAATCATACACTTGGCCCATACATCATAAATTAGCACACCCACACCTTCCTTCCAGCCTGGTATATATGGGGTTCAAAATGCTCAGAATAGGGAGATCGAAATGTTTATAGCTTTCGGGTGCGCTATGTCCTAAAGTAAAATATATACTGTATACACCTAGGGGTAACACTCACTAAACTGTATTAAAATGATATGCTTAAATCATAGGAATGCATGTCCATCATCTAAGGATTTTAAGCAGAACTGACTTCAACTGAGGCTGACTGCGGAGCAACGCCAACCGACCGCTGTCCGAATGAGTCGTACGTCTGGCACTTCATTTTCACCTAACGGTGTTAGCCACTGCTACAGGATGCAGTGGCTAACACCGCTTGCGTGAGGGAGGCGAGCTGTGCTGTGATTGGTGAATGGCCGGGCTCGGCAGCAGAGGGGCGGGGACCGGAGAGTGGTTGGCGCAAAGTCGTCACGCTGGGCAACGTCATTGTTCCTTACTTTAGGTCGGTTGTTCTCTTAACATAAGAACATAAGAAAATAAGGAGTCTGCAATAGGCCGGTTGGCCTGTCCATGGCAGCTCCTGTCGAGAGTTACTACCACTCTCTATCATCCATGAATCTAACTAGCCTCCTTTTAAAACTTTCCAGCGTTCCAGCACTTACTACAAAGTTGCTAAGCTTGTGTGTTTCTTGGTGTAATTGCTGGTTTCTGATGGGCGGGCTGCTATCGGTCTTGTTATATTGAAGACGAAGACCTTCTCTTCCTCTTCCTTTTTTCCTTTTCTTGGCCTGTCCTTTCACGAGTGTCATGTTCTTCCTCGTGTCCAAGTTGCTCGTGAGGTGTTGGTCTGCCGGGGCAGCTGGTGCAGGGCCAACAGGTTGATTTTTTATTTTGCCGCTTTCAGCGGCTACTTTATTGTGCACCCCATACTCATCCTGTGAGCAGAAGCGCAAAAGGATTACAGAGTAGAGTTTACAACGGGTCATAATAATAAACCCCGTTGTCAGGATATTATGGCACTGAATGTTACACAGTATTTCAAATACATTATTTGTTTAGTTCTATACATAAAGGTTAACTTATTTACAAATGCGTGAGTACAGGCGTGTGAGGCAGTATGTCTGGCCGCATACTTTGTTATTCACAATTGCGTGAGAAGTATTCAAGTACATTGTGTATTTGGTTTTATACATGAGAACTGATATAGTTACTAAGTGCAAAAAAGTGGATGCAATCTTAATATGTCGGCTATCTTGCCATTAGAAATGAAATGTTGTGCCATTTCACACACGGTGTGCTTGGACCTGTCCCTAAAAGGTTCTATCTTCACACAGTCGAGGACATAGTGTTCAAGTGTGTGGCTATATGTCTGGCCACACACTTTACATTTAGTCTTGTTTACATCTGCTTGAGGAACATACTGCCAGAGGTACTTATATCCTAACCTTAATCTAGTGGTTACAACATCTTGTAATCTAGTGATCTTGTTACTTGCTCCATATACATGTTTCACTTGATACATCTCATCATGGTAAACTATGGATCGACTAGTGCCTGTTTGCACTTGTCTACTTGTGTCAAATTCATCAATAAGTTCGTTCCTAATTACAATTTTAAGGGTTCTTTTTGACAGACCCAAATTGTATTCATCGGTGTTTTGGTTAGACGTGAGTTTGGCGAAGGTATAGACACCCCCCTGGCTGGGTGTTCGCCGAGGCCAGGGTTGCGGTAAGGCTGGGTGATCGGACGCAGACTAGTTTAGCAATGCGGTAACAAGGCACTACTATGGAGAGGTTCACATTCCACCACCACAACACTCCGAGACTCATAGCACACGAGCACAGGAAGGAACTTATTAAGAACTTTGACATGGCATGAACTTGCATAACAAATGCATTCATAACATTGTTGCCACACATAACAATAACATGTTAAGATTGGAGCATGAAAAACTTTGCAGCATGTATAAAAGGTGGCCGGCGGCGGCCGAATTTCGTCAAGAGGGAGTGAGCGGTCAGTCGACAAGGTGAGACCTGTACATGTATAGATATAACAATAACCCTGGGAATATTAGGGTTTCATACATACTAGGAATTCATATAGTCATGTTTACAATATTTAATGGTGTATCAGAAACTACATTGGAGTATTTTGGCTTGGAATGTTGCGATTCACATCAATCATTGTATCACCCAAACAATTTTTGTCTGGTCCGGAGCAGCGACTTTGCCGAAGACCTCGACCCTCAGCGTAGATGCCTGGCCGTGTGTCATCATTAGTGACTACTTATTGGTCACTTGCCCTGTTTCCTGTCTACTGCTGCTTTTAGTTTTTAATTTTCACTTCATAATGTCTCGGATTATGAGAGTTATGGCACAGAGGTCACCAATATTACAACTAGTTACGCATTGGATAATTTTTAATTTTTCACCTGAATGATAAATATCTATGACGTCCTAATCATGGTGTTTGGTAACTTGGAGCTAATTTCCAACAGATATGGATATTCTGGCTGGAGGACGTGAGCTAAGTCCACCTAACACTGGAGCCAATCGTCCTGAGGTGATAGCCAACAGAGCTCCGATAGTGGGTCACTACTATGATTATTGACTGTTAATGTGCATCTTTGTGATGGGACTTACTCTTTGTCTGTAGTAGTGTCACGATGCTTTTAGTCCATCAACACGTGATGTTTATCAATGTTCATATTTCATAACTGGGTCGAGAACAGCCCAAGTTTCTCATGCCTCACTCCTAACTTGCAATTGTTATGTGTGCCAACAATGTTATGAATGAAATTTTGTGATGCAGTTATTTATTTATTTTTTTTTTTACGGGGATTAGCCCACCCGGGCACAGGTCACTGACCCACATCACAGCCTTGGGGGCGAAAATTTAATAATAATAATAACAATTACAATAATGATAATAATAATAATAATTCAGATAAGTAAAATTTATAATAAAAAATGCAAAAATAAAAATAATAAAATGATAATATTAATAATAATAATAATAATAATAATAATAACCATAAAGAAATACAAAAATTAAAAACAAGATCAAGAGTGAGAAACGCTATATGTATGTTGTGTTGTCAATAGTAAGAAAAACAATTGAGACCCTGCAATTGTATGTAAATGAGGCAGAAAGTCAGATCAGCAACCTGGGACTTCCTCACAATTTTCGTGATGCCATATGGCAGCAGGGTCTACCATTAGACAACACATTATGCTTTCAATATCTTCCCAGGCGGTAGTACCTCCCTGTTTGGTAACTGTCAACATTCGTAAAAATTTCCTTCCGTACCCGATCACCCAGCCTTACCTCAACCCTGGCCTCGGCGAACACCCAGCCGGGGGGGGGGGGGGGGGGGGGGGTCGAAACTTTGGATTGTGACTTTACTATAACGGGTTAGAAATGTAATAGTAAAATTAATGATCACTCACACACACACAGACACACACACACTCATCACTCCCTCTTCCCATGTTCCTGGCCCCCCAAAGAAAATTCCTGGCTACGCCCATACATTATTGATGGTGATCGTGGCCCATATTATGATGGGGCAGAATCTGTAAAATGGGCCGAGGTCACTACTGGGTATGGGCCGAGGTCACTACTGGGTATGGACCGAGGTCGCTACTGGGTATGGACCGAGGTCGCTACTGGGTATGGACCGAGGTCGCTACTGGGTATGGACCGAGACCACTACTGGGTATGGACCGAGGTCACTACTGGGTATGGACCGAGGTCACTACTGGGTATGGACCGAGGTTACTTCTGGTTATGGACCGAAGTCACTACTAGGTATGGACCGAGGTCACTACTGGGTATAGACCGAGGTCACTACTGGTTATGGACCGAAGTCACTACTAGGTATGGACCGAGACCACTACTGGGTATGGACCGAGGTCACAACTAGGTATGGACTGAGACCACTACTGGGTATGGACCGAGGTCACTGGATCGACTTAACCTGTATCATATATATATATATATATTATATATATATATATATATATATATATATATATATATATATATATATATATATATATAACACTGTCATGTGTTGATACTATGACTAGTTACCAAGATACAGAGCACGATGAACATAACATGATAATGATAGTGAAGCCTGGAAGGGTTCATATCATAACTTGTGTGTTCGTGCGTATGTTGCCCCGTGAGAGTTACCGTGGGCCTCCATGTGCCCAGAGGGGATGATCAAAGTATTACACTACAAGTGTGTCAAATGAGGAGTGACTGATCCACATGTAATTTAAGGTTTTTGAAATATGTAGTTAAATTAAACACGATTTTTCATATAGTTATGTGAATGATGGGAAGCATCGTGGTCTGGCACACACACACACAAGTGCTGTAAACGTTGTGAGGAGTCACTGGGTGGTTTGGAAGTGTTTATTTACATTCATACTTTCGTAACTACAACCTTTGGTATTTTTTTCTTCGTGTTCATATATAATGAAGATAAGGCAGAGTATAAAATGCCATATACAATATTTATACATAATGTCATCTATACAGCCATACTATGACTGTGTGTGTTCGTGAGTGTGTTGCCCCGTGATAGTTAGAGTAGTTAGAGTGGGCCCCCGTCCAGAAAGGACATTGTTCTAACCTTCAGTATCAACCCAGGTGGGCTAGAGATTATGGTTTCCTAGTGTACATACAATATATGTAGAGTTTAGCTAATCTGAGTTTCCTTTCTCACCTCCATCCTTAGTGCAAGATCTCCTACATATACCTATGTATGTGAGCCTAACAAAGAGAAAATAGACAAACACAAAGAGAAATTAGACAACTGGCCACATACACAGCACCAATTAGTATATTTTTCATTTTCATAATGATCTCGCACAATACGGCTTTATCATACAAATGACTATTCAAGAAATTTAAATAGTCTACAAGAGAAATAAGAGAATTCCTCACTAATATAACCACACCTCTACCAGGTTCATTCTGCACACCATCGAATTTACTATTTAGCTTTCACTAATAAAACTAGTGGACTTTTATGTTTACCAGTAAATTAAATTTTAAAAACTAAATTAAATAATTGTACAGTATTATCAGAGTTTACTAGCCTATTATACCACTTATGCGCTGGACTGGTATTTATTTATTTCCCTTTATTATCTATATTTTATAATATTTCTGGCTTCACTGCACTTTCACTTCCAACAACTCAATTAATTAATTTAATTATTGTATATCCAAACCCATATACTGTAAGTCGAATACAGCATAATGCTACTATCAGTCGCCACTCACCAGCTCTGCTTACCACGGAATCTCAGAGCATTCTGCCGGGAGTGCCATACGATATGTTGGGCAAACACTTCATTTTTACCTAGACTTCTTCTTTTAACTGCTACACCGGCGATAATATATTTTTGCCTTTCCGCACGTCCTTAAATGTTCAGAAGCTAACTGCGTATTACTTGTGGCTCTTAAGTTAAAAGGCAAATAATCGAGGTTATTCTGTTGTTGATGTTGAGTCAATCAGGCATGAAGTATAGTGAAGATCTGTAGCGTACTGTCGTGGCAGGTTGTCAGGGTCTCTTTTTGACCTCACAACGTATGTACATGAAATATATCCAACACTCAGGATTGAGGTAGAAATAGAAAATCACAGTGTGTTTCTCGTATATATATTGTTGCACAGTACAGTGTTAAAAAGATACTAAGTCGGGCGAAGCTTGCTCAGAGTTCCTGTAGGGCGAGGAGCTTTCTGAGGGAGCGTGTGTATGGAGCTGTTGAGGGATGTTGCTTGTTGGAGGCGGTAAGTAGAAAGAGAGCGATGAAGGCCAGGTGAGGTCTTATATGACCGCGGTAGGCGTGGCTTGATGGAAGGCCCCGCTTTGTTCGGCGTCGCTGGTTACCTAACCTTGACCACGAGGGATACGCCGGCAGATTCGCGGGGGGTTGGCCAGTCAGCGACACACGGCATTTGTAGGGGAGGCCTCCACTACAGATCTTTAGAGTTAGGGCGGACCTTTACAGTATATTCAAAAACTAAATTTACGCTACTGTCTCGCATAGGCTTATACATCTGCGGTTCGGGTAAAATTGCTAATACGCTAATAATATCCACTTGAGAAACAAAGATACTAGTAAAGGCATAATATATATATATATATATATATATATATATATATATATATATATATATATATATATATATATATATATATATATATATATATATATGTAGTGATGGGTTGTCAGACCACAGCTTACATCTCAGAAACAGTCCAGACTTGACCCGACATTAGGGGGGTCAAGTGTAAGGGTATCCCTCGCGGCTGCTCAAGGGTGTTACAAATCAACTAGCTCCCCTTCCCATGTCACACGGCCCCAACAAACATGTAAGAAGGCACCGGCCGACTCTCTCCCAATATACACAATAACCTACACCGCAGAAGAAGTCCAGACCTGACCTCACATTAGCCAGGTCAAATGTAACCCTCGAGCCCTCTCATGTCACACGGCCCCATCTGAAGATTTCTCCAGAATATACAACTTATAGTCTCTGAAAAAGCCCAGACCTGATCCTACATTAGCGAGGGCAAATGTAAGGAGACCCTTCGCCGCCCCCCTGATCAGCTCAACCTGACTGCTCGCCTCCCAATATATAGGACGTCCTAGTCCTCCCTCTGCCCCAGAGAGAGAGAGAGAGAGAGAGTGTCTTGTAAGGAGGAAGGGCCAGCTACTACACCACCAGGCCCGCTCGAGAGGAGTCAGAGAGGACCGGAGGCAGTTGCGTCTGGTCAGGACCGAGACTTCCCTCCGGCGCCCAGCTAAGCAGTCTCCCATAGAGACAACCCAGGACCACCTGCTAGGCCTCCCCTAGGTCACGTGAGTTTTTGTCAGAGCTTTCCATGGGATGAGTTACTTACGTGGGAAGTGTATTCATTTCATGTTCGTGTCCGAGAATCAGTGTCTAGTAACGTAATATGATGTCCTAGTAACGTAAATATAATTTCCTAGTAACTTCAATAGAAGGTGTTATTAATGTGTCCATGTCATGTTCGTAATTAATAAAGAGTTGTAACGAAGCGGTGTTTGAGAAGTCGCCCTTAAGATGTAATAGATGTGTATTGACGTATAAGATACGATAAGTGTAAATCCATCATCAAATATCTATCACGGCCACGCTACCAAAGTCTTCCTCTCTTTTATACTCTTATACTATCAATATTCTACCTATATGTAATCTTCTTCCTGTGTATTCGTAACATTACAATGGTGGCAGCGCACTTAACGTAAAACTCACGCCTCTTCCCTTTAGTGTTCAGTACAGTGATAGTTAGAATCTTTTGAAGTAATCTCGTAACTATCTTGACGAAGCAGGCAGTACAAGGGTGGTTGCATTCGTAACATTATATTGGTAGCAGCGAACTTAACGTAAACTCACGCCTTCCCTCGGTTAGCCATAACACCTGGCTCGTCTCATCCTTCATTTGATTCAGTCTAAGTATTGTCTACAATTGTGTAATAAGTAATTCCTGTGTCGTGGCGTCATAGCGTGAAAAGTGTCCTAGTGTGTCATCTTTACAGCTCAAGTCAATGTCTCTCGTTGTGGTATACGCGAATTGTTACTAGCAAAACACTCCCAGAATATGCTCAGTGCTTAATATAATTTCTCAGTGTCCCCCACGTTCTGTGAAGTTCTCAGAATCCCAAGTGCATTTTAATTTTCAGTCAGTGTTAAATGTACCCATTGTGTTTTAGTGATAGAAGCTGTGTCTATACTAACTGTTATAACTTAACATGTCTTACAACCTACATCCTCCTCCTTGTCCTAATCCTCACCTCACCCTCCGTACCCATCCGTTCCCGCCTCGCTCCGCCCTGCCCTACCCCGCCCCGCCCCGCTCCGCCCCGCCCCGCCCCGCCCCGCTCCGCCCCGCTCGGCTCCCCTCCGCCCCGGTTACGCCACTCTACACCTCACCCCACCAGGCGCGGATCAAGCCCTAATGTTTCTCGCCCCGCTCGGCCCCGCCCGTGTGACCACCAATGTTTTGTCCTGTGAGTTATGCTTCGAAATTGGTGGTTAGTGTTACTTAATATTGCGATAATTACAGAGCTTCACTCAGTGTGTTTTTATGCTAGTATGATTTGTAATGTACTCTTTGACGCGTAGTGATAAATAGTATTCAATGTAGTGAGCAGAGCTTAACTCCCCGACCCAGCCTAATGAGAATATTGTCGTGACGGAAACTACAGTTGCCAAACATTGACGTAACGTATAAAGTAAATATTTGTTTTTCTTTACGGATACACTTCCAACTAATCCATCATCCCTTTCGGATTGTTTCTGTCAAATGTCACACACAGTACCGCCCCATGGCTAGCCGGAATCCAACCACAGCACATATAAACAGAGAGGAAGGCAGCGTGATGAATGCAGCACCACACCCGCCACACACCACCCCACTTCTTTCAAGTCCTCCCTGGTCTAGGATTAAGAAGATTTTATATTTTTCTACTCTAGGAAATTAAGGAGTGTGGAATGCAGCGCCACACAACGAACCCTGGTGAGCCCAGCCAGGGAGGGATTCACCACTGTGGAAGGTGTAAGACAGGACGGTCTTTGGTCTCGCCGACACTCACGTACGGAGGGCGAGCCCTGGTCCGCGGAGCCTGCTTTACAGTCATCTAAGGAGACGACAGCCCAAGCAGTGGACCGGCTTTCATCCCGGCCGGAGGGGGCCGACGGCAGATGAACAGAAAATCGTCTGGAATATGTTGAAAATGATGATGTTGCAGAGAAGAAATACAGATGGAGCAGAAAAATTCATCTGGAATATGACGGAAAACGAAGATGTATAAAGAAACGCAGATGAACAGAAAAATCGTCTGGAATATGAAAATGAAGATGTATAAAGAAACGCAGATGAACAGAAAATTCATCTGGAATAAGAAAATGCTCTAAACGTAGAGGAAGCGCAGGTGAACAGAAAAATCATCTGGAATATTATAGAAACCAGGAGGAAGTGTGAAGAAGTCAGAAGATGTGGTGACACGACCTACAAGGTGCGGTATTGAAGAAAGAAAAACGTGCTATGTGACGAAAGAAGGCAGAAGACGTCCTGTGCTGACATCAGAAGAAAGTCGACGATGAAAAGGTGGATCATCAGAAGGACCAATCGACTACCGCTGTTGTGCTGCCGGCATTCCTTATTTTCAGATACCAGCTGGATGGAGGACTTGAGCCATGCTGGACCCAACAAATGTACTGATGTTGTTGATGTTGTTGATGTGTAATAAAAAGATATAACACCCTAACATGTGAAGTAGGAGCATTTTTTTATGTACTTTGAAGTATTTCATTCTCTGATTTTTGTTAACATGTACTACAAAGAATATTTTTTTTAAAGATTAGTCACTTTTTCTATGAGTTCATTTGATAAATGTTTTGTATTACCAAATGCAATGTTGTAGACATACTACTGAGTGGGACGAATTATTATTTTGACACGGCCTGGTTAGGCAATGTAACACCTGTCATTGTTGTAGAATGTGATTTGCAAGTTTGCCTCGGACACTATGCTAGATATGAATGATCTTTAGATCACTCTATGTTCACTTACTGTGTATGTATTTTATTTTTTTCTCCTGTCATAGAAGCTTTAATCTTGGCGGGAGGTATAGTAAGCTTTGTCAGATCAAACTATGCCAGTAGAAAAACATACATCTCTAGTGTTATAATTTGTAAAATGTAAGGATGCATTATCGCCTCAGGGACTATATTAGATACTGCACATGATGTTACTGTCTACTTTAAATGTGTCATCAGTTCTCTGAGCATGAGAGCTTTGGTCTTGGCGGGAGATGTAGTGATGGGTTGTCAGACCACAGCTTACATCTCAGAAACAGTCCAGACTTGACCTGACATTAGGGGGGTCAAGTGTAAGGGTATCCCTCGCTCCCCTTCCCATGTCACACGGCCCCAACAAACATGTAAGAAGGCACCGGCCGACTCTCTCCCAATATACACAATAACCTACACCGCAGAAGAAGTCCAGACCTGACCTCACATTAGCCAGGTCAAATGTAACCCTCGAGCCCTCTCATGTCACACGGCCCCATCTGAAGATTTCTCCAGAATATACAACTTATAGTCTCTGAAAAAGTCCAGACCTGACCCTACATTAGCGAGGGCAAATGTAAGGAGACCCTTCGCCGCCCCCCCCCCCCCCGATCAGCTCAACCTGACAGCTCGCCTCCCAATATATAGGACGTCCTAGTCCTCCCTCTGCCCCAGAGAGAGAGAGAGAGAGAGAGAGAGAGAGAGAGTGTGTGTCTTGTAAGGAGGAAGGGCCAGCTACTACACCACCAGGCCCGTTCGAGAGGAGTCAGAGAGGACCGAGACTTCCCTCCGGCGCCCAGCTAAGCAGTCTCCCATAGAGACAACCCAGGACCACCTGCTAGGCCTCCCCTAGGTCACGTGAGTTTTTGTCAGAGCTTTCCATGGGATGAGTTACTTATGTGGGAAGTGTATTCATTTCATGTTCGTGTCCGAGAATCAGTGTCTAGTAACGTAATATGATGTCCTAGTAAAGTAAAATATAATGTCCTAGTAACTTCAATAGAAGGTGTTATTAATGTGTCCATGTCATGTTCGTAATTAATAAAGAGTTGTAACGAAGCGGTGTTTGAGAAGTCGCCCTTAAGACGTAATGGATGTGTATTGACGTATAAGATAGGATAAGTGTAAATCCATCATCAACTATCTATCACGGCCACGCTACCAAAGTCTTCCTCTCTTTTATACTCTTATACTATCAATATTCTACCTACGTATATGTAATCTTCTTCTTGTGAGACTTGTCTCATTACATACATATATATATATATATATATATATATATATATATATATATATATATATATATATATATATATATATATATATATATACACCTCACTCTATGTAGCCCTCACACCTCAATATCATCTCAATCTACGTCACAATCACAACTCACAACAAAAACATCAGTTAATACAGCCAATGAGTGTATCAGTATATACTTCATCACTTTAATTATCTTATTTTTTACCAAATAAAAAAATAATCCTTCATATATTTCACCGTCCTTTACAATAGGTTATTAGTTGTAAGACTTGGATTGTGTAGTGATGGGTTGTCAGACCACAGCTTACATCTCAGAAACAGTCCAGACCTGACCCGACATAAGGGGGGTCAAATGTAAGGGTACCCCTGGCAGTCACTCAAGGAGCCACAAATCAACCAGCATCCCCCCCATGTCACACTGTAATGACCACGGTCATACACGTTAGCTAGCGTAAAATTAGCCATTCATATTACGCTCAATAGCCCACAAAACATGTAACTATGCTTTCTTATTGAAGTTCCCCATCTGAAGAGTCCATTTTCTCATTGCTTCAAGACGCCTCAGTCCTCCGTTATCCCATTTTCTCTAACTTACTGAAACCAACCTCTATAATATGAATTTGAATTTTAAAGAGAACACTCTGGTTTTGAGTCAACTTAGATATGTTTGATTACAGTTAAAGCATACAAGATCATTTGTGAGTGATGTTGAACGCTTTAAATGTCCTTATCGTTAGTAACATTGGGTAGGTAAGTGAGTGTTGAGTCTGCTAGGACAAACGATACCCGCGGTATCGTTCCCTAAGAATGACCATGAATTTCCAATTGCTACTGAAGTCAGAGTATTTTGTTGCCCAAACATCAGAGAATCTGATGGTTGTAGTTTAGAGTTTGTCAGTTGTCTATTTAAGAAAGTCATTAATCTCCTGAACTATTCTGTCAACCTGTATAATCTCCAAGAACTAACGTCTCCCCGTGAATAGCTCCTTGTTCGCCTCAGGCCTGAGCTCGCAGAATTAATTTTATCAACATGTATATTCCGCCTTTTCCTGGCAAGCTCAACCCCTGATTACATTATATGAATAGACATAGGAAATTACCCTGATCAGGAACACCGGAGTTCATTACTAGGTATACAGTGATCCAAAATGGCAGAGAAGGTCTGGTGTTGGTAAGATCAACCTTTCTGGTATGAATAAGGAGACCCAAGCTGCCCCGCCGGTGCGCACGTATATACCTCTACACGAGGGAGAATCATGCATTCGTGACTCTTCCTCAACGTATCTCCAGGTATGTTAACCAGTGTTCCCTGCCGCCTATTAATTCAGTTTAACTTAGTCAATTTTGTGAATATCAGTGTTCATGTTGTAACAGTGAAATTAGCATTTACCCAGTGAAAGGATTAATATAAAGTAAGAGTCGTCTGAACCGTTGCCAGACATATGTTTATATAGTTGAAGTTAGATATTTACGCATTCGTGACTCTCCCTCAATGTATCTCCAGGCCAGTGTGTTGAGCTGAATACTCATCGGCTACCGTGGGTCGGTAGCCAGGTTGGACGATGCCGTTAATTCGACAGGATCAAACTGTGAAGTCCTGCAAATCAGGCTCCCTTGGCGTGTGTCGGTCTACAACCAACCCCCTAAAAGCGATCTTCATTTGTTATGGAGACACCGGGGATATATACCCTGGGGCACTCCTCACAGTTACATGGGCCTAAGTATTATTGTATCTTGATTGAGGGATTAACAACAGAAATATGGAAATCCCAGGTTAAGTAGTGAACACATAAATGTTGATATTACCAGGAAATATGTTATTAGAGTTGAGTACATGAACTGAAGGAAAAGTATCATGTTCATGCCGATACAAGGTGATGTTTAAGTTGATTTGGTATAGTGTCAAGTGTGTCATATTATCCACTTGCAGTAACAATGGAACAATATAATGATTGTTAAATGTTGTAACCAAGAATTGAAGATGTTACTTATAAAAGTAAGACCTGCGGGTCCAGTGTTATCTGCCAGTGTGTAATAATTTCTAAATCTTACTTGTCAAAGAAATAATACAACAGTTGTCTGCTGAAGTAATGAGTAATAGTTGTTGAATGGTATAATAAGTACTTGGAGTTGTTTAATGATATAATAAGTACTTGAAGTGTTTAATGAATTAACAAGTAATTGTGGATCTATTTGATCAATGGTACAGTAAGACCTGAGATTCCAGTTTTGTCTGGGTCAATTTAAGTCACATCTTATTCGCTGTGTAAATAAATATGAATTAGTAATCTATGAGTATCACCTCTCTACTCCTTCTAAACATTGGTTCCCAGAAAATAAGACTTACTCACGTGCCTAGAAGCTTGCTACCTAACAGTTAACCAAGATATGTTATATTCTAATAAAATTCTGGGTGGTGGCAGGCTACCGTTGTAAGTATAAAAAGTGTGGTAATAAGAAAGACGTGGTTCCCAGGTTAATCCATGGTTTAGAATATAACTAGAACAAACTATACGGAAGACAATATAATATATATGAAGGAAGAACATTGACTTGGAAAATATAAGCAGAAAAGCATGAGAGTTACTTAAAAAGAATATATAAGAATATAAGGTATATATCGAAATAAAGAATTGAAGAAGGATAACTATATAAAACAGGATAGTCATTGAAAAGAATGCTACAAAGAACATATAAGTATATGAATAAATAAGATACTAACAGAAAAGAATATCTGCTGGATGATAAAATATGCAATCAGAACTCGGCCCAGTACAAATAGTGGCAGCTTAGATGGAATAATAAAATGAAAGAATTTGCGCCACTACAAATGATGGCAGATTAGGTGGGATATAAAATGAGAAGAACACGGCCCCAACAATTATGTAAGAAGCACCCAGTCAGCAAAAGAGGCCACCTGCTGACTCTCTCCTAACACTGTATATACAACAACTTACAACTCAGAAAAAACCCAGACCTGACCCTACATTAGCGAGGTCAAATATAAGGGGACCCTTCACCGTCTCCCAATATATAGGACGTCCTAGTCCTCCCTCAGGAGGAGTCGAGGAGTCGGGGAAGACAGTCAGAGTCGAGAGAGTCAGACAGAGAGAGCCGGAGGCAAGCCCTCCTCCGACACGGGTGTCCCAACTAAGCAGAGTTGCCCTCCCAACACCAGTGTTCCAGCTAAGCAGCCTCCCATAGAGACAGCCCAGAATCACCTGCTAGGCCTCCCCCAGGTCATGTGAGTTTTTGTCAGAGCTATCAGTAGGATGAGTTACTTACGTGGGAAGTGTATTCATTTCATGTTTGTGTCTGAGAAATCAGTGTCTAGTAACGTAATATGATGTCCTAGTAACGTAAATATAATGTCCTAGTAACTTCGATAGAAGGTGTTGTTACGAGTTGGGGATTTAGAATATTGTTAAAAGTCTACCCAGATCCCAACAGGCAACAACAAAAAAAAACAAAGTCAATCGGACTATTAAAGGGTAGACAAAGGATGCGAGTTTTTGGTGTGTATAATAAAGTACCATAAATTCCTTAACAAAATATTCAGCTTTCTATAATTTACCCTTAACCATACTTAACCTAAACATAAGCAACATTGGCTTAACAGTATATACATATCTATACAACATACAACATTTTGAAGCAAGTGGACGTGGGGTGGCAATATAGAATAACAAATACTTAAGTGCGGAGCTGAGATGGCTGACGAGTAAGGCTGAGTATTGAAGAAGATGGTAGGTAGTCATTGTGCCGTAGGTTTCCAGGATAGGTAACCCTAGTGTGGTCACTTCCCAGAGTGAACTGAACTCTCCTCGATCTGGAGCTGATGAGGAAGACTTGGAGGAGGTGATGCAACAACCAGGATATGGAGAAGGGAAACCCAGGAGTGGTAACTAAGACTAGTCATACTCGGGTTTTCGTCCCTAGATGGCGTTGCTCGTGGTGCTGGGTAGGTAGATCATGACAATAGATGGCGTGGTTCGTAGTGCTGGGTAGGCAGATCATGACAATTGATGGCGTGGTTCATAACAGTGTTATTAATGTGTCCATGCCATTGTCGTAATTGATAAACAGTTGTAACGAAGCGAAGTGGTGGTTGAGAAGTCGTCCTTAAGAACGTAATAGATGTGTATTGACATAAGATAAGATACAGTATTTTTTGGCTTAAGAGAAGCACTTTTTATGACAAAAATATACCTCGAAAATTACCATGCGTCCCAGGATGCTAGTCGATGAGTTGTAGCAGAGGTTTTTGAAATCAGCCCCTTACAAAGACTGTTACCTCATTACAGTACTTAACAATTACAAGTATTCTCTATACAGTACAATAAAACTATTGATTTAACTAATATTGTTGATATATTGCAAAAAAAAATAAATAAAAATAAACCCTTGCTGCTGTGTGGTTGTCTGCTGGTCTCAAATGCATGAATGTTTGTTTCTTAATATGTAGGCTCTCATATTTGGACACCTAATTACAGTAGGCTCTCATATTTGGATACCCATTTAGACTGTAAAAACCCCACAAAATTAAAATCTTCCAAATTTAAATACAACTTCGTCATCCAAATCAAAACACACACACAACAACATTGGCTGTCCTAACTTTACTACCACTGGTGGGTACAATTTTTTTTTCATTCAGAAACATTAATTAAAATATATATACGAACAGTAAATGTTGCTTTCATATTCTTATGTAGAGTAATGACGATATGTTTACACATGTGCTCACTTACATACGCGATCTCACTTTTTTTTTACCCTTAATTGTTAGCTACTTCCAGTGTTCCATTTATTAACATTAAATAACATTACTTAAAACAACCATACTAATTTTACTACAGCTACAACCAGGGTCTTATTTTCTTCAGTTTTATATGTAGAACCAATCAGTCACTGGTTTTGTAAACAACAAAAACAATGACGTCGTGTCTCCTCATGTGTTTTAATATTCTTCGTATTATAAATACTTTTATTTTTTTTACTTTTATCCTCTTCGCCACTGATAGGCTTGTTAGCCATTTGGGCGATCGGTCACGTCTCTTTTCATTTATCTTCTTCACCAAAAGATCGACTCGCTAGCCGCCAGGGCGATCGGTCACGTCTCTGTCACGCACTGTTGGCAAATACTGGGCATGCACCGGCTCCTGAATGTACCTGAACCCGCTCCAGTGTTGGTCAAGTCTTGTCTTAAAAGAGCTCACACTCGGCGCCGTCACAACACTCTCTGGTAGATTGTTACAAGAGTTTACAACCCTCACTCCGAAAAAGTTTGCCCTCACAGTTTTCTGGACTTGAGGCTTCTTCAATCTTGAGCTGTGACCCTTTGTGGGTCGAGCATCCGCCAGCTCCAAGTAAGGACACTCAACTGAGTAGTGCCCCCTGAGATGCTTATACACCTCAACTAGGTCCCCCCTTGCCCGTCTGTAGTATAAGCTAGGCAAGTTCAGGCGCTCCAATCTCTCAGGGTAGCTGAGGTGCCGAAGTGCAGGCACCAGTCTGGTGGCCCTCCTTTGAACATTTTCAACCAACTGACAGTCCCTAGCATATCTCGGGGACCAGATGGGGTGACAGTACTCCAGAGGGGGAAGCACTTCGCTCCTGAAGATCGTTATGAGGGACGGACCGTCTAGATATATGAACGACCTTCTTATAAGACCCAATAATTTATTTGCCTGATTTACCTTCTTCTCACAATGGCCCGAGAACTTCAGCTCATTGTCAACATACACACCTAGGTCCTTCTCACACACAGTCTCAACTAATGCAGTTTCTTCATCCCGTTGGGACATATGATACGCCTCCTTACCGTTGGTACGTCCCAGGTGCATCCTCTTACACTTCGTTACATTGAATCTCTCCAGCCATTTCTTCGGCCATTCCTGGAGCCCACAGAGGTCCTTCTGCAGCTCTTCACAGTCAGCTTGGTTCTTAATTTCCCGAAATAACTTGGCGTCATCGACAAACATTTGTATGGAGGAGTGTACAACGTCAGGCATGTCATTTATGAAACAAATAAACAACAGCGGGCCCAATACACTGCCCTGTGGTGCCCCACTTGTGACAGGTACAGATGACGATTTTGTGCCATTAATCACCACACACTGCTTGCGGTCATGTAGAAAGTCTTCTATCCACGCTAGGACATTTCCCTAAATTCCGTACCCTTCCAGTTTGATGTTCAGCCTTTCGTGGGGTACACTGTCGAAAGCCTTGGCAAAATCTAGGTAAATATTGTCGATATTACCACCCCGTTCCAGAATATGGGTCCAAATATCCAATACCTTGAGCAATTGTGTTAAGCAAGAGCACCCCGGCATAAAACCGTGTTGGCAATCTTTTACAAGGTTGTTTCGTATTAGATGTTCCATTGCGGCATCTCTGATAATACTCTCAAGTACCTTACATATTATGCTGGTCAGGCTCACCGGTCTATAGTTGTTCGTGGAGTGACGATCGCCCTTCTTGAAGATAGGACTCACATAAGCCACTTTCCATTCACTGGGGACCATTTGTTCATCCAGGCATTTACAAAACAGGATCTTCAGGGGCTCTGCAAGCTCGTTGCACAATTCTCTTAGCACTCTAGGATGCACCATGTCAGGACCGGGACTCTTATGGACCTTTAGCCTGGACAGTTTATTTCTAATACCCTCTTCTGTTGTAACGACCACGGTCCTACACGTCAGTTAGCGCCAAAATCAAATGATTCATATTACGCTCAATAGCCCACAAAACATGTAGCTCGGCTTTCGTTGAGTCCTCCATCTGAGGAGTCCGTTTTCTCATCACTTCAAGACACCTCAGTCCTCCGTTATCCCATTTTCTCTGACTTACTGAAACCAACCTCTGTAATGATTGATTGTCAGACCGAAGCTTACAGCCCAGAATTATGTCACATATAACAGCAAGTACACTACAGACCTCGTGGTACCACCACATTCGGGGTTGACACACCTTGGGTCAGGACCCAAGGGACCTGACCTCATCCGCTAATTACTTGAGTTAGCAGGTGACTTGACCTACAACCACACCTGGGCATGACCACGCACCTGGCTGTCCAGATCTAACCAGTTTAGTGTTAATTGGCAGAAGTCAAAACGCCGGCTGTTCCTCCCCCATATAAAGGCCCTGCAGTCCCGTCCACGGTTTTATTCTGGTCATACTGATTCTCATTCTGGTTGCTGTCATCTCTCTCCCGTTCGGGTCGTCACTCGGTTCACTAAGCAGAGTCACGCGCGTCCCCTCCCCAGGTCGGGAGGGAGACTTCCCGACCAGACCACGGCATCGCCAGCTAAGCAGATTCTCCCATAGGAGGCAGCCCAGCCAGCACTCACTGGGCCTACGTCAGGGTACACGTGAGTCTTGTCAGAACGATTCCTAGGGTGAGTTACCTACTGTGGGAAGTATATTCATTCAGGTGTGTCCGAGAGTTAGTGTCGAGTAACGTAAAACATAATGTGTTAGTACCCCGATATAATAGTGATATTAATGTGTCCATGTCATTGAGTGAATTAATAAATAGTTGTATCGAAGAGTTGTTTAACAAGTTGTCCCTTTAAGAAGTAATATATGTGTATTGACATACGAAATAAGATAAGCGTATTGATGCTGAGTAAATAACATCCCGGCCACGCTACCAAGTTTCCTATCTTTACATTCCTACTCTCTACTCTTCTTACTTATACAGTATATGTAATCTTCTCTCAATGTGTTCTGTCTCATTATACCTCTCTATAAAATGAATTTGAGTGTGAGAGAAACACCCTTGTTTTGAGTCAACTTAGATATGTCTGTTTACAGTTGGAACATTCAAGATCCATTGTGAGTGGGGTAGAACGCTTCAACTGTCCTTATTGTTTGTAAAACGTGTCAAGTAAGTGAGTGTCGAGTTTGCCAGCTACAGTGGCGTATTTTATGTAGTCCGTGGGGGTATCCATGAGTTTCTGATCGCGCCTCAAGTTATATCATTTTGTCGCCCCGACATCAGAGAATCTGATGTTTATAGTTTAGTTAGTGGCAGTTGTCTATTTAAGAAAGTCATTAATCTCCTGAACTATTCTGTCAACTGGTATAATCTCCAAGATCAAGCGCCTCCCCGTGAATAGCTCCTTGTTCGCCTCAGACCTGAGCTTGCAGAATTAATGTTATCGACGTGTATATTCCACCTTTTCCTAGCAAGCTCAACCTCTGATTAGATTATATGAATAGACATAGAAAATTACCCTGATCAAGAACACCGGAGTTCATAACTAAGTATACAGTGATCCAAAATGGTAGAGAAGTTATTTTGTTGGTAAGATCGACCCTTCTGGCATGAATACGGAGGCCCATGCTGCCCCGCAGGTGCACGTATATACCTCTCTACACGAGGGAGAATCACGCATTCGTGACTCTTCCTCAACGTCTCTCCAGGTAATCAGGTATGTTTATGTGTGTTCCCCGCCGCCTATTAATTCAGTTTAACTTAGTCAATTTTGGTGAATATCAGTGTTCATGTGTTAACATAGTGAATTCTGTGCCAATTAAGTCGAGTAACGTAAAGATTTAGATATCGTCTGAACCGTTGCCAGACGTATGTTTTGTATAGTTGAAGTTAGACATTTACTAATTCGTGACTCTTCCTCAACGTCTCTCCAGTGTGTTGAGCTGAATACTCATCGGCTAACGGGAGTCAGTAACCGGGTTGGACGATGCCGTTAATTCGACAGGATTAAACTGGGGAGTCTGTTTCCTGCAAATCAGGCGCCAGCTCCCTGGGCGTGTGTCGGTCTACAACCGACCCCTAACAGCGATCTTCATTTGTTGTAGAGACCAGCGTTACCCTGGGGCACTCCTCACAGTTACATGGGCCTAAGTATTATTGTATCTTGTTTGGGGGATAACTAGCACAAATATAGTATCCCAGGTTAAGTATTGAACCACTGAATGAGAGTTAAAAGTGCCATGTTGTTCCTTACGAACTAACAGGAGGTATTGTATGTTGGGATAATTGTGGAGTTGTCCAGTGTGTTATGTATTCATCGGTAGTGACCATGAAATGATAATCTGAGAGTATAATGATATAACCAAGAAGTGAAGAGTTAATTTGCTACTTGGTAAAGTAAGACCTGAGGGTCCAGTGATATCTGGTGTAAACCCATTACTGAATATCATTTGGCAGAGTAATAACACCACAATTGTCGATTGAAGTAATAAGTATTTGGAGGTATTTAATGAGTTAATAAGTTCTTGAAGTGTTTGATGACTTAATAAATAAATTGCAGTTCTGTTTTGTCTGAGTGAATCTAAGATGCATCTTATCCAATCACTGTGTTAGTAAATATTGAATCAGTAATCTACGAGTATCACCACTCTATCCTTTCCCACATTGGTTCTCAGAAAATAACTAACTCACGTGCCTAGAAGCTCGCTACATAACAGTTTACTAAGATATGTTATATTCTAGTAAAATCCTGGGTGGTGGCAGGTCTACCGTTGTAAGTAAAATAGGTGTGGTAATAAGAAAGACATGGTTTCCCAGGTTAATCCATGGTTTAGAATATAACTAGAACAAAATATATGGAAGAGATTATAATATATGAAAGGAAATGAAAAGAAAGAACATTGACTTGGAAAATATAAGCAGAGAAGCATAAGAGTTACTTATATAAGAATATGTAAGAATATAAGGTATACAGAGATAAAGAACATATAAGAATATAAGCAAGAATATATAAGAATAAGTATATATGTAAAGAATTGAAGAAGGATAAGTATATAAAACAGGATACTCATTGGAAAGAATGCTACAAAGAACATATAAGTATATGAATAAATAGAATACTAACAAAAGAATAGCTGGATGGTAAATTATTAAAAAGAGAAAACTCGGCCCGTTACACTGTGAACACAATGTGGGTCAGTGCTGTGTCGAACCGTCTGTCCTCAAACGCAGGAAGGTTAGTTGCATCCTCTCTTGTGAACACTGAGGAAAAGAAGCTGTTCAATGCCTCAGCTTTATCCTGGTCAGAATCTGCGTAACTACCATCCACAGGTCTGATACTCCTACTCGCGTTTTCAATTTCGACTTTGCATAGAGGTAAAACGCCTTTGGGTTTGACTTGGCCTCGCATGCAACCAGCCTCTGGAACTCCTTTTCAGCCCTCCTACACTCTATCTTTGCTTGGTTTCTGGCTCTTGCATACATCATCCTGTCTTGCTCATCGTTTGACCCAACCCACGTCTTGAATTTCTGGGTTTTCTTCTTAATTTTGTTGACCGTCGCATGGTTCATGTGTAGGGATCCCCTCATTCCTAGAAGCACTGGGTTTGGTCTTGGGTATATATTTATCGATCAAATGGGTCATTTTACTAGTTATGATATTCAGCGTAGTGTCTGCGTTCTTGTACCTTAATAAGTCAGGCCAGTTGATACCCCTCATCTCTTCCCTCATCCCATTGTAATTTCCCTTGTAATATTTGCACCTTGGCCTGTCCTTATCTTGAACTAGGTAACAGTTAAATCTGAATGACAACACTGTATGGTGACTGGTGCCAACTGGGGAAAGGTGTTCCAGTTTGGCCACCATACCCTCCTCGTTTGTTATGATGAGGTCAAGTGGCTTGGGTGTTTGCTCCCCTCTGTAATGTGTCGGGTCTCTCACATGTTGGAACAGAAAATTATTTCTCAGAGTTTCTACGAAAAGAGTAGCAGGGTTATTCAAGTCATTTGGGGTGGACTCATTTCTCCCGTGTCGATGTCGCCATAGTTAAAGTCCCCCATGATAAGGAGGTGGCTGGGGTTGAGCATCGCCGCGTTGTTTATTAAGGTTCTTAAGTTTCTTTGATTTAGTGGGCCACAGTTTGTGGATCTATAGATACACCCGACAATAAGTAAGTCCCCTCCCTTTAATTTAATTTTACACCACTTGGACTCTTCAAAAACATCCTCTCCCTGTACCCTCGCCTGGCTGGCTCCAAGGTCTTGCCTAGCGTAGATAACCACACCCCTCTTGCAAGTTTCTTGAGATAGGTTCGTAAATGAGTCATATCCAGCAATACTGAACTCACATTCCTCTGGGTCGATTCTCCTGTTCTTGTACAACAGTTCTACAACACCTACAATATCCGGTTGGTGTACTCTTAGTAGTGTTTCAAACTCCTCTCTCTTATCAAGGAACGTGTCAGTATTAGTGTACATGACATTCAAGCCAGAATTTGTTCTCGGTAACGTCTCTGCTCTTAGTAATAGACCCGCTCCCCCCACATTTTCAGAAGCTGCAGCATTTGCTAAGTACACTGTATTTTGCAGGGTGTGGTTAGAAATGTCATTGTTTACACGGCGCTCGCCCCCTCCTGACCTGTAGGCTGAGCTGGTGCCGCCTCCCGGGTGGGGGGGGGGGGGGGGGGAGGTGAGTGGGTGGAGGGTGCACTGCTGCCCCCTGGCCCTGTGTCGGCACACTTGTTTCCACTACCCTCCCCCTGAGTATAACCCATGTACACCTGTCCCCGTTCCTCCTCGACTCCTCCCTCTTCTGCTTCAAGTCCTGCAGGAGCTTCTTGTGCTGTTCCCTCTGCATTACCGTGTGGTCTGGGTGAATGAATACATCCCGAAATGCCTCACTCCTTGCTAAGTTTTTTGCCTGCCGAATAACCTGCCACTTCTCCTCCTCACTCACTAGTGTGATCCTGAGGGGGCGAGGCTTAGCCCCCTGCTTTTGTCCCAGCCTCCTCACACCCTGAGGGGTTGATGGAATCTTCAGAACCTCTATGCAAATATTTTAAAACAGCACCTTATCGTGTGTTTCCTTACTCACAGTTCCCTCCGCCTGGCTCTCGGGGGGGAATCCAAAAACTATTACATTGTTCCTGTTCTGGAGACGTTCCTGGTGTTCCTCCTCTCCCCTAAAAGTAAGTCCGTTAATTCTCATTTCTTCGACACACTTCTTCAGAGTCCCTAGCTGCTGTGGAACCTGTTCTGATCCTGCATTACTCTCTGCCCCCTCCCGTGGCCCTCCTAATACGTCAGCATAACTCCTCTTAGCAATCACCTCCATTCTATCGGCTACTTCCTCAGTCTTAGCAAGGATCTCTTTCCCAACTTGCTCCAGTTTGTCAACCAGCAGGGCTCCAGCTTCATCTATTTTCGTCCCTAGAGAACTCGTTCCCTTATGGCTTGCAATCGCTTCATTCACCTTGACTATGCAGCCAGGGCAATACCAGCAACAGCCACCATGCTTTACGGCAGTTAGTAACTTCCTAAACTGTGCATTAGTCAGGCCTATATCCTCCATATGCGACGTCTCCCTGCAGTAATCACATATCAAACTCATGGTTGTTGTTGTTGTGGGGGTGGGGGGGGGGGGTGCAGACTGTGTATAGATCTACACCTATTTAAAAAGGTAGAGAGAGAAAAGTACTTAGCTACTCTCTGTTGCCTATAGAGTTGCCGTCTGCGACTGAGTACACTGTATCTCCCTGTGAATGGTGTATTGTAGGCACAGTTTCAGTCCTTGAGAAAGCACACAAACAAAATAAAATTTAAAGTCTCTGTGGCACCTATGACACGAATAGGCTGGCAGTTGTCCTTACCAGCTCGATTGCCAATGCGTATTCACTTTAAATTATTTACAGTCTCTACTGCGGTCACTGAATCGTATTGTTCAATTTGCACACAAACAATAATTAAAAAAAAAAAAAAATTCAGAAACATTAATTAAAACATATACGAACAGTAAATGTTGCTTTCATATGCTTATGTAGAGTAATGATGATATGTTTACACATGTGCTCAATTACATACGCGATCTCACTTTTTTTTACCATTAATTGTTAGCTAATTCCATTGTTCCATTTATTAACATTAAATAACATTACTTAAAACAACCATATTAATTTTTTACATTAATTTTAATATAGCTACAATGGAGGACTTATTTTCTTCAGTTTTATAATTATGTAGACTAATTAGTCACTGGTTTTGCAAAAAACGAGTTGTTTTTTTACTTTTATTTTGTTTTTAAATAAAGATTTTTTGTTTTATATAGACGTTGATATACATGTTTACATTTGCTTACCTTCTACTGTTGGAAAATATTTCCCTTCGTTGTCATACCGACAAAAACAAGAGAAAGAATGTAAACACTACAGCCCCTAAGATGTGGAGGTGACCAGGGCGCTCAGGAATCCATACAGCTGCCCCAGCGCAGCCCAGCGTGGTGACAGACCCATCACAGTAGACGAGGATAGGAGGGAGGGAGGTCGTAAGAGAAGAGGCGACATCCTCAATCTGCTCAAGGCAGTTAAGTTTGTGCATATACCGCAGTTGGGTGGATTTACGACCAGGGAAGGTGTGGACGACGGCGGTAGAGGCGGATGAGTGTACTCGGAGGGAGAGAGGTCGAGGGGATATAGAGGTGATAACGCAGGATGTCAGCAGCAGTGTGGACGGGTCAGTGTTGAGAGAGGGAGGGAGAGGTAATGGGGGCAGGCCGGCGCAGGAGGGAGTCAAGATGTGAGTTCAGTGAACGAGACAGGGAGTCGGTTTCTCACTGCGAAGGAGTTTAACATCAAGGATGGCATTGAGAGCAGTAATTCGATCGCAGACTGGAAGCAGGATCAGTTCACGCTGCATGACTTCTATTCTGGTGGTCATAGGGCAGCCGAGGATGAGTCTCATCGCTCTGTTTTGGATTTTCTCTATGCTTTGTTTCTCGCGTTGGGAGGCAACTACAAGGACAGATGAGGCATAATCTATGACAGCTCTGACGATAGCAATGTACATGAGGCGTAGGACCCTGACAGAGGCTCCTTTGAGGCCGTGGGTAAGGGACTGGAGGGGCCTCGTTCGTTGGCGGCACTGGGAGATGACGTGGGCGGCGACAGCAGAGGTGGTGGCGTTGGTAGTGGCTCGCACGGGTAGACCAAGGTACCTGTAGGTGCTTACTTGATCGATGTCTTGTCCTTGCAGAGTCAGCGGAGTCTGACGCCGGAAGTGTGAGATGAACTTGGTTTTAGTGTGTGAGATGACTAGCCCGAGTGTTTGACAGGTCCGGGCGAACATGGAGAGTATAGGTTGTCCATGTTGCACTGTAGTAATTTGGAGGAGAATATCATCAGTGTAGCTTATGATGTGACCGTCTAGGGCGCGCTCAGCAAAGATGCCGTTGAGGCGGCAGATGGAGTTCATGAGTACATTAAAGAGTGTAGGGCTGAGTACACCTCCCTGAGGCGTGCCAAGATCAAGGTCCCTGATCGTAGAGTAGTGGCCCTGAAACCGGACACGGGCCTGTCGACGGGAGAGGTAGTCAGCAATCCACGTGAGGAGTTTGCCCTTCACATCCACGTGAGTGAGGCCCTCAAGGATCACTTCACTGTTGGCTTTATCAAAAGCACCCTTGAAGTCGACGAAGAGGGAGGTTTTGGCTGAGGTGTTCGCCATGTAGTGAGCGATGCAGTGAGCAGTACTCTCTCCGGGGCGGAAACCATAGAGGTCAGGGTGCAGGTGGGCTTCAATTTTCCAGTGGAGGCGGTGGCGTATCATGCGCTCCATCATCTTTGAGAAGCAAGAGATGAGGGAGATTGGACGATATTCATCTTTTCTGCCTGGTTTAGGGACTGGGATGGTGGTGGCAGTCTTCCATAAGTGAGGCGACCAGTATCATCAGAGAGGTTAAATAGACAGAGGAGGGGGTTATCAGGGGTGGCAATAAGGGCATTTACCACTTCATATGTGACGCCGTCATCGCCAGGGGCGGTGGACCGGCCGCGCTTAACAGCATTTAGTAGTTCACACTGTGTGAAAGGCACGTCAGTGTCTGCAGATAGGTCTTGGTACTCGGAGATGCCCTGTCGGCGTTGTGGTTGCAGTGCGAGGGTGAGGTCTCGTACAGCGGGTGGTAGTGCATCAATGGAGGCGGCCTCCTGCCACGTCTGGGAGAGCACCTCAGCTCGGGCAGCTGGTCTGGGGTGGAGCGCGGGTCTGGCGTTGATGCCCCGGGCACGGTTAATGGTGCGCCATATATCACCTATAGAAGTAGAGTGGTCAATAGAAGAAGCAAAGTCAAACCACTGCTTCTCTCGTGCGAGAGTGATGGCAGATTGGAGATCTTTATTTGTGCGCATCAGGAAGCGTAGAGCATCAGGGGAGCTGGGAGATTTCTTCCACTGGTCGACTGCTAGTCGGTGCCATACTCGGATAGACTTAACATAAGGGTCGCGGTTAACATTCCAATGACTCCTGGGCTGGCGGTTAGGGAGGCGGTGTTTTGGGGCAGGGCGGAGGAGGGTAGTGCATTGTTTGGACAGATCAAGGTAGAGTTGGTCTGCGGTGGTGACAGTGTAATCCTGAAACCATTCAGCAATGGTAGTGGTGAAGGCAGGTATGTTGGCAGGGGGTAGGCTGAGCCTAGGGCCCTTGGGTGGGGGGGGGGGGGGTATTCTCACGTACTGGAGAGTAGTGTGGATAGGGAAATGGTCACTGTGGGGGGAGTGGAAGATGCGGGTGGAGTGTGGGCGGTTAGGGTCATAGTAGAGGGCGATGTAGTCAATTTTCCCTCCCCCGATGTGGGTGGGTGAAGGAGGACAGAGAAGACGTGCAGGGTCATCAGTGGTTTGTAGGTAGGAGAGCCAGGAGTTTGAGTGGGGCCCCTGGGAGCCGAGACTGGGGTGTCGGGCATTGAGGTCCCCCACAAGGAGGGTGGGGGTGGAGGTGATATGGTGTGGTAGGACAGGTACAGTAGGGGTGGAGGGAGGCACATGGACATTGACAATATTGAGGGACATACCTTTTAGTGTGATTGTGATGGTGTGTGCGTCGGTGACGTCATAAAGGGGGTCGTCGAGAGGTTGATAGCGGACATCCTTCTTGACGTAGATCCGCAGTCCACGTGCATGACCTCGTGGTAGTCCATCGATGCGAAGAACAGGGGTGGATGGGCTCTCAACACATGTGTAGCCATTGAGCACATGGGTACCAGCAGCACACCGCGTTTCTTGGAGGCACAACACGTCGGTATTTTCAGTGTAGGCGTAGGTTTTGAGGGCACCAAACTTGTTTTGTAAGCCGTTTATGATCCAGGTGAGTACCTGCAGTCCTGTAGCGTTGCTATCCATTGTGGTGTATGAGACTGATTACAGGCTGGCCGGTTGGGTACTTGTGTACCCCTGACGTGGACGGATGGGCCTTAGGTGCAGGCATGTCGGCGGAGCTTGGGTGGCCAGGAATGGAGTCGTCAGGTCCGGAAGGGAGCCCTGGTTTAGGAGGGAGATAGGAAGACACTGGTTCACAAATAGGGTGGTGGACGAGTGGAACAAGCTTAGCAACTTTGTAGTAAGTGCGGGAACTCTGGAAAGTTTCGAAAGGAGGCTAGATAGATTCATGGATGATAGAGAATGGTAGTAACTCTCGACAGGAACTGCCATGCACAGTAGGGTGTGTCATACGGAGGCGAATTTTTTTTTTTTGAGTTTGAAAAATCGGCCCATGGTATTAATGATGTAGTTCTATGTGCAGAATCATGTGATATCTTCAGATTTGAAAAGTTTTTATTTTTTGCTAGGTAAATTTTAACTTGAAATCTTATGAAAATTCAGTATTCCCACCCTTTTACCAACACCACTAAATAGCTTATTTAAAGTAAAGTAAATGTATCAGGTTAATTTATTAGGATGAAAATGATCCAGAATAGTGAAACGAATGATCTTGACACATTTATTAAATTTAATATTCCTTTAGAAAACAAAATCATCAAATACAAAAACCGGTTTTACTACTACGACCCGGTGTTGCTGCACACCATAGAGAACATGTCTTTCTTGCTTCTGTTTCTACTCATCACCTCCCTGCTGACCACCTGAGCTCGGATGTAGCCTTCCCTCCTCTCCTGGCTGTACACGTGACTGCTGGCCTCGCTCACTTGCTGTACACAACGCTCTTTACTCTGGGTGTGCGAGGGCCAGGCAGGGACATGCATGGGGTTGTCCAGGAAAGCTCTGACTTGAACATTGGTGAGGCTGCAGGTAAGAGGGGGCTCACTGCCAGCCTGGATGTTATCCAGATCTATGAGATCAGTGAGGGTCTTGGCACCTAGATTGACTTCAGGAGTCTTCCTGACCCTGAAGGAATCGTCACCAACTGATTCGTCATGCCCAGATCCTCTCATAAGTCTCATATCCAAGATCTTTTTGACTGCCACTCTTCTCTCCTCCTCATCCTTACTGCAGAGCATTGTCTGCAGAACTGCCTCGGGATGAGCATACCAGGAAGATCTCCTCACAGTCTGCTCCACAATCTGAACAACCTTCCTTGGCTGACTCCTCAGGAGCTCAAGCTGGAAGAGAACATGCCTCGGACCTTCGGAGAACGATGACTTGACCTTGGTGTTGAACCAATTTGGCAAGTAGACACTCACGATGAATTGGACAATAAGTCTCAGGTTGTGAAGCTGGTTCCCTTTCAGTTTATGATGAGCGACCCAAATTCTGCAGAACCTGAGAGCCGTTGTGAGCCACCTAGAATGTGAGACTGGACCTATCTGCAGGTAAGCAAGTCTATCAGGCATGACCCCAGTTTTGATGGCACTGCAAATCATGTAACCATAGTACTGGTCAGTACTCAGGTCGTCAATGACAGTATGTGCAAGCTCAACGAGTGGAGGGCCAACTGTGATTTTTTCAAAGCTCGGATTTATTTCTAACTCAGTGGCAGAGTCCAGCATCTTGCCAAGAGGACCAGACCATCTGTTGTTTGAAAGAGTCTTGCCATCCAGCTCCTAGATCAGATGTCTGAGTGGCAACTCGTTGGTGTGGAGGTCACAAACAACCCAGACCAACTTCCTCCCAATCTTCTGCTCTATCCACTGTATGACCCCCCCTTGCCACCCTGTGTTCGTGTTGGTGCTGTCCCCTCCAATGGCCTGCAGGGTCTGGTCTACGTTCCTCTCTCTGAGCCAGTTCACAATGTTATCTGCCACTATCTCAGCTGGTTTCCTGATGTCATCTTTCTCTGGAGTGAAATGCCACAAATACTTCCCTCCTGGTTCACTGCAGCAGGAGTAGTGTTCCTCCTTCACCATGGCAGGGAACAACTTGTCAGAATCTCCAACTTTCATGAACACTTTAGTGTCATCCCTTCTCCAATCAAAGAACAAACAATTGATTCCATTTTCTCTTATCCCCTTATCAAACTCCTCTTCTAGGTTACTGACAAGTTTCTCCTGAGCTCTCTTTACTTTGTTATGATCTATCACCAGGTGAGCATCATCAGGTGTTATCAAACCACCGTCAATCCAGGCAGCTGTTGCTATCTCAGCAGTTTCTCTGAGACCAGTGTGGTGTCGCATGCTGGCCAGAGCTATGCTCGGGATATCTTTCCTATTTCGAATCTTATGCCTGGAAGGTTTGGGATCATTATTTTCTGGGTTAGGGACAAAGTCACCATTCTCCTGGTCAGCACTCGGATCAGCCATGGGGAAGTCATTAAACTCTGAATCAGCTTGACTCCAATCATCGGCCTTTTTTACCTCACCCTGGGCCTTCTCAAGTCTCTTTTCCTCGGCAACTCTTCTCCTCTTCTGTCTCTCTGTGGCAGCCTCCTGTCTCTTGGACTCCGGAATATCTTGGCTAGAAATCATGAGAGCCCCTATACTGCCAGTCTTCTCTCTCTGTGCTTTGACAAATGCCAGTTCGATCACAGGAATCTTCAGTTCACGCTTGCAAATACAGGAGATGTGGGCCTCGGATTTACAGTCACGATCGCATCCAAACTCAGGACAGAGAACAATTGGGCACTTGCAAGTAATTATGTCAAATAACTGGTCCAGTTGCTTGGCAAAGCTGTCCTTAACTGCAAGTTTTCCTCTCCCAAGAGAGATATCTCTTGCCTTTTCCCAACTGGCTAGCAGTCTCTCACTAATCTTCTTCTGACTTGTTATGACTGGAGGCTTGAACTGAGCGTTAGCCAGAGTGTACTGTGCCAAGACAGCTTTGGTCATATCACTGGCAATGTCTTTGTTTGTGTAAGTTCTTTGGTTCTTTTCACTGATTTGCCTGATTAAAACACCGTATCTCAAAGCATCTCTCAATGTAGGCAACTCCTACTTCAGGAGCTCTCTCCCAGACCCAAGATAGTGACTGAGATGGCTGGATTTTTGGTTCCTCGTCCTGACACAAGCAGCCATCGCAAATATTATCAACTTATAAATGCATCAGAATCTGAAACAGAAAAAAATATTGTTAGTTGGGTTGTTAAAGAATGAAGTCAGAAAGCAATGTTCACTATTTAATTGTAATGCACTAATGCAGCTGTACGTTAGATTTTCGATAAATTTCACGCTAAAATTTACCTAGCAAAAGGTTGCAAAATATTGAAACTGAAATTATTTTCTGTTTATATACACTAAAATCTACCAAAAAAGTGATGGGCCATTAGTTTTAGCTGATCTTCCCTCCTATGACACACCCTAATGCACAGGCCAACCGGCCTATTGCAGACTCCTTATTTTCTTATGTTCTTATGTATGACAGCACAGGAGCGGGCGTGGCTTGCGGTGGGTAGACGGGTTGAGCCACAACGTGACGTGAGGATAAGGCGCGGGGGCAGCAGGACGCACAGGCAGTGAGCAGGGGGGGGGGGGGGGGGCTACCAGCTTGTGTCAAATCAAAAGAGGGGAGTGACAGGGTGGCAGCCTCGGGCAAGAGTTGGTTGTGTAGGTCGGAGATGGCGGTACAGAGTGTAGAGAAGAGTAGCTCAACATGCCTGGCAAATTCTTGGAAGAGGGACATGATCTGTGTCATGTCACTGGGGGGGGGGGGGTTATGGGGGGGAGCACTGGTGGGAGCACGAGGCTTGACAGCGTGGGGGTAAGGGGGGGGGGTTGTGGGGGGCACTGGTGGGAGCACGAGGCTGGACAACGTGAGAGTAGAGGCTGAGTTGAGGGGGGGGGGGGGGGCCACTGGTGGGATCACGAGGCTTGACAGAGTCAGGATAGAGACAGGGACGAGGCTCAGTCGTGGTTGAGTTAGGGAACGGCAGGTGCCGTTGTTGTGGTGTAGCCTGGTGAAGCCGGGCAGAGGCAGGTGTCACAGTAGACTGGGGGGAGCGTTGTGGTCGACGCGGCCCTCGGGGAGGCCTCTCCCCTGGGACAGACGGGGGGCACTGCCGCGAATCAGCATTGTGGTGGCCGCCACAATTACAGCACCTGGGAACAATTACATAGCCCACGCCACCTCTATTGATGCGGTTTTTTATTTTCTGGCCACAGACGGCGGAGTTGTGGTTTCGCAAACAGAATCGACATCTGGGCGATCCCGTCGGCAGCAGGCAGTGAAAATGTGCCCCCAATGAGAGCAGCAGACACAAAATGCTGGCCCAGGGTGATGAGGTTCTGCATATAATGGTGGAAGGATTGGAAGGGCTTTCACAGTGGCTGGGCATTCCTTTCCCTTCCACTTGACAATAACAGAGGCTTGTAGATTTTCCCCCGGTAATGGCGACGTATACTCAGTATGTTGGGATTGAATTCACGCGCATCTTCGATGTCAGCGTATAAGGGAAAACGTTTCACTCGGATGTGACAACATTCCTCAGCGTCTGCTGGGGGTGGCACCATGACCACCCCGTTGAAGCCGACAGTACTAAGGGCTTCATAGACTTCGAGAGTCTGACACTTGATAAAGTTCCGGTTCTTACCTTGCCGGAATTCAATGTTGTGGCCGTGCTCTTTGCAGTACTTCATCATCCAATTAAACCGGTCCTCGACTGATTTCAATGGGCCCTTGGGAAAGTGTAGATTCAGCTTACATGGCTGGTTGGCAGAGGGGAGGGTGCTGGGGTCCGTGGGCTCGGAGTTTCCACCCTGGAGAGTGTTTCCACATTGGCTAGTGTTTCCCATAGACACATTATCGTCACTGTCCTTGTCACTGGGATCTGACTCTTGATGGGTGTTGTATTCAGTATGATCAGGCGAGTTGGCGATTGGATTATTGAGAGAGGGGCTACCTCTCCGGAAGCGCTTGCGCTTACGTTGACTCCCCATGCTGGCAAAACTTGCCGGCTGAGGGGAGTCGGGTCTAAGGAGGGGACCTTTGCGGGAAGTCAAGAGCACCTAAGGGCACGTCTGTCCTCTAATGTGGTCACACCACGACTGCTATTATAGACCAACAGCCAGGTATCAGAGCTGACCTGACCTGCCGTGACCTTAGCTGACCTAGCCTGACCTTTACTGACATGGTTTGACCTTGACTGATCTGCTGTGATCTTAATTATCCTGACGTGACCTTAATTAACCTGACGTGACCTTAACTGACTTGCCGTGACTTTAACTGACCTAGACCTACCTAAACTGCTCCCCCTCGGTTACAATTACTCCTCGTGACTGTGGGGAAGAGGGTGCTGTGGGTGTGCGTGGGTGGGTGGGCTAACATGGGCGTGATCGAGGATGTGTCTCGTCCGTGGGTTTGTTTGGGTTGGGGGAAGGTTGGGTCACCGATCACTGGTATGGCAGCTGGAAGGTTGGCAGGTAATTGGTGTCGGGTATAGGTTGACAGGTTAGGTTAGGATAGGAAATTATTGCAAAAAATATTCTTGCCGGTGTTAATGGCGCCCCTCTTAACACGCTACAACAATGTACACCCTTGTAAATTGACATCCCCCCCCCTTCCCCCTTCCCTCTCCTTAAGGTACAGTGCCCCCCCTCCCTCCTCCCATAAATTCCCCCCCATTTCTCCAATAGACTCCTTCCCCTTCCCCCATAAACTCTCCTCCATTCCCTTAATAGACTTCCCCCACACACATTATTGACGTACACGGCTGTTCGATCACACACCCACCCCATGTGCCTCTGGACGTGGATATATCAAGTAGTAAAGTATAACATAACACATTGTGGGTAGTGTTGTTACGGTACACTCCAGGGCCCTAAGGTACTGTACCATACCTCACCTCACGCTCCTGTTGGTACCTGGGTTGTGGTACTGTGTTGACTTAATCTTTTGTTTTTATGAATTTTTTCTGTTTTTTCTTGTTTTTCTATTTAATTTTCTTGTTTTACTTGAACTTTAGGTGAGATTAGATTAGGTTAAATTAGGTTAGATTAGTTAGGTTAGTTTAGTATTAGGATAGGTTAGCATTAGGTGCCCTTCTAACCTACACGTGTTGTCAGGACCCAGAAGAAGACAGGCGTGTGTGTGTGGTGGTAGCGTGTTTGGAGTGCGTGTGTGTGGTGACAGCGTGTGGTAGTTTGTTGGTGGTAGTAGTGTGGTTGTAGCAGTGTGGTGGTAGTAGTAGCAGTGTGGTGGTAGTATTAGTGTGGTGGTAGTGTGGTAGTAGTGTGGTGATAGTGTGGTAGTAGTGTGGTAGAAGGGGATGAATTATGAGGGTCTGGGTGTGTTTATGAGGGACGGACCAGCATGCTACTCTGGATAATTAACCTGTGATTGACACGTGAACTAACTCATTCTTTCCCCTTACCTGTCACCCAGCCCCTCACCTGTCACTCAGCCCCTCACCTGTCATACAGCCCCTCACCTGTCACACAACCCCTCACCTGTCACTCAGCCCCTCACCTTTCACTCAGCCCCTCACCTGTCACCCAGCCCCTCACCTGTCACCCTGCCCCCCACCCTACAATCAGCTGTCCACGCCCTCACCCTACACCAACTGTTATGGTAGTGGCTGGAGGTAGTGGTGGTGGTGGTGGTGGTTATCAGGTGATCGCTAGTGACCACCACCACCACCAGCTGGGGTCGCTCTCACCTGTGTTGGCCATTACCTCTTGTCTCGCCCTTCTACCTCACTACCTCCACACCTTCCCCCATATGTCTCACTTTTTCCCCCATGTTTCATCTCTCTCTCTCTCTCTCTCTCTCTCACCGGTCGTGTTGTAAGCGGGGATCCACTAAATTATTCGCGTCAGGAAGGTGCCCGATGACGCCTCGTGGTGGTGTGATGTGTATGAGAGTGAGAGACCTTCACTGTGGCCAAGTGGACTGTTGGCCAGGGCAGGTAGCCTTGTGTATAAGAACATAAGAACATAAGAATGGAGGAAACTGCAGCGGGCCTATTGGCCCATACTGGGCAGTCCCGTTTACACCCAACCCCTATTGCTCATATAAGCATCCAACCTATGTTTGAAGCTATTCAGCGTATTCGAGTTAATGATGATATTTGGTAACTTGTTCCATTCATCCACTACTCTGTTTCCAAACCAGTGTTTACCTATTTCCCGCCTAAATCAAAATTTGTCTAATTTAAAACCATTGTTACGAGTTCGCTCCTGGTTGAATAGTTTGAGTACCTTTGTAATGTCCCCTTTGTTTAGCCCTGCCTTCCACTTATACACCTCTATCAGGTCGCCCCTCGCTCCACGTCTCTCGAGGGAGTGCAAATTATGATGCTTTAACCTGTCTCTATACTCAAGGTTCCTAATGCCCGGGATTAGTCTTGTCATTCTCCTCTGAATTCTTTCCAAGGATTCTATATCTATTCTGTAATACGGTGACCAGAATTGAACTGCGTAATCCAGGTGTGGTCTCACAAGAGCAAGATACAGTTTTAGGATGACCTCGCTAGTCTTGTAACTAACACTCCTTTGAATGAACCCAAGTACTTTATTAGCCTTGTTTCGAGCAAAAACACATTGTTTACTTGGCTTAAGGTTCCTACTTATCATTACTCCTAAATCTCTCTCGCAGTCGGATTTCTCTATGGCATCGTTGTTCATCTGGTATCTGGTTTCCCTGTTTACATCTCCTATACTGAGTACTTTACATTTGTCGACGTTGAATTTCATCTACCATTTTTCAGACCATTCGAAAAATTTGTTTAGATCTTCCTGTAGTTTTGCGGAGTCCTCGTCAGATTTAATAACACGTCCTATTTTAGTGTCATCAGCAAATTTAAACAATGTGTTTTTGCTCGTAACAAGGCTAATAAAGTACTTGGGTTCATACAAAGGAGTGTTAGTTACAAGACTAGCGAGGTCATCCTAAAACTGTATCTTGCTCTTGTGAGACCACACCTGGATTACGCAGTTCAGTTCTGGTCAACGTATTACAGAATGGATATAGAATCATTGGAAAGAATTCAGAGGAGAATGACAAGACTAATCCCAGTGATTTACCTGGAGTCTACCTGGGGAGGGGGATAGGTAGGTGAGGGAGGGGGAAGAGGGAGGAATTGAGGCTAGGTGGTGGAGGAGGGGGAGGGGGGGATAAAGGCTCAATGGAGGAGGGGAAGGGGAGGAGGGCAGATGGTAAGAGGAGAGGGAATAGAGGCTAGGAGGAGGGGATGATGGGGGATGGGGTATGCTTGTGAAACTCATTGTGGCTTCGTGCATTGTTGGTTAAGGCAGGTAACCTTGTATCTTACCGCGTTGGATTTACCTGGTGGGCTAGGGAGGGGATAGGGGTTTGGTGGTGGTGGGTTAGGAGCGGGGGTGGTTGGTAGGGGAAGGGGGGTAGTGGGTAGGAAAGGGGGTAGTGGGTAGGAAAGGGGGTGGTGGGTAGGGGAAGGGGGTAGTGGGTAGGAAAGGGGGTGGTGGGTAGGGGAAGGGGGGTAGTGGGTAGGAATGAGGGATGGTGGGTAGGAGAAAGGGAGGGGGTAGGAGAAGGAGGAGGAAGGCTAGTATTAAAAATGAGGAGGGGTTAGATGATGAGGGCTGGGGAGGAGGGGGGGAGGTTGAAGGGATCAGGGAGTGGGTAGGGGCTAGGAATGATGATGGTGGTGGTGGATAGAGGATACAGTATGGGTAGGACTGGATTGGTGGATAGCAGGGATGGTGGGTGGACGGATGGTATAGAACTGTGATTTTTTTTTGTCTTGTTTACCTGGTCTAGCCCTCCCCATGCTGGCAAAACTTGCCGGCTGAGGGGAGTCGGGTCTGAGGAGGGGGACCTTTGCGGGAAGTCAAGAGCACCATACATCCTCCTGTGCTTTGCACTTGTGTACGGTATGTCCGTATTTCTGGCATTTGTAGCAGCATGTAGGTTTGATTTATGTCTTGACTGGGATGGTAACCCAGGCCAACTGAACCTCATGAGCTGCTGTCTAGTAGTTGTTCTAGTTCTTCATTGTCCATGTGGGCTATTTCGTCGTGGGTGATAGCTCTCAGCTTCAGATTGTCCCAGCCATAGGCAAATGAGAGCAACTAGATGCCGTTGATGGTGATGGTGTCGTTATCCACGAGTTGTCTGGCCTGTCCAAGCTCTTCTTGAGGACAAGAAGGCTCAGTTTTTTAGGGGATGTTTCCTCGACCGGGCGCAACCGGGCCACTTTGGCAAGATCGACAGACCAAGGCATGTCGTCTTGTGCTGAGTGATGGTGTGGCAGGGGTGCAGTGCTGCCGGAGCTCACTGGAGCGCCGCTCCGGTACCTCTGTTTTGATCAATCAATCAATATCGCCGACGCCTTGTTCCCTCTCGGGAACTCCCCAACAGGGGGTGGCCATGGCAGAAGTGTCTCCAGGCCATTTTATCCCTGCACACCTCACTTGCTCTCTCAAACACTCTTCCTCCCCTTCCCGCTCTCTCTTCAACAAACTCTCTAACTCTTTTCTCCCAGGTGGCAATTGGTCTACCCCTCCCAACATTCCCCTCTCTTGCTATCATAAACTATTTTTGTCAGCCTATCTTCATGCATCCTCTGCACATGTCCATACCACCTTAGTGTATTCCTCTTCATCCACTCCACCACTCCACACTTCACACATGAAGTTATAGTAAGCTCTATATGTTACTATAAATCTATATCAGTCAAGCAATCAACTTTATTTTGCATTAATAATACAAAACCGACTATATCCTCATATACTTAATCTCTCCTTCGGATCAGCTTACATTTTATGACTTATCAATATTATAGAAAGACCTTGACAACAGGTGTACCTCTAAACATTTAAAAACAGCACTTTTTCAAAAGTAGGTATGTATTTCTTCGCATAAGAGCTATATATATATATATATATATATATATATATATATATATATATATATATATATATATATATATATATATATATATATATATATATGTGACCAATATTGAAAGGATAAGCACACACACACACACACACATATATATATATATATATATATATATATATATATATATATATATATATATATATATATTATATATATATATATATATATATTCTAGCGAAATCGCCGCCCTCTGGGCGGCTCTTTCGCTAGGCCACCCTCCGGGAGGCTCCACATTGTCTCACTGTAGTGCATTAAGGTAGACTACATTTTTGGTTTTGCCATTAGCAGCAAGTATGTACAGATTTTTGCCAGTTCCCACTGAAGTCGCTTGAACTCAAATGGCAGGTTAGTGGTGATGAGAGGTATCCTTGGTATAAAAACGTCCTCTCTTTTAGCTTTTCCTGTCAGTAGTGTAACTTCCAGTACATGTGGCATCATATTCTTCACCACCAGTCTTGTGCCAATGCAGAGGATTGGTGGTTCAAGATTTCTTAAGAGCATTATAGGAGTTCCAATCTTGAGAGTGAAGTGGTGAGGAGGCATTCCAGCGGGCGCCAAAGAATTAAGGAATTCTGCAGGGTACTGGACTGCTTGGTCCTGGTCGATTACTGTATCAACAGATTTGAATGAGGTCTCACTGCCTGGACGCTGTCTGAGTGTAGTCATGTTGATTTTAGCCACTGTTTCATTCTTTGGTGCCAGAATTGCGCGTTCACGCAGCCACTTGTGATCCTTGTAGTGGTGGATAAGGATAAAGATAAAATTACCTATAATACGTGGGATGTGATACGACTTTTCAACCTCTGTGTGGTTTAATGGGTCGGGTTGGGTTGGGTGTGTTGGATCGGGTTGGTTGGAGTTTTTTTGAGATCCCCACCTGACACTTGCTATCCATGCCAAGTTTGGTCCGGGCGGCTCATTCGCGAGGCCACGGTAGGACGCCACCCTCCGGGAGGCTCCGTATTGTCTCGCTGTTCAGTCCCCAAAACTACTTCCATCAATAGTTCATTAACGGTGTATGTAAGTTCCACTACAACGGTACAGCAAAGCATATCTTTTTAGCATTAAACTGTTATTGTTTTATTGTCTAATCATCACTACATATAACACCACCCATCATCACTACATATAACACCACCCATCATCTCTACATATACCACCCATCATCACTACATATTACAACATCCATCATCACTACATATTACAACATCCATCATCACTACATATAACACCACCCATCATCACTACATATAACACCATCCATCATCACTACATATAACACCACCCATCATCACTACATATAACAACATCCATCATCACTACATATAACACCACCCATCATCACTACATATAACACCACCCATCATCACTACATATAACACCACCCATCATCACTACATATACCACCCATCATCACGACATATTACAACATCCATCATCACTACATATAACACCACCCATCATCACTACATATAACACCACCCATCATCACTACATATTACAACATCCATCATCACTACATATAACACCATCCATCGTCACTCTGCTTCCTTATGCTCATCAATGATGCCCTAAGAGAAACCCCTGCTCGCTGGAAATATGTCGTCGACTCCACCATTGGGATCAGCGTCAACAATTCTGCTCCCAACTATACCGCCCTTCAGGATTTATTGAACAGTCTCCAAAACTGGGCTACCAACAACCATGTCACCATCAACCTCTCCTCCGACATTGTCCCACCTCCTTCCATTACTCTAGGTCCGAACACACTCCAGGTTGTAGATTCCACGAAGCTCCTCGGCGTCACCATAGACAACAAACTAAATTGGAAACCACACGTCAATGAAGTTGTCAAATCCTCCAGTTTCCGTCTCCACCTCCTCCGCCGACTCAAGTCCCTCGGAGTTCCTGCACACGACCTCCTCAGTGTTTACACAACATTCAAACTTCCCAATCTCACCTATGCCTCCCCCACCTGGTCTTCCTCCCTAAATGCCACACAACGTAAACACCTAGAAAAAGTGCAAAAGAGGGCATGCAAGATTATTCTCTCCCCCTCCTACTCCACATATCAAGAAGCGCTCAACACACTGACCCTTTCGACTCTCACTGACCATCACCACGACCTCATCTGCAAATTTGGTAAGAAGCTTCTACACCATCCCCGACACCGGCTCCTACTACCACCCGAGGTCCCTTGTCCGAGAATTGCTGTTCGACACCACAACCGCATCCAGCCCATACGTGCACGAACTGATCGCTATAAGAACAGCCCAGTCCCAACCATTGTAAAAATTATCAATAACTTGTAATACTGTAACACTGTCACTATGTTGAAATGAACTGTAGTTTGAGCTTTTCCCCATCTAAGTTATTATATGTCTTATTTGTGTCACTTATGTTACTTGTATATTATTTGTAATTCGTAACCCATTCCCCAAATATGTAACTGTATATTTTCAGCCTTCTGGCTGCCAAGCTCTTTCAATAAACAGCTAATTATTATTATTTATTATTATCATAACACCACCCATCATCACTACATATAACAACACCCATCATCACTACATATAACATCACCCATCATCACTACATATAACATCATCCATCATCACTACATATTACATCATCCATCATCACTACATATAACACCACCCATCATCACTACATATAACATCATCCATCATCACTACACATAACACCATCCAACATCATCACTACACATAACACCATCCATCATCACTACAGATCGATAAAGTAGTTTCCGAGATTCTCGTGCGGACACACAAACACACAGACATACTTCTTTGTTTTATTTATATATATATATATATATATATATATATATATATATATATATATATATATATACATATATATATATATATATATATATATATATTATATATATATATATATGCTGATAACCACAAGGAAAGAAGAAAACACGAAGTCTGTACTCACGCCTGAAGATGTGAATTACACGAAAGCGCTTGGGAACTTCGTGTTTTCGTCTTTCCTTGTGGTTATCAGCATATACCTAGATCACGCGCACCTACAGTGATTTACTTGCATATAAATATATATATATATATATATATATATATATATATATATATATATATATATATATATATATATATATATATATATATATATACGGTTTAGATACGGTTTAGGAAACAAAAATTATTTTGACAGCTCCGGCACCTTAAAAATTTGCATGGCATCACTGGGTGTGAGTGCGTGTGGGTACTGTACGAGTAAGTTTAGGTTTTGTGCTTAAAAATGAAAATATTTAGTGGATCTTGTTCGTGGTAATTGTGAAACATTGATTATCTTGCTATAGTAGCTATATACTGTAAACTGGAAGAATTGTTATTGTTGTTGACGCACGCCAAGGTTAAGCATAGCTTAACTCAGACCACATGTATAAAAACTTGCTGCCAAGCCTTCCAGTTATACAGATAGGTTTCTCGTTCGCATTGCTCGCACCGCGACACACCTCTCACATGTACCAATGATTGGGCAGTGTTGCTGGAGGTGGATACCCGGCACGACCAATAGGAATCCAAGGTGCAGTTTCTAAGAGAAGGATTACAACCAATCACTGGCCACCGTTACAAGGTGAGGTGATTGAGGAACAAGTTTTATTATTTTTTGTAACAACTTTTATATCTTGAAAACACATACAGTATATTGTGCGATTTTTTGGGTAGTTTATTATGCATTATTTCGTATTCGTGGTTAGCTCTCAGGGAGTGAAAGAGAAAGTTTACCTAAGATTAATCTGTGTGTGTATGTAATTAATTCATCACTTATTGCTTATATAATAAATCAGAATTTAGTATATAGCTACGAGTTGACTTGTCCTTGAGTGAGATTAGATAAATAAAATACTGACCACTCGGCGCTATGGTTCGCCTTGGACGCATTGTTCACTTGTGTATAATTTTCTAATAAAAGTAGATTTTCATGTTACAACAGACCTGCAGGACCATAATTTGCCTCAAGCCCCTTTGGGTTTATCTTATGAAGTGATCCCGTTGATTTTTTTTACGTGTAGTATTATCACCAACACTAATATTATCACCAACAATAATATTATCACCAACACTAATATTATCACCAACACTTCACCAACACTAATATTATCACCAACACTTCACCAACACTAATATTGTCAGCAACACTAATATTAACACTAACGGACTTTATCATCAACACATTAACACCAGCACTAACACCAATATTAACACCAACACCACGCAACATAAAACTGCGCAGTTAAGTGAGAGAGTACCTCCTGCCTGGTGGGGGGAGGGGGCGGCTCTACAGTAGGTTATCAAAGGATGTTGGTGAGAGGAAGGCGAGAGAAGAAGGAGGAGGAGGATAGTGGAAGGGGAGGAGGAGGAGGATAGTGGAGGAGGAGGAGGAGGAGGAGGGGGAAGATAGTGTAGGTAAAGGAGGAGGACAGTGTAGGTGAAGGAGGAGGTAGTGTAGGAGGAGGAGGGGGGTAGTGTAGGTGAAGGAGGGGGTAGTGTAGGAGGAGGAGGGGGGTAGTGTAGGTGAAGGAGGGGGTAGTGTAGGTGAAGGAGGGGGTAGTGTGGGTGAAGGAGAGGGTAGTGGAGGTGAAGGAGGAGGGTAGTCTAAAAGAAGGAGGGGGTAGTGTAGGTGAAGGAGAAGGGTAGTGTAGGAGGAGGAGGGGGTAGTGTAGGAGGAGGAGGGGGTAGTGTGGGTGAAGGAGGGGGTAGTGTAGGTGAAGGAGGGGGTAGTGTAGGTGAAGGAGGGGGTAGTGTAGGTGAAGGAGGGGGTAGTGTAGGTGAAGGAGGGGGTAGTGTAGGTGAAGGAGGGGGGTAGTGTAGGTGAAGGAGGAGGGTAGTGTAGGTGAAGGAGGGGGTAGTGTAGGTGAAGGAGGGGGTAGTGTAGGAGGAGGAGGGGGTAGTGTAGGAGGAGGAGGGGGTAGTGTAGGTGAAGGAGGGGGTAGTGTAGGTGAAGGAGGAGGTAGTGTAGGTGAAGGAGGGGGGTAGTGTAGGTGAAGGAGGGGGGTAGTGTTGGTGAAGGAGGGGGTAGTGTAGGTGAAGGAGGAGGGTAGTGTAGGTGAAGGAGGAGGAGGGGGTAGTGTAGGTGAAGGAGGAGGAGGGGGTAGTGTAGGTGAAGGAGGGGGTAGTGTAGGAGGAGGAGGGGGTAGTGTAGGTGAAGGAGGGGGTAGTGTAGGTGAAGGAGGGGGGTAGTGTAGGTGAAGGAGGGGGTAGTGTAGGTGAAGGAGGGGGTAGTGTAGGAGGAGGAGGGGGTAGTGTAGGTGAAGGAGGGGGTAGTGTAGTTGAAGGAGGAGGTAGTGTAGGTGAAGGAGGGGGTAGTGTAGGTGAAGGAGGGGGTAGTGTAGGTGAAGGAGGGGGGTAGTGTAGGTGAAGGAGGGGGTAGTGTAGGAGGAGGAGGGGGTAGTGTAGGTGAAGGAGGGGGTAGTGTAGGTGAAGGAGGGGGGTAGCGTTGGTGAAGGAGGGGGTAGTGTAGGTGAAGGAGGGGGTAGTGTAGGTGAAGGAGGGGGTAGTGTAGGAGGAGGAGGGGGTAGTGTAGTTGAAGGAGGGGGTAGTGTAGGTGAAGGAGGGGTAGTGTAGGTGAAGGAGGGGTAGTGTAGGTGAAGGAGGAGGGTAGTGTACGTGAAGGAGGGGGTAGTGTAGGAGGAGGAGGGGGTAGTGTAGGAGGAGGAGGGGGTAGTGTAGGTGAAGGAGGGGCTAGTGTAGGTGAAGGAGGGGTAGTGTAGGTGAAGGAGGGGTAGTGTAGGTGAAGGAGGGGGTAGTGTAGGAGGAGGAGGGGGTAGTGTAGGTGAAGGAGGGGGTAGTGTAGGTGAAGGAGGGGGTAGTGTAGGTGAAGGAGGGGGTAGTGTAGGTGAAGGATGGGGTAGTGTAGGTGAAGGAGGGGGTAGTGTAGGAGGAGGAGGGGGTAGTGTAGGTGAAGGATGGGGTAGTGTAGGTGAAGGAGGGGTTAGTGTAGGAGGAAGAGGGGGTAGTGTAGTTGAAGGAGGGGGTAGTGTAGGTGAAGGAGGAGGGTAGTGTAGGTGAAGGAGGGGGTAGTGTAGGTGAAGGAGGAGGGTAGTGTAGGTGAAGGAGGGGGTAGTGTAGGAGGAGGAGGGGGTAGTGTAGGTGAAGGAGGGGGTAGTGTAGGTGAAGGAGGGGGTAGTGTAGGTGAAGGAGGGGGTAGTGTAGGTGAAGGAGGGGGGTAGTGTTGGTGAAGGTGGGGGTAGTGTAGGTGAAGGAGGAGGGTAGTGTAGGTGAAGGAGGAGGAGGGGGTAGTGTAGGTGAAGGAGGAGGAGGGGGAAGTGTAGGTGAAGGAGGGGGTAGTGTAGGAGGAGGAGGGGGTAGTGTAGGTGAAGGAGGGGGTAGTGTAGGTGAGGGAGGAGGGTTGTGTAGGTGAAGGAGGAGGGTAGTGTAGGTGAAACGAGGGGGTAATGTAAGTGAAGGAGGAGGGTAGTGTAGGTGAAGGAGGGGGTAGTGTAGGAGGAGGAGGGGGATAGTGTAGGAGGAGGAGGGGGTAGTGTTGGTGAAGGAGGGGGTAGTGTAGGAGGAGGAGGGGGTAGTGTAGGTGAAGGAGGGGGTAGTGTAGGTGTAGGAGGGGCTAGTGTAGGTGAAGGAGGAGGGTAGTGTTGGTGAAGGAGGGGGTAGTGTAGGTGAAGGAGGGGGTAGTGTTGGTGAAGGAGGGGGTAGTGTAGGAGGAGGAGGGGGTAGTGTAGGTGAAGGACGGGGTAGTGTAGGTGAAGGAGGGGGGTAGTGTAGGTGAAGGAGGGGGGTAGTGTAGGTGGAGGAGGGGGTAGTGTAGGTGAAGGAGGGGGTAGTGTAGGTGGAGGAGGGGATAGTGTAGGTGAAGGAGGGGGTAGTGTAGGTGAAGGAGGGGGTAGTGTAGGTGAAGGAGGGGGTTAGTGAAGGTGAAGGAGGGGGATAGTGTATGTGAAGGAGGGGGTAGTGTAGGTGAAGGAGGGGTTAGTGTAGGTGAAGGAGGAGGGTAGTGTAAGGGGAGGAGAAGGAGGGTAGTGTAGGTGAAGGAAGGGGTAGTGTAGGTGAAGGAGGGGGTAGTGTAGGAGGAGGAGGGGGTTAGTGTAGTTGAAGGAGGGGGGTAGTGTAGGTGAAGGAGGGGGTAGTGTAGGTGAAGGAGGAGGGTAGTGTAAGGGGAGGAGAAGGAGGATTGTGGAGGGGAAGAGGAGGAGAACGGTGGTGATTGTGGCCTCCTGGAAGACGTGAGAGAGAGGGAACAGTACTCAAGAAAACAGGTTGAGATAGTCGCCACACAAGGGCTGTCGCATTGACTGGGGGTTAGAGAGAGAGAGAGAGAGAGAGAGAGAGAGAGAGAGAGAGAGAGAGAGAGAGACATTTCGTTTGTCTGAGATTAATGGCCGAAATATTTTATCCATTAAGGAAAACTCTCAAACGGGATAATTCTATGATAGTCGAGATAATATTAAAAACATTAAGCTATTTAATAGTTTCACCCAAATCCATTAGTCCCGTCTCTTGATCATTACTCTCTTTGACAACATTAAGGCCACGTAAGAACCGGTCACTGGAGCATCGACTGAGAAGGGCAAATGGTGCAGGCCAGGAGTGGGTGATAGGCGTTCTTAGGTACCTCTTATTATCGTTCCAGAGATTACTTCTCTGTAACACCGGTATTGTGACTCATTTATAGGACCTTTTTTTTTAACGGGAATTAGTCCACCCGGGCACAGGTCAAACGATCCACAACGGGGCCTGGGGGGCGAAACAATACGAACAGAAAGAAGTTGAAAATAGAGAAGAAAAAGGTTATACTGTGTTAATCTACACCCCGAAGATGCCGGAAAACCAGCTTTTTAAAGTGGGACAGATTGTATAAGTATGGAAACAGAGAAGAAGGCAGAGCATTCCACAGTTTAGCTGTATGAGGAAAGAAGGAGGTACTTAACGGGTTATTCTCGTGTGACCGACATCCACAGAGAAACTGTGGACACCGGGGGCGAGACGTGTGTTACGAGCCCACGGCCTTGCCGGCGGTACACAGGATGCCAAATCCACCGAACATTGCCCGGTAAAGTACCTGTAAAAGAGAGAGTGTGAAGCAACATTGCGGCGAAGAGAAAGGGAAGAGAGATTAATAAGACGAAATGCCTTTGATTCCACTCTATCTAATAGTTGGCAAAAGAAGAGCCACCCCAGATATGAGAGCAGTACTCCAAGCTAGGACGAATGAATCCCTTATATAATTGGAACAACTGCTTAGGAGTGAAGTAGCTACGGCATCTGTACAGCATTCCCAACTTTCGGGAGGCAGCTTTAGCTATACTAAGGATGTGTGATTTACAGGACATATTGGAGGATAGAGGCTGTAAGATAATTCACATATAAACTCTTATTGTAGTTAGTTTAGGAATATGTTTGGTATCGAAAGTGGTAGAGGAGATGGAAGAGTGGCCAGTGTTAACAAAGTACCTCGACTATGACAATCTTAGGGGTTGGAACAGCCAGGAGAGTGTGATGGTACGGCCAGGAGAGTGTGATGGTACGGCCAGGAGAGTGTGATGGTACGGCCAGGTGAGTGTGATGGTACGGCCAGGTGAGTGTGTTGAAACAGCCAGGAGAGTGTGATGGTACGGCCAGGTGAGTGTGATGGTACGGCCAGGTGAGTGTGATGAAACAGCCAGGTGAGTGTGATGGTACGGCCAGGAGAGTGTGATGGTACGGCTAGGAGAGTGTGTTGAAACAGCCAGGTGAGTGTGATGGTACGGCCAGGAGAGTGTGTTGAAACAGCCAGGTGAGTGTGATGGTACGGCCAGGAGAGTGTGTTGGAACAGCCAGGAGAGTGTGATGGTACGGCCAGGAGAGTGTGATGGTACGGCTAGGAGAGTGTGTTGAAACAGCCAGGTGAGTGTGATGGTACAGCCAGGAGAGTGTGATGGTACAGCCAGGTGAGTGTGATGGTACGGCCAGGAGAGTGTGATGGTACAGCCAGGAGAGTGTGATGGTACAGCCAGGTGAGTGTGATGGTACAGCCAGGAGAGTGTGATGGTACGGCCAGGTGAGTGTGATGGTACGGCCAGGTGAGTGTGATGGTACGGCCAGGAGAGTGTGATGGTACGGCCAGGTGAGTGTGATGGTACGGCCAGGAGAGTGTGATGGTACGGCCAGGTAAGTGTGATGGTACGGCCAGGAGAGTGTGATGGTACGGCCAGGAGAGTGTGATGGTACGGCCAGGTGAGTGTGATGGTACGGCCAGGAGAGTGTGATGGTACGGCCAGGAGAGTGTGATGGTACAGCCAGGAGAGTGTGATGGTACAGCCAGGAGAGTGTGATGGTACGGCCAGGTGAGTGTGATGGTACGGCCAGGTGAGTGTGATGGTACGGCCAGGTGAGTGTGATGGTACGGCCAGGTGAGTGTGATGGTACAGCCAGGTGAGTGTGATGGTACGGCCAGGTGAGTGTGATGGTACGGCCAGGAGAGTGTGATGGTACGGCCAGGTGAGTGTGATGGTACGGCCAGGAGAGTGTGATGGTACGGCCAGGAGAGTGTGATGGTACGGCCAGGTGAGTGTGTTGAAACAGCCAGGAGAGTGTGATGGTACGGCCAGGTGCGTGTGATGGTACGGCCAGGAGAGTGTGATGGCACGGCCAGGTGAGTGTGATGGTACGGCCAGGTGAGTGTGATGGTACGGCCAGGTGAGTGTGATGGTACGGCCAGGTGAGTGTGATGGTACGGCCAGGTGAGTGTGTTGAAACAGCCAGGTGAGTGTGATGGTACAGCCAGGAGAGTGTGATGGTACGGCCAGGAGAGTGTGATGGTACGGCCAGGAGAGTGTGTTGAAACAGCCAGGTGAGTGTGATGGTACGGCCAGGAGAGTGTGTTGAAACAGCCAGGAGAGTGTGATGGTACGGCCAGGTGAGTGTGATGGTACGGCCAGGAGAGTGTGATGGTACGGCCAGGAGAGTGTGTTGAAACAGCCAGGAGAGTGTGATGGTACGGCTAGGAGAGTGTGTTGAAACAGCCAGGTGAATGTGATGGTACGGCCAGGAGAGTGTGTTGGAACAGCCAGGAGAGTGTGATGGTACGGCCAGGAGAGTGTGATGGTACGGCTAGGAGAGTGTGTTGAAACAGCCAGGTGAGTGTGATGGTACGGCCAGGAGAGTGTGATGGTACGGCCAGGAGAGTGTGATGGTACGGCCAGGAGAGTGTGATGGTGCAGCCAGGTGAGTGTGATGGTACGGCCAGGAGAGTGTGATGGTACGGCCAGGTGAGTGTGATGGTACGGCCAGGTGAGTGTGATGGTACGGCCAGGTGAGTGTGGTGGTACGGCCAGGTGAGTGTGATGGTACGGCCAGGAGAGTGTGATGGTACGGCCAGGTGAGTGTGATGGTACGGCCAGGTGAGTGTGATGGTACGGCCAGGAGAGTGTGATGGTACAGCCAGGAGAGTGTGATGGTACAGCCAGGTGAGTGTGATGGTACGGCCAGGAGAGTGTGATGGTACGGCCAGGTGAGTGTAATGGTACGGCCAGGAGAGTGTGATGGTACGGCCAGGAGAGTGTGATGGTACGGCCAGGAGAGTGTGATGGTACGGCCAGGTGAGTGTGATGGTACGGCCAGGAGAGTGTGATGGTACGGCCAGGCGAGTGTGATGGTACAGCCAGGTGAATGAGTGCGTTGGTACAGCCAAGTGAGTGAGTGTGTTGGTACAGCCTGGTGAATTAGTGTGTTGGTCCAGTCAGGTGAGTGAGTGTGTTGGTCCAGCCACTTGAATGAGTGTGTTGGTACAGCCAGGTGAATGAGTGTGTTGGTCCAGTCAGGTGAGTGAGTGTGTTGGTCCAGTCAGGTGAGTGAGTGTGTTGGTCCAGCCACTTGAGTGAGTGTGTTGGTACGGCCAGGTGAGTGAGTGTGTTGGTAAAACCAGGTGAGTAAGTGTGTTGGTCTCGCAGGGTGAGTGAGTGTGTTGACTGGTAGAAGATGTCATAATTTGTTATATGCCATGCCAGTGATTTTTTCCTCCTCCTCCCCCCCCCCCTCCTCTCCTGCCGCCCAACACACCCTAGCGAGGCTCCTCTCCCTCCTCTCCTGCCGCCCAACACACCCTAGCGAGGCCCCTCTCCCTCCTCTCCTGCCGCCCAACACACCCTAGCGAGGCTCCTCTCCCTCCTCTCCTGCCGCCCAACACACCCTACCGAGGCTCCTCTCCCTCCTCCCCTGCCGCCGTCGCCGGGCTAGAACAAACTGATGCCATCCGTGTCAAGTTTATTTGGATCCCGTCACATATACTGTAGGAATAACTGCCTGTGACACGCTGCAAAACGAGAAGCATTCGACGAACACTGGGCACACCTGAAACATCGGGGAAGGGCTACACTGCGCTACTATGACGCAGTAACCAGTGATGACAACCGCCACTACAGAGAGTATCAACCTATGACTCGGTCCCAACAGATTGTGTACAAGAGAGCAGCGCCTATGGGAGTACAATGACAACCCTGAGCCTGGCCGTAACATTTGTAAACTTTGTGGCCAACCCGACTCTCACACCCTCTCTCACTACATCCTCACTTGCCCTATGACCTCCCCCTACAGGTCCCCAGCCGTCACCAACACCTCGTCCCTCCTTGTGCAGATATCCCTCCTCCTAGAGACAGGCTTGGCACTTGACATTATTAGGGACTCACAACGCTTTACCATAAACAGATGAATTGTATCGGGAATTTTCCTCCACACACTCATCCTCCTGTCATTACATTATGTAATTTGCTGACAAAACCCATGACCCTTCAGACACTTGCGTCCTTAATTCATGGGTCACGAAGACAAATATGAACTCGGCATGTTTCCCTGTTGGGTGCTGAAACGCTTTTGCGCTTCACTTCGCACAGGATGCAAAGGGGTGCCCAATAAACTAGCCCCTCCATGGGTCAGAGAGAATGAACTTGTTGGATCACTATCGGGGTTCTGGTGGTGATGGTGATGATGATGTGGCGATTGTGATAGTGATGCTGTGGGGGTGATTATGGTGATGCTGTTGTGGTGATAATCTTGTTGTAGTGATGATGATGATGATGATGGTGATGATGATGATGCTGTAGTGTTGATTATGGTGATGGTGGTGTTAATGGTGTGGTGGTAATGGTGATGCTCGCGTTTAGTGATGGTGTGGTGATATGGTGCCAGGATGGTGGTAGTGGTGTTAATGGTGTGGTGGTAATGGTTATGCTCGCGTTTAGTGATGGTGTGGTGATATGGTGCCAGGATGGTGGTAGTGGTGATCGTTGTAAATAGAAGTAGCTGTGTTAATGATATTGGCAGTAGTAACAATAATAGTTCCAAATGTAGTAATAGTAGTCTACGAGGTATATATAACAGTCACGGAATGCTGCATAGATCTGTGACCTATCTAGCTCAGCTGGGGTAGTTACTTTTGTATTAGGAGAGTTAGGTAAAATGTGTAGAGAAGGTATGACTGTGAGGAGAGGTCGAGGCAATTTTGTGGTACCTTGCACTACCACCTACACTGGGAGGAATGGGATTGACCAATCCAGAGGAGATTACTGCCACCGAACATCAGAACTCAGTTAAGCTCACGGCAGCCCTCACTGACCACATAATAGCTCAGAAAGCAACAGGTGAGGTGGATACCAACGAAGTAAACAAGATTCGACGGTCCATTATGACAGAACGACAGCACGGCCTAAGTGATAAGTTGTAGCAACTGATGCTGCAATTACCAGAGAATTAAAAAAAAAAGTAGCTATAGCGCAGGAGGTGGGCGCCTCGAACTGGTTAACTATGTTACCGATAAGGGCAAATGATTCCAGTCTTAATAATCAAGAATTTACAGATGCGATTGCTCTAAGGTAGGGCAGGCCGGTAAAAGGTTTGCCCTCCCATGCGTGTGTGGCTCTTCCTATGACGTTGATCACACCATGGTGTGCAAGAAAGGGGGCTTCATATGCATGAGGCATGACGAAGTAAGGGATCTCACAGCAAATATATTGAAGGAAACTGTCGTGATGTCAGGGTAGAACCGATCCTCCTTCCATTGGATGGTGAGAATTTTCAACAAAGGACTTCAAACACATCCAACGAAGCCCTTGTTGACCCTTGTTGACGTCAGTGCTCGAGGATTCTGGACGTGGGGACAGCGAGCCTTCTTCGACATCAGGATTTTTTATCCTGATGTCACCATAACTTAGCTCTCGATGCTGCACACAGGAGGAACGAGAACGACAAGATAAGGGAATACGGGGAGAGAATTCAGAACGTTGATCAAGGCAGCTTCACTTCTCTGGTGTTCACAACCTCTGGTGGGATGGAACCAAGTGCAAGATGCTTCTATGCCAGACTCGCGGAGGTGCTATCCGAACAGAAGCAGCAGCTCAGAAGTTATGTTACAGCCTGGATGAGATGTCGACTGTCCTTCTCTCTCCTCAAGTCTGCTTTGTTCTGCCTCAGGGAAACGAGAGCATCGGCCCCAAAAGCGACAACAGCTGCCAATATTGAATATGAGGCAACAGTCACTGAATGCTGCATAGATCTACGGCTCAACTAACTCAACACAGCTAGGGTAGCTACTTATGTATTAGGATATTTAATTTTAAGGTAATAAAATGGCGGCGAAGGTGTGGCTATTGGGGGAGGCTGGAGGCCATCTTTTAAAAAAGTAATTAAGTAGTAGTAGTAATGGTAGTAGTAGTACTTATAACAGCCACTGTCTCGGATAAGAACATTACACAAAAGGCTAAGGCAGTGTGACTACACAGAAGGCGCACTGTAGGTTAGCTACGCTTTAGAAACATCCTTGGCACATTTACGCATCTGTCAATCCCGCCTTGTGCAGTATATCTTGTGCAAGACAGTAACGTTTAGCCTGACCACTTCTGTGTCGTTGGTGTCGTGCAGTCCTTGCTGCGTAAATGTGGTGGAAAAACCTGTTAAAGAGTTGTGTTGATTCCAGTGGATATTTTTTTTACTTGTCTCGCCTCCAGTTGCTTAATATGTCAAGCAAGGGCGTTAACCACTAGAGCACGATACCAACCCTCTAGAGTACGATGTCTACCTCCTCTTTGTGTACGATATGAACCTCCTTTACACCACATAGGTTAACCTTAAAGAGTATTCCGTGTGTTTACTTATTGTAAGTCCAAATTAGGGGTGGGTTCTTATTATGTATGGCTGGTTTGGATAAGTTAGGTTAGGTTAAGTTAGGTTGAAATCCATTAGAAATTAGGTGGTCCATTGATCTATTACCCGGGTATATTTACTACAGTTTGGATCACTTAAATATTATCCTCTAGCTTATTTCACCTTAAAGATTAATCACGCTAATTTGAACCTTCCCTAGCTCACCCAGGTAACGTTAGGTGTTTAATTATCAGGTGAGTTAAGCTAGGGGAAAGGGGGGTTTGTCATCACGTCATCCTCACCTTTTTTTCCTTAGCAACAGCGTGTTATTTGGTAAAGCCTCAGCGTTGGCCAGCATCGACACGTCAATACATAAATAATAATTTGTATAAATAATAGTTTTCCATTAGAAGTAGAGTCGGTAGTGTCCTCTTTTGCCATCTGGATGTCGTGGGTTCGAATCCGGCAGCGTCGGTAATTATTGTATGTTTACCTTGCGTTGAGTGACTCCCGCTAAACGGTAATTAGTGGAATGAAACGATTACAGCTAATTTGATGTCAGTGATTATATTATAAACCAAATAAGTAACAATTTAAAATTTGCAAACATCATCTGTGTGAGATAACAGACGGCATTCTTAAACCATTCCATGTTTACGGTAACACGATCTATATGCCCCACCCAATAATTCTTTCTCTCGTTGATTACTTTTAGAGAATGGTTTAAGCTTACGTGTGAGTGTGACGTAAGAGATTAGAATTCGTAAGTTCATTTAGCGTCGGGGAGGTGTTGAGTGTCAAGTGTCAGCTTTCAGGTCAGCTTGGGGTGCCGTTGGTCTAAACACTTGTAGGGCTGTATACGCCATTACGCTCCCTCGGCTATGTTGGGTCGAAATCTGCCTAAGGTAGATAGAATTGACGAGGTAAATTTTCTCTGTGCCTGAGTAGTAAAATCTTGAACTCTACCATGATATAGATTCGATCTCTCATGGTGTAGATTCTAATTTCCATCGAGGGTTAAAATTTTGTCCCTGATTGTGCCATAGCGGAGTCGAATTCTGCCATGAAATAGATTCGATTACGACGATACGAAAACTAAATAATTTGTTTTATTATTATGCGCTGTACAAGTCAAATACAGTACTCGATCAATACAGAAATGCTGTATAAAAATCACACATATAATAGAATCTGAAAGCAAGACTTTCGTGTATAAAGCATTAGTGAAATCTTACATTACCTACAGGGTAAGTCCTAATGAACACAGGGATTGAATTTGAATAGTTCATATATATATATATATATATATATATATATATATATATATATATATATATATATATATATATATATATATATATATATATATATATATATCTTGATAAAATCACACGGGAAAAGGGAAACGTGGCATAAGATTTATCTTATCCACGTTTTCATTGTGGATCTACATGAAATATATATATATATATATATATATATATATATATATATATATATACATATATATATATATATATATACATATATATATATATATATATATATATATATATATATATATATATATATGTATATATATATATATATATATATATATATATTTATTTATTTATTTATTTATTTATTTAATTGTTTTTTTACATTTTTGTTTAAGTTTACACCCATTTGCTCTCTATCTCATATACAGGTGGCGCCATTCCAGCGTGTACCACTTAGCGTTGCCAATCTTCTCTCTCCCTGAGGTGTGAACCCTGAACTCTGAAGTGTGAATTCGAAGCATTAGCTAGTGAGGGAGAGGGGAGGATGCATTGGGGTAGGGTTCTTTTTGTGGGGGGTGGGGGAAACGGGGTACTAAGATAGCGTGAGGAATATCAGTTGGAACAGATTTCAATGCAGGATAAAGCTGTGACAATATCGACAGGGTTTCCTCAGCCGATTGTAATCGTCTGGCGCTAACCAGATAAAGATAATAAAGTCACAATAGGATGACAGGGGGGGAGGTGAATTCATGTTCTAAGTTAGGTGTTCCTTTGCAGAAGAAGGCACTTATGAACAAATGGATTATGGATAGATTTTAATCTATATCTTGTAGAAGAAGCGAAGGTTTGTTTAACCCCTGCCCCTTGAATACGAGATGGAACTTCCCCAGCTGAATAAAATCGTCTGGCTGTAGTCAGAATAAAATACATAAGAAGACATCGTCCTGAAGGGATTAATTAGCAATCAAACTTAATATGAAAAAAAAAAATATCAAGTTCAGTTGTGAGTAAAATAATAATAATAATAATAATAATAATAATAATAATAATAATAATAATAATAATAATAATAATATAATTAATTATTATTATTGTTAAATGTGCAATTTATGGTGCAAAGCGATATAGCTGTTGCTTAAAGGTGTTAAATAATAAAGTTGCTTTTATGTTGTTCAATAGTAGGAACCCTCCACTACCCACTCCACTCTCCCTGCCTCCAACAGCCAACTCTTACTCTGGGTTGCTGGTAATTGAATTACTGTAGACAATTTACAGAATAGAATAATGATGTCTCCTCTTATTTCCATGAGTCAATTATGATGAGATACAAATACAACTGAGACCCAGTATTTCAAGCAACTGTCATGAACTTATGAAGTAAAATCATATTTGTCTGATAATCCATTATCTGATTATTATATGGCACAGACAGACTCACCCCAGCATGGTAATCAGACATTTGGGCCACGAGCTGTATGTAGGGTGGACATTTGGGCCACGAGCTGTATGTAGGGTGGACGTTTGGGCCACGAGCTGTATGTAGGGTGGACATTTGGGCCACGAGCTGTATGTAGGGTGGACATTTGGGCCACGAGTTGTATGTAGGGTGGACATTTGGGCCACGGGCTGTATGTAGGGTGGACGTTTGGGCCACGAGCTGTATGTAGGGTGGACATTTGGGCCACGAGCTGTATGTAGGGTGGACGTTTGGGCCACGAGCTGTATATAGGGTGGACGTTTGGGCCATGGACCAAAAATTTCCTGGCTGTAAAATATAATCCCCTTAATGCCCCTAGAAGCCTTCCAGCCAGGAATCTTCAGGTTAGGTTAGGTTAAGCTAGGCTAGGTTAGGTCATTTCTATAACTTTGACCCATGGCAAGCGTCCTAGCAACCCTGGCCAATGGCCCAAACGTCCTGGGGGTCGTAACCCGTGGCCAAAACAACCGGGGTCCTGGCCCATGGCTGAAATGTCCGAGGGTCGTGGCTCATTGCCCAACCGTCCAATATTGCGCCAGTATATAAATATAGTCGAGAGGTAATATAAAGTGCAACAATTAACCTTCATAGGGCAAAGTAACCCTTAGGTATTTTATTTTGGCTAAAGCCAGACTATTTTATCCAACTAAGAGGAGCCCTTGTCAGCTGAAGGGTAAAAATACTCATAATGTGTGGTAAAGGACATTTATTCTAACACCAAATAATTTGAACGAGTAGCTAAGAATAATAATCTCCCGTCTGATATACTGTACACTTTCCCTCCTCACCTCCAGTACCCTGTCTACCCCCACCCAACAGACTACACACCTACATAACCTACACCACCTACATAACTTACACATGTACACCACCTACACCACCTACACAACCTACACCACCTACACACCTACACACCTACACACCTGCACCACCTACACACCTACACACCTACACCACCTACACCACCTTCACCTACACACCTACACACCTACACCACCTACACCACCTACACCACCTACACCACCTACACACCTACACCACCTACACCTACACACCTACACACCTACACCACCTACACACCTACACCACCTACACCACCTACAACACCTACACACCACACCTACACCACCTACACCACCTACACACCTACACCACCTACACCACCTACACCACCTACACACCTACACCACCTACACCACACCTACACCACCTACACACCTACACACCTACACACCTACACCACCTACACACCTACACCACCTACACCACCTACACCACCTACACACCTACACCACCTACACACCTACACACCTACACACACACCTACACCACCTACACACCTACACCACCTACACCACCTACACACCTACACCACCTACACCACCTACACCTACACACCTACACACCTACACCACCTACACACCTACACACCTACACACCTACACCACCTACACACCTACACCACCTACACACCTACACACCTACACCACCTACACACCTACACCACCTACACACCTACACACCTACACACCTACACCACCTACACACCTACACCACCTACACCACCTACACCACCTACACACCTACACCACCTACACACCTACACCACCTACACACCTACACACCTACACCACCTACACACCTACACCACCTACACCACCTACACACCTAAACACCTACACACCTACACCACCTACACCACCTACACACCTACACCACCTACACACCACACCTACACCACCTACACACCTACACACCTACACACCTACACCACCTACACACCTACACCACCTACACCACCTACACCACCTACACACCTACACCACCTACACACCTACACACCTACACCACCAACACACCTACACCACCTACACACCTACACCACCTACACCACCTACACACCTACACCACCTACACACCTACACACCTACACACCTACACACCTACACCACCTACACACCTACACACCTACACACCTACACACCTACACCACCTACACACCTACACCACCTACACACCTACACACCTACACACCTACACCACCTACACACCTACACCACCTACACCACCTACACCACCTACACACCTACACCACCTACACACCTACACCACCTACAACACCTACACACCTACACCACCTACACACCTACACCACCTACACCACCTACACCACCTAAACACCTACACACCTACACCACCTACACACCTACACACCTACACCACCTACACACCTACACCACCTACACCACCTACACACCTACACCACCTACACCACCTACACACCTACACCACCTACACCTACACCACCTACACCACCTACACACCTACACCTACACCTACACCTACACCTACACCTACACCTACACACCTACACCTACACACCTACACCTACCTACCTACTTGTGTTATCTTCTCGTGGTCAGTTGCCGGGGTTGACGGGTTACCGGCTAGTGGAGGGGGCCACACGCTGTCACTGTAGGTCACGCTGACACTGCAGGTAACGCTGACACTTGATCACGCTCACACTATAGGACACGCTAACTGTAGGTCACGCTGATGCTGTAGGCCACGCTGACTCTGTAGGTCACGCTGACAATGTAGGGCACTGACGCTTTTCTTTACTTTATCTTCACAACTGTTCGGTTCGCTAGCCGCTTGGGCGGTCGGTCAAGTCTCTGGTACGCACTGTTGGCAAGTACTGGGCATGCACCGGCTCCTGAATGTATCTGTACCTGCTCAGTGTTGGTCAAGTCTTGTCTTGAAAGACCTCACACTCGGTGCCGTCACAAGAGTTCACAACTCTCATTCCGAAAAGTTAGCCCTCACAATTTTCTGGACTTGCGGCTTCTTCAACCTTGAGCTGTAGCATCTAGTGTAGCAGGCGTCCGCCAGCTCCAGGTATGGACACTCGACTGAGTAGTGTCCTCTGAGATGTTTATAAACTTCAATTAGGTCACCCCTTGCTCGTCTATATAATAAAAGTTAGGCAGTTGCAAGCGTTCTAATCTCTCTGGGTACCTGAGGTGCCGTAGTGCAGGCTCTAGTATGGACATTTTCAATCTATGGACAGTCTCTAACATATCTTGGGGACCAGACGGGATGACAGTACTCCAGGCGAGGAAACACCTCACTCTTAAAATGGGAGGCAGCCAACAACTACCGCGACTCTGCTGCCTTCTGGAAAGGGATCAAACGACTGATGGGTTCCACCTTTGACATGGTTCCTTACCTGCTCGACCAAATCAACGAGAAAGGCCTTTTCCATTAGTGAACAGGAGAACGAGGGTTTCGACAGGGAGATTGAGGAGGACATTTTAGGTCAGTTGCAGGACCATCAGCACCTGCTCCAGCCGCTCGCACGGACTGACTTCACTCAACTGGTGGACGAGAGCTACCTGGCGGGGAGCATATAGTTCCTGTAGATGTGCCATCCGTCATAAAAGGGTTTAAAACAAGTCACCTGGGCAAAGTCATATTAACAAGAAGATCCTGGCCCAACTCCCTGACAACATGATTGAGAGGCTTGCTCATACAGTATATGCAATGCCTGCCTCGCCTCCGGATACTTCCCTAAGATGTTCAAAATCGCCGCTATCCCCCGCATACCATAAGCAGGGAAGCCTCCAAACAAAGTTAAAAACTTTTGACCAATATCGCTACTAGATGTACCAACCAAAATCCTCGAAAAAATAGCATACAAGCGGTTGCGGATGTATCTGGAGGACGAAGACGTGCATAATCCCCGCCAGTGCCGAGGCATATCCACCGCCATAGCCCAGGTCTACGAGCAGATCGCCAACGCCATGAATGGCCGCCTGCAGTGCAACGTAGTGCTGAGGGACATCAGCAAGGCGTTTGCCTCGCGGGGCTGCAGTATAAGATCATACACCTGGGGCTACCCGAAAACTGACGTGCCTGCTGTGCAACTTCAGTACGGACAGTAGAGCCAAAATCAAGATGCAAGAACATTGTGGAGAATAGTTCTCACTTTCGAGCGGTGTGCCTCTTGGCTCTTGTCTCTCACCAAACCTTAACACGTTCTACACGGCTGACATTGCCACCCCCAGTCTTCGCCAGCGAGTACATCATGTATGGTGACGATGTGACACATATATTCACCTGCCCAGGAAGGTCCACGGCAAGCATGGCGCGACTCACTGGGGTATACAAGTACAGTAAATGGAAGATAAAAACAAACAAAACGAAATTCGAGGTCATACCCATAGCCAAATTCAAGCCGGCGCCATTGATGATCGACGACGAAGAGATTGAGTACTCTAAACAAGGCAGGTTGCTCGGCCTCATCACCTCACGGACGGGCATCATTCCCCACGTGAAGGACAGACTAAATAAAGCCAAAGTCGCCGCCGCCAAATTAAAACGTTTTAAACTGACGCCTGAGAAGATACAAGTTCACCTGTACAAGGCGCTGGTGAGGCCTGTGTTGGAGTACCCACAAATACCACTCGTCACACTCGGGAAGACCAGACAACAATAACTACAGAGCTTCCAAAACAAGTGTCTGAGGTCAGCCAGTAGCCAAGCGCTAAAAAAAAAAAAAAAAAAAAAAAAAAAAAAAAAAAAACGCTACATACAGTATCTGAACGACCTTCTTGTCAATGTTTATTTACATTCAGTATTATTTAGTATATTTAATAAACATGTTTCAGTATATTTGCTGAGTAACATTATAGACCACGCCCACGAGCAAGAAAACAACGTGGATTCATTGGGCTCATGGATAAACATCATGGTTTCTAGCGCTGGGTGCGGGGCCAGAGCTTTCTAGGCTGATTAAGCAGTTTCAGGGTGATTACTGACCTGATGATGATCCCGAGAATCCCAAAAACCTTAAACATCACGGACAGGGATTATCCAGTTAGGTGATATTTAAAATGCAGGTGAGCAGCCTCTCCATGTGTTGCCTAACGGTAGACCCTGCTGCCACATGGCATTGCGAAAATTGTGGCCACGTCCCAGGTTGGTGATCTGACTTTCTGCCTCATTTACACACAATTGCAGGGCCTCAATTGTTTCTTTTAATATTGGCAACACGACATACATATATTGTTCCGACTTTTGATCTGTTTTTCATATTTGTATTTTTGTTGTTGTTGTTGTTGTTGTTGTTGTTGTTGTTGTTGTGTTGTTGTTGTTATTGTTGTTGTTGTTGTTGTTGTTATTGTTGCACCCCCCAGGCCCCGATGTGGGTCAGTGACCTGTGCCCGGGTGGGCTAATCCCTGTTTAAAAAAAAACAAAACCCTGAGGTGCCTTCATCTTACGACGGCAATTAAGGTTTAAGCACATTTGAGGAATATGCTGTTACATTATTTATTCCATATCTCCAAAACCAACTGCAGAATGCCTCACGGCTTTATGCTGTGTGGGATAATTACATACCAAATAGTCTTAAGGAATCTACAAGAGACAAAAGGGGGAAAGGTATTCGCAGAAAGGTGACAGCTCAGACAAAAAATCCGTAGTCTCCAAAGGTACAGGCAATCTTATGCCTTCTTGTAATCACGAGGAAGGCGACACCAGAATTGATGTTTACGTCTTACATGCCTTGGAGTATGGAGGGAAGTGTATCCAAGTAAGAACAGTGGGCACTGATGTCGTCGGTATTTTTGCTGAGGTCTTCAGTGAGCTTTACCCACTCAACCATTGGCAGACATCTGGGTGGCCGTTGGAATGTGAAAAACTACAGGCAGGTATTTAGGTATCAATACCATTTGCTCCGGTCTTGGATGCCAGAAATCATTATCACTGCCAGTCTTTCATGCATTCAGTGGATGCGATGTTAGATCAGCATTCAAGGGAAGGGGACAGCTGTCAGCTTGGCAAGCATGACAAGCATACAATGAGATTACAGAGACATTTGCATACCTGGCCGCTCATGCTTTGAAAACCTCGATATAGATTCCACCCACTGCCTGCGTTTGGAGCGTTTCACTGTCGTCCTTTATGGCAGAACAAGCCCTCTCAGTTCTGTCAATTAACTACGAAAGGAGCTATTTTGCTTAAAAAATAGGCCAGTTGACAGACTTCCACCAGCAAAAGGTGTCCTTCAGCATGCACGTCGAGCGGTCTACCAAGCTGGAGTTTGGACAACCAGCACTGAGATGCATCAGAAAGATATGGTTAACCAAACTTCTGGGTTGTGGAATCCTGCCTGTCTGGTTAACAATTCCTGAGGTGTCTGAAACCTGCAGAGATTTGGTCAAATGTTCTTGTAGAGGCGATTGTTCACGTTGCAAATGTGGCAAAGCGAACCTTCAATGCTCACCTTTTTGCAACTGCAAGTGCAGTAAAGCTGTCTAGACTTAATGTCAGATTCAGAGCGAGTGATAATTGTGTTTTGCTTGGCGTCTTCTTATATTTACACTAAAATGAATGCCAAGACTTGTTTGCTTGGACCTTTTTCACAACAACAATTTCTGACACATATGTGCATTATACGGAACAGTCTATAACTTAGCAATGTTAAGAGGCATTCAGGAATTTTTTAATCCCCCATTGTGTATTGAAATGGTATTTTTGAATCAGAATATAATCTTTCCAGAATAAATATGAGTTAATCTGAAGAAATTAAACAAAAAAATACAGTCTTTTGTTATCATACGTCAAATGATGAATTTCTGAGAGCCATCTTGGATTTTTGCTATTTTAGGGAATTCTGGGAAATGTTGAGGGTGGTTCCTCGGCTAAAAGTTAATGGTATATCCAGATGAAGCTTCATACCAAGTTTGGTGCTTTTATCCACAAAGTAACGATCAGCCTAAAAAATTACGTTAAGTCACTCTACTATTAGCAATGTGTTCAAGTATGCAAGGTTACTGTATAATATTAAGATGGAGTATGGAGTAGATAAATATTGAATTTTATTACAAAATTATTTAGAGTTTAGATCATGGCAGGAAGGATGCATTACAGTAGATATTTTACAGCCTTAGGGGAAACAAGATGATTGGCATCCCAGTTATTTACGAAATGTCTTTTAAGAGAAAAGAAATAGTTTTCCCAGGCGAAACACTGTACATATATATTGTGATGGATCAGTATTAAGTAACGGTCAAGCGGGATGTGGTGTTTTTATGAGGGAATATTTTATTAATGAGAGTTATGCAGATGAAACAGTTTGTAAAATAATTAGTAACAACACCTCATCCACGCTGGCTAAATTACACGCAATATGTGAAGGACTCCAAGTTGCTATAGAAAAATGTAAAGACACATATTTGTCTTACAGTAAAAGGGCATTGGAAGCATTGCAGAGTAAAAATCCATGTAACTTTCATAGTGTTAATATCTGAAAACTACTGGTCATAGTAATGCAAGAAATGGATTGTACTGTGCAGCTTGTATGGCTTCCATCACATGTGGGGATTCATTTAAATGAAATGGCTGACAAATTGGCCAAAAAAGCTACAGAAGAGATGTATATAGATGTTGCTAGCACTGTAAGTTATAGACCGATAAAGAGGGAAATGAAAAGAAAAGGAGAGGAATGGGAAAAAACAAGAAGAGAAGTGATTGCCATGTGTAGCGAGAGTTTTCACCACTATTAGTATGTTTTACAAAACACCAATGTAACTTACGGGACTAACTTACCATCTGTTGATACTGTTATAATGAGACTATGATTGGGATACAAATACACCTTTTCACATATCCGTTGAGACATTGTTATATACCTATTTGACATAGTTCATAACCGAATGACAGAACACATATCGAATGACATTCTAAAATAACTGTTCGTTCATGCTAACGGAAATGATTGACATAAGTTATGAAGTTGACAGACGTGAACAATAAACCGACAGTCTACATATAGTTTGAGAATGTAACAATTGGAGAATGACATACCACCAAAAGATTTTGACAAACATAAGAAATTGACAAACAACATAACAACTACCTTATCCCTTGGTGCATTTTACACAGGGGACGGTCATTTTACACAGAGGGGTTGACCACCCGAAACCATGAAACATCAATCGAAACAGTGGTATGTACCGGAGAGTCAGTAAAACAATGAATACGAGGTGACTTGGTGTGCTATCTGTAGATCGGCATCATTCCCGAGACACCCACCCGAGGAGTACTGTTCATAGTAGGTCTGGCACACTTCGGAAGCATCCTGCTATGCCTCGCAGACGATATCGCCGGGTGTCAGACGAAGATCGTGATGGATTAATTACTCGATATGAAGCCAGAGAGGATTTTCTGGACACTGCTGCCGAGCTACGAATTCCAAGAACCACAGCTTATGAAATAATTTGCAAGTTTGTGGAGACAGGAGAAAGACGGAAACTACTTGGAGGAGGAGGACGACGACCACCTGTTTCTAGGGCTTTGGATGGAGAGCTTATTACCCTGAAACAGGTGCACAATGTACCGGCTGACCGCAATTTAGAGGACGTGAAAGCTGCTCGTGTAGCGTTTGCTCAGTACATGTATGAGGATGGCATTCATCAACACCGTGTGTACGTATAGGTGAAACCGGCTACAACCTGTATACGTGTAGGACCTCCGGCCGGGCTCCACGGGGACAACGCGTCAACAGGATCGTTGCAGGACAGCGTGGCAGTAACTTGAAATTGATAGCAGCTATCTACAATCTGGCAAACCTATTCTATTATGAAATTCATGTAACATCTGTGACCAAGGAAGTATTAAAAAATTTCATGACGTCGCTGGAATCTGTGCTAGGTTCTGAGGCTACTGTGATTTCAATGGATAATGCACCTTGTCATGCGGGGATTGAACAGGAATTTGAGGATCGTGTCATCAAGAAACTTCCTCCACAATCACCTTTCATAAACCCTATTGAGAATTGCTTCTCAATACTGTAGCCACTGTGAAACGACAACCGAACAACATAGCTGATCGTTGCGATGCACGTGCTGCACCTCGACATGGGGTCACCTTAGGGATGTATCGAGAGAGACTTCTCCAACAGGTACTGAGGACAGCAGTCCCCAGTATTGATGCTACCCTTTGTTCAGCAAACTACCAGCACTCCCAGACATACTTACGGAGGTGTATTGCACGAGAGGACATCTGGGATTAAAATCATCATTGCTAATGACCCGTCTGAAGCTTTGTAATGTAAAGGGACTTGGGTTTTGCTGAATTAATTAATTGTTGAGTTTCTGTAAATATCGTTTACATACATGCACTACTGTATATGTCATTCAAAGCTTATGTTAATTGTCAAATATATTTGCAAAACTATCCAATCTTTTATTTTCATTGTCAATATCCTTAGCGCTTCGTCAATAATTTTGTGAGTATCTCATCTGTCAAACTAATTTGTTACAGCGTCAATTCATTACAAGGGAGTGTCAAAGGATGAGATATAACGTCAAAGCCATAGGTGAACTGTCCTTTATTTCGTTGAACTGTTCGAAGTGTTATGTGACAAGGTGTATTACTGGCAGATAAGTGGAGCGGCGTGTCAACCTTGTCAGCTGTCATCTTAGGGATGTACAGTCTCGTTCAAGATTCCTCGAACACTGCTGGAGACAGATGGCAATTCAAGGCCGTTTGTTTAGTAAAGTACGGAGTAAAAATTATGAATAAATGTAAAGGTGATCGGTGATTGGTTACTTAGTTCCCCGTTGCTTAATTTAATGGTTGGGCTTTGTTGTTCCGTATTATTTTATACTACGTACTATAGTAAACAAACGGCCTTGAGTTGCCAGCTGTCTCCAGCAGTATTCGAAGAATCTTGAACGAGACTGTACATACACTACAACATTATGTATTAGGATGTGAAGAAATACGATAAAGGAACAGTAAGATCACTGCTTTAAAGAAACAAGTTTGTTGGATGATTAATAATGGAGAGATTAAAATAATTCTTGCAATGTATAAAAATTTTGCTCCAAGGATATGACATTTAATTTTTGCGTAGGATTACATTATCTGTTCTTTTAATGTAGTGCAGTGTTCATGACAAAATGAACTATTTCACTGATGTAAAGATAATTCTTGTATTAACATTTATAACTTTCTGTAAGCCCCAGAAGACAGAAGGTGAGGGTGGGAGTGGTATACTACACTGTCCTTTCAATGTAATAGTTTTATTCTTGTCAATAAAATTTTAATTTCGATTTCTGAATAACCGGACAGGACAGAATAACTACACAGGTAACTTTGTCGTTGAGAAACTGCGTACAGTTACCCTTTCACGTGGTACAGTTAGCGTTGCCAATCCTCTGTGTTGTGTTAACCCAGAGAGTTTCGAAGCAGGATTCTGAAGCCCACAAATGAGGTGGTAACTCCGGGAATACCCCTAAGGATGCTAAATAAGTATTCTATCTCCATCTCTGAATGCAAGCATTTCTTGCATAATTACAGTTTTAATGTAGGTTACAAAATGCTAGACGTGACAATGTGGCGGAATGTTGTGATGCAAGGAGAGAGAGGTGCACCCAAGGGTAAAATGCTGTCGTGTCTAGTAACGTGTTGTCTATCCTTGAATGCTGATATTTCATATATATCGCTTTAGTTAATATTGGGATAAATCAATAAAACGTTATTATACAGTCGTGTTTATTATGTGGACAACATTCATACTGAATTGAATTGAATTGAATTGAAATGAAACAGTTTATTTAGCCAGAAAAACACAGATACAGAGTGGATAATAATAACAATATTAACATAGCTGAGCCAGTTGAGAGCCTGAGCTCTCTTATTGGCACCTGATATATACTGCATTCTCCTTGCTATTGTTTTGCCAAACATAGAGCAAGGCCAAACGTGCCATGTGCATGAGGATAAATGCGATTTGTAAGCATCTTGCAACACTGTCAGACAGATTTTTGTTTGTTTTATACACGTCTCATGGAAGTGACGTCATTATGGCCATTGTCTCCATGTTTGGGCCGAACCCAGTAGATCCGCTCACACGCACACACACACACACACACACACACACACCGAGAACCTGTTTTGAATTCGTGTATTTTTGTTTGTTTGGCCGTCCGCACACTTCTTTCGATGCGTCTTAACTTTATGTTACCACCGTGTCGTGTACATACTGTTCACCCACGTGCATCTGAACACTCATGCGTCTGTTTGCCTCTGTTGTTTACGTTAATGGTACTTAAAAGTCACAACTGATTGATCCTCTCCGAGCGTCTTGGTGAATGTCCGTGTTGAGATACTGGGTTGGCCTGAAGTATAGACCGAACATCTTCAGAGAAAATAATAGTGTGTGCGGGAGACGTTACTACTACTCCCTTGTGTGGCGACAGTGTCATGGTGGTCGTGGATGATTATTATTATATATTACAATCACTCAGGCCTAACACACTTACCTTAGTTAACACAAATGTGAATCTGATCATGTGTGTCCTTCATTAAGTACTTGGGGTAAAGGTGTGAACCCCACCAGACATCAGGTGGAACTAATAATAATATTTGATCTAAGATGAATCACCAACCTCAGGGTATGGACGAACACTACTCAACTCACAGAGTGTAATTGTAGTAAGTTCTCATAAGGTGGAATTCTGGCAAGACTTAATCTCTGCGAGGTGAAAGTGGGTCCCATAGGCATGACTGCCCGATATATAAGAACATAAGAAAATAAGGAGTCTGCAATAGGCCGGTTGGCCTGTGCATGGCAGCCCCTGTCGAGAGTTACTACCACTCTCTATCATCCATGAATTTATCTAGCCTCCTTTTAAAACTTTCCAGCGTTCCAGCACTTCCTACAAAGTTGCTAAGCTTGTTCCTTCCCATCTCCCTCCTAAACCTAAACTTATCCAACTTAAATCCGTTGCTACGAGTCCTATCCTGCTCGGATGTTATAAGAACTTTATCTATATCCCCTTTATTGATTCCTTTCACCCACTTAAATACTTCTATCATATCTCCCCGCACTCTTCGTCTTTCTAGGAAATGCAAGTTTAGTTTCTTTAACCTATCTTGATATGGAAGGTTTCTAAATCCCGGAATCATTTTTGTCATTCTTCGCTGCACCGACTCCAGTGAATTGATATCCATTCTATAATAAGGGCACCAGAACTGAACCGCATAATCGAGGTGCGGCCTGACTAGCGCAAGATATAGTTGCAATAAGACCTCTGCACTTTTATTACTTACACTTCTAGATATAAAACCTTATACTCTGTTTGCCTATTTCGAACATTAACGCACTGTTTTCTAGGCCGTAGGTCCAGGCTTACAAGTACCCCTAAGTCTCTTTCACAAGTCGACTTCTCTAGGTTGATGTTGTTAAGGCTGTATACATTGACAGTGTTTGTTCTTCCAATATTAAGTACGCTGCACTTGCTGGTGTTGAATTTCATTTGCCATTTTTCAGACCACCCCTGCAGTTTATTTAGATCCTCCTATAATGCATTTGCATCCTGCCCTGAATTAATCTGTCGCCCTATTTTGGTGTCATCCGCAAATTTACTTATGTCACTGCTGATCCCAGTATCTAGATCGTTTATGTAGATTATGAACAAGAGTGGGCCCAGTACTGATCCCTGGCGAACCCCACTGGTTACACAGCCCCACTCAGATTAAACATCATCTACGCTGACCCTCTGTGTTCTATACGGACAATGTGGATACAGCACACTGTTACCTGACCTAACCCAACCTAACCTAACCTAAGCTAACCTAAGGTATCTTAAACTTACCTGTTCTAATCTAACCTAATCTAACCCAACCTAACCTAACCTAACCTAACCTAACCTAACCTAACCTAACCAAACCAAACATAGCCCCACCCCACCCCTAGGTAGCGTTAGGGCGGTTAATCTTCTAATGAAATAAACTAAAATAAGGTTTATCGTCATGTAAAATAAGTTGGAAGAAGGGCTCCTTAGGCGATTCAAATCCTCCCGCTAAATCGTCTCTCGTAAGTCGTACCCTTGTAAAAGTATCTCTGTCACCCTAGTCATGTCTGGGTCGTTCTACAGGTGTTGTGCAGCCCAGGTGTTATAGAGTTCAATATAGGAAGTGATGGTGAGGTCTTAGGCCTATGTAACGACACCTACAGAAACCTTATAATCGATCGTGTGTGTGTATGTGTGTGTGTGTGAAGATCACTCTTGGTAGGTATAATAAGAAGGGATGCACACAAACACGTAAATGAGGACACTCGTCCCAAATACTGCATGAATCAGAAATACTGTCCCCCATCCCCTCACAAAATATGAAGTATATAATCTGTATTAAATGAAATAAAATCTCCTCAGTGAGGGGTGATGAGCAGTACAGCAGTGAAGGGTGTGGTAGGAAGGACGTGGCAGGAGTAAGGAGTGTTCTTTAGAGAGGATGCTTTTACCTGCCTGATTTACCTGACAGTCAAGTCCTATCACACCATGTTTGAATAGATATCAGTCTTAAGTCCCTCAAGTTTATTTGGATAATGGAGACGATTTACAGAAGATTAATTTCGAGTTAACTTGTTAGTGTCTCGCCTTGACCCCCAATAGGAGGAAGAAGGAAGAGGAGGAGGAGGAGGAGGACGAGGAAGGTATGATACAAGATCTTCAGTAAGGAGGTGTGGCAAAGTACGGTAATGAAAGGAAGCGGCAGGTGACCTATTATCTAATACTACCTCAACCATGTCCAACAGCCACCTACACAACCCTTAAAATGTCTGAGGTTGGTTTTTTTGCCATATTAATCATCGTACTCAAGGGGTTAACAAGTATATGGGAAACTTCACTCGTAAGGCAGCAAAGATGTCCGTCGGTCCGTTAAACCTACATGCTGCTGCTGTTGTCACACGGGAATCGGGTATGACGATTACCCAGTGATTACACAATGATATGAATTATTAGTAATGATACCTTCGCTGGTGAGCTCTGAGTTGCCTCGAGAGGCCGATGTGGGACCGACTGGGTCGTCTACGGATGTTGCACGTGTGGGGCAATATACTTACTGTAGCGCGGGAGAGGCGGTGGCTCTTGTCTGGTTGGCAAATTAGGCGATTTTCACACAATTTGTACAGTACACTGGCTCTCAGTCATCGGGAAGAGATAAGGAGAGGCTGGGTGGAGAGATTTGGTTCAGATAACAACCTGGTTTATACAACCATTGTACCGCGAATAATTAAAAAAAATAAACACGAAAGAATTTAGAATAACAAAGAAAAATACAGAACCGAGAACTGCAAAGAGAGACAAGCTGGCGAGCCTTAACTACAACATAACCTGGATGAACGGAGCAAACAACACAGGTTATTCCCAACACTTACACTTTTGTGGTGTTTGCCTACCCGGTCACTGTGTGGTAATTGTGGGCCGTAGAGACCTTGATAAAATGATACTCAGTTCCTAAAGTTGCTGGTTAACAGTTTGTGTTTCAACCGCTGTTAATTATTTGATTTCACTGATTTTCTCTCCGCTTCAACCTCAATCCTCCTGTGTTTCATTCACTGTTAACCGATTCTTATACCTCAAGACCACATAACCGACGACTCACTTGTTTCCAGGTTCATTTTTCAACTGGTTCTGGCTCGTGTATTTTAACTGTTCTTAGTTGGTTCTGACACATTATTCTTAGCTGGTGCTGACAATTTTCTTAGCTGGTTCTGACACAATATTCTTAACTGGTTCTGACACAATAGTTTTAGCTGGTTCTGACACATGTAATATTAATAGCGGTGGCCAGGCCAAGGGAAGGAGGGCAGTGGCTTGCTTCTGTAGGATCCCTCCGTTGTTCTTGATCCCTCCGTCTTGTCTAGCCCAGCACTGTTCTCGATTCCACAGCTTGAACTGGGAGACTGTTCCATAGGTCTTCCACCCTCTGTATGAAGAAGTATTTCCTTATATGAACAAAACCAGCGCTACCTGAAGTGATCTGCTACAGTCGCAAGCAGAGGCGTAAACTGTTTATTTCACCGCCTTATTGTCCCGTTGTCCCGAGAAGGTGGCCTTGATACGTTGATTTGAAAACAAAAAAGGCCACCTTTAGGGTTACGTTGTAGCCCTTTTATCACTGACTCCTGGACACAACACCGACATTGCTTTGCAGATAGGAGAGGACAACACATAACTGCTTCTTTCAGTGTTAATGCTGCTGACACTTGGAGAAAAAAATAGATACACACCTCACTAACGCACAGGACCGATTATATTGTTCAATTAGAACCTTCACATGCAGTTTTTGTCTCACTGATGTATATCACCAATTCAGAGAAATGCCAGTGGATATACATCTTTTTTGTCAGGGTTCTTTGTGTTTTTCTCATATTCCTTTGAATGCTATCTGTAATCGCTCATAGGAGCGATTTTGGTTTGTGCAGGACAATAAGACCCTTGTCGTTGACGCGATGAGTATAATTCGGTCAAAACCTGTTGAATACAATTCACATATAACAACTGCAGGTACATCAGGACACAGTTTGAATAATACGATCAATATACAGTACATAATTACACTTATTAAAGTTATTTAGAGTTCTCAGAGGATTCAACAGTTCACAATCACACTCACGTTTTGGGGTCGAGGGTTAGACCAACGAGAACAAATATAATGTCCTGCAGGAAGATGTTGGCTGACGAGAATCAAGGTGTTGCCTCTACGGTAGAAGGCGATAGTCTGTCCCTCAGGCAGTCACACAGCTGCCACCAGCTCCATCTCGCTCAGTAAGCTATCCTGAGTTGTAAACAGTTTCTTCACCTAACATGTGGCCGGCGCGCACATTTAACACCTCAGCAAAGTTCGTTGTCAACACTGTCTCTCTCTCTCCTCTCTCCCTTTCTCTCTCTCTTCCAGCTTATTTTACTGTGGCGGTAAAACTATCCATTTCAGAGTTTTCAACACAATACTCAGATTCTACATATCCCAAAACATGGAAAGTAACACTGAAATCACCTGAATTGATGAACTCATTGTTTTCCCTAAGAGAAAAATCTGACATCCACATTTGTCGGCCATCTTGGAAAATGGCCGCCATTTTGAATGTCCAATCAGGTAGATTTGATATTTAACTCATATTGAATATTCATACCAATTTACATAATTTACATTCTTGTATCACCATTTGCAAGATTCCCTCAAAAACATACACAGCCGCTCCGCTACAACATGGTTGGCCGATATGAAATCATTATTAACGGTGTACAAGACCTAGTTAGATAAAAACTAGACTATGGGTGTCATTGTAATTTGTCTGTTTGTTTTGAAAGCGTAAATGTGATTGACCGACTGGTCTGCCGGAAGACTCACTCTCGGTGTTTACATTTGAGTTACAATACCCATCAACATGGCAAAACAGTTTTGAGTATGAGAGTCTTACAATGTTGTTAACAGTGTGTAAGTTTCACTACAGTAAGTCGGTTACAACATCGCTGAGGTGAGTGTGTACTGTAACTGCTGAGGAGGTTTTGCGTGTCTGGGCCCTGGGTTGAGGTGTAGTATCCCGCCCAGGGCACCACCACCTGCTAACACTGACCAGTTTTACATCGGGTCTAAACCATAACTGGACTCACAAGACTATTAGTTTGGGAATAAAAACTTGTAACGCTCCTAATTTTTGCAGTTTGACTTCAGCAACGATATTTCCAACTGAATTAAAATGAAGTAATACCCGCTTGATAACATGCAAGGAGATGGGGCAACTTGGTCACGTGGTATGTTGGGTAGACTTGTACCACGTGGGTCATGGGTCACGTTGGGATTCTTTCTTATTCAACAAGGAATAAACCAATAATGTGCCAGACTGTGGCTGTGGTCGCGACCCTTGTCAGTCATGTACAGTATGTAAATACCGGGAACTGCTCTATGTTTTGCCAGGATCTCAGATGTGTGTGTCCAAAATAGATAGTCCGAAGGCAATGGTTAAGAAATTGAAACTAATAATATTTACCACTGTCAATTACAATAATATAAAAAAAAACGTAAAGTACGAATATTAATAACAATTGGATGTGAGTCGGTACAGCCTAGCCATGACCTCTTCGCTCTCCGCCCTGAAATAGGTCTCTCATTCCTCACATGGCTTCAAAATTTGATCACTACTTTTGTGAAGGTCCAATGGGTCTCGGTACCTCCTTTCACGTCCCAAAGCTTGATCGTTTAAATATACAGTACATCGATCAACTCCATCATGCCTGCTAAAACATAAACAAACACAGCTGCTGTTTATGAGATAATTTCCCTATTTTCTGAAGTATTTTCTGATAAAACAGATTTACTAAAAATTATTATAGCTTAGAAGGCATATACTGTTTATGCAATCCAGAAATACATACGCTATGTCGGGGTTTATTCTGTTACAGGAGCTCTGAATGTCCTGTAAGTTAAAGTCTCCAAGTACATTTAGTGACGTTACAAGACGGCGGATATTTTGTTTTGGGTACCGGAAGATACAACATTGTAAATACTTTTGAGGATCCGGCCCTTGGGATGTAGCACATGTCACTCCCATACGTTTGATTATCCTCAGGCCGTTTCATCTCCGAAATCAAATAAACCGTATAAGGAGAATAGACCCAGGCGTCTGTCCTCAGTGTGTGCTGCACGGTAGTCAAGGTCTTGGTGTATCTGTCCTCTCCCCAGCCAACAAACAGTCCTTGTATCTGTATATCGTCTTACTGGAATACCACAATCATGGAGTTAAAAATATCCACACCGGGCTTCCTTTCGCCTAGAAGCGACATTTAAATTACTTTCTAAATCTGCGGTTGTGACGTCATTCACTATAAAAAAAGGAGAAGCAATTGCCCATACAGACCCCAAGGTCACTGATAGTTATTTGTTATTTGGCTTTTGCATTATGTTCTCCACAGGTCAGGGGTGGATCCAAGAATATCAAAAGGGGGGTCAAAAAAGTTGTGGGTGGGGGAACATGGTAAGCACAACGGGCCCATCTATTATTTTTTTTTGGGGGGGGGGGGGGCGCTGTAAACCCCCAAGAATTATTATTTTTAAATCTGGCCAATTTAATGGTCATTTTAAGGCCAGTTTGAAGCCATGTGCACTTGATATTAGGAGATATTCTGAGGTCAATAGTAATGACTTTTTACTATGCAAAAACACCTGAGTACAATATTGCATTAGAGAAAAAAGTATTGGAATTTTCTGATGAAATGGGGGGTCCGGACCTCCAGGACCCCCCTGGATCCGCCCCTGCAGGTGGGTTCTTTTGAAGAACGAGTAATGGTAAGTTCAATGTAAACCGCCCGCACTTCGCGTGACACCTAGAGACGGAATAGGGCGAGGGAAGGGGCAGTGTACAAGATAATTTGAAAAAAAAGGCTCAATGTTGTGTTAAAATTTTAGCTTCGCTGCTCAAAAACAGGACGCGATATCACCCGGACAAGCAAACAAGAAAGATGAAAACCAATAAACCAATAAATAAAGTGTAGTAGGTAGTAGGCAGCTACCAAACAGGGAGGTACTACCGCCTGGGAAGATATTGGAAGCATAATGTGTTGTCTAATGGTAGACTCTAAAGCATCACAAAAATTGTGACCAAGTCCCAGGTTGGAGATCTGACTTTTTGCCTCATTTACACACAATTGCAGGGTCTCAATTGTTTCTCTTACCATTGACGACACAACATACATATATTGTTTCTCACTTTTGATCTGTTTTTAATTTTTTGTATTTCTTTGTGGTTCTTTATTATTATTATTATTATTATTATTATTATTATTATTATTATTATTATTATTATTATTATTATTATTATTATTATTATTATTATTATTATTATTATTTCTATTATTATTTTATTTAAGATTTTTTATTTTTTTTATTATAAATTTTATTTACTATGAATTATTATTAGTATTATTACTATTATATTTTCGCCCCCAGATGTGGGTCAGTGACCTGTGTCAAGGTGGGTTAATCCTCGTAAAAAGACAAAAACAAAACAAAGCATAGCAATTCATACAAAAATTATCCCCGGGGCACACACACACACACCTGGGGACAGTATACAGTATTAGTATAGGCAGTGACTTTGGAGTGAGGATTGTCATTAAACTTTAAAGGGGTGGGGAGGTGGTGGCGGGGGGGGGGGGGGGAGTGGGGGAGAGATGAGTAGAGTTGGGAGTCGGGAGAGTGAGAAGTTGAGGTTTCCTCAGTTGACAGTAAGACGGTGGTGAAGGCGCACGTTGATTGTACCCGGCTCCACGACTCGCTCCCTCCCTATATCCACGACCACCACCGCCTGCAGTGACCGAGAGAGGGGTACCCGCCTTCCTCACTCGTCTGTATGCCTACCTGAACACTTATCAAATATTGTGCTCAAACTTGAAGATAAATACTTAAGTGTGCTTACAAACAAACCGCTGGCACGAGAACTCAGTTGTGGGAGTGTTTTAAGCTGATACCAACACAACAGTTCACACGAGATGAGTTGCCCTTACGCGAGAGAAAACGGGTAAGTAACATTTTCCCCATTTAAAATTATTACTCAAGGGTTAAAATTTCTGCGCGACGTCACAGCTGTAAGAGATAGCTTGATTAATAGTGTGATCGTTTCTAGACCAAGTAATTTACTAGACTATTACACTCAAATAATTTACGTTTTAAGTATTCCTCATACTGACTGTGAGTGAGGCTGTAAGGTATTCTAAACGTTTTTTTACTTGTTAAATGAATAGCTCTGGCGGTTTAAAGGTGCACCACTTCCAGGTAGCTGGAGTAGTGGAGGCTAATCGTTATACAATCCATAGCCAGCGTTTGATAACTTATTGGATCTCTAAAGCCAAGTGGGTATTATTTTTCTTACGGTCCATAATCGCTTTGGTAATTAAAAAAAAAACACATGTTTTTCCGATGGTGTAGACAATTCCAAGACCTTTTTTCCTATGACATTTTCGTCGATAGTATGGACCTCATCCCAGATTATATAAGAGTAATTGTACCAGCCCTCTGCAGATATTTCTACATATTCTCTTGCTTCGTCAGCTCACCTCGCAGTGTGAAATATAATTATGACTATATTATTTACTTTATTATTACTGTGTGATAGGAAAGACAGGGTGCAAAAACTGAAGAGAAATCGAACACAAAAATTCGGAGATTGTCGAATGTCAAAATATTCCGTACTTGGTTAATTCGGGTTTTCGGTAATTCGAGTGACCCAGAGCTCCTTTTTGTCGAATTAACGAGGGTATAGTGTATACAAGTGATCGAAGGCCCTTCGAGCCCAGCGAAAGTTTGAACGCTCGTGCTTGGCTAGCGCGTAACCGCTGTCCTGCTGACAGCGTACAGCGAATGAGGGTGTGCCAAGTCCGTAGACTTGCATCGTTTTCCAGCGTAAATAAAATGGTTAATTAATGCCTTCCTAAAGAAACCATCGACATGGGGCCAGGTTTGTTCCACTCTACGAATTTTTTGCGATTTTTCCACCAAGTTTGATGAAAAACGATTGTGCCGTTTCGGCTGCCCAGAACAGACACACACGCACACACACACACACACAGACACGCACACACACACACAGACACACGGCTATTCCTAAAGTATATTAGATTTACCAAGTTTTTGGCGTTTTATGCTATTATCATCATCGAAACTCCCAGTTGTATCAATGTCTGGGAAATTAGTCATCTTTCCATCTCTGGGAAAAGACTTAACATAAGAACATAAGAAAATAAGGAGTCTGCAATAGGCCGGTTGGCCTGTGCATGGCAGCTCCTGTCGAGAGTTACTACCACTCTCTATCATCCATGAATCTATCTAGCCTCCTTTTGAAACTTTCCAGAGTTCCTGCACTTACTATAAAGTTGCTAAGCTTGTTCCACTCGTCCACCACCCTATTTGTGAACCAGTTTCTTCCTATCTCCCTCCTAAACCTAAACTTATCCAACTTGAATCCGTTGCTCTGAGTCCTATCCTGCTCGGATATTATAAGAACTTTATCTATATCCCCTTTATTGATTCCTTTCACCCACTTAAATACTTCTATCATATCTCCCTGCACTCTTCGTCTTTCTAGGGAATGCAAGTTAAGTTTCTTTAACCTATCCTGATATGGAAGGTTTCTAAGTCCCGGAATCATTTTCGTCATTCTTCGCTGCACCGACTCTAGTGAATTTATATCCATTCTATAATAGGGGCACGAGAACTGAACGGCATAATCGAGGTGCGGCCTGACTAGCGCAAGATATAGTTGCAATAAGACCTCTGCACTCTTGTTACTTACACTTCTAGATATAAAACCAATACTCTGTTTGCCTTATTTCGAACATTAACGCACTGTTTTCTAGGCCGTAGGTCCGGGCTTACAAGTACCCCTAGGTCTCTTTCACAGGTCGACTTCTCTTGGTTGATGTTGTTAAGGCTGTATACATTGACAGTATTTGTTCTTCCAATATTAAGTACGCTGCACTTGCTGGTGTTGAATTTCATTTGCCATTTTTCAGACCAACCCTGCAGTTTGTTTAGATCCTTCTGTAATGCATTTGCATCCTGCCCTGAATTAATTTGCCGCCCTATTTTGGTGTCATCCGCAAACTTGCTTATGTCACTGCTGATCCCAGTATCTAAATCATTTATGTAGATTATGAACAAGAGTGGGCCTAGTACTGACCCCTGGGGAACCCCACTGGTTACACGGCCCCACTCAGATTTAACACCATCTACGCTGACCCTCTGCGTTCTATCGGTGAGCCATGATTTTATCCAATTTAAAACTTTCCCCTTGATACCATGAGCCTTAATTTTTCTCAGAAGCCTCTGATGCGGTACTCTGTCAAATGCTTTGCTGAAGTCTAAGTAAATAACATCGTAATTTTCGTCATTATCTACTACCTCGAAGACTTTCCTAAAAAACGTTAGCAGATTTGTTAGACAAGATTTTCCCTCTGTAAACCCATGTTGAGAGTCGTAGATTAATTTGCTTTTCTCTAGATGCGATCGGATGCTATCTGCTATAATTGATTCAAGAAATTTCCCCACTACTGACGTCAAACTGATCGGCCGGTAATTTGATGCTGATGCTCTGTCTCCCTTTTTGAATATGGGTACTACATTTGCCTGTTTCCACAAGTCTGGCACAACTCCAGTGTCTAATGATTTTGTAAATAAGTTTACGAGGGGTCCGCTAATCTGTTCCCTACACTCTTTCAAGACTCTAGGGAAAATTTCATCTGCCCTGGGGATTTTATTTTCTTTAGTTTATTTATCTTCTTAAGAAAATCCTCTTTTCTGATAGTGATATTCTTTAATTTCTCTTCTTCCTTTCCCTTAAATATCAGTTCCACCTCTGGAATTTCATCCCAAATTTCTTCTGTGAAAACTGATAAGAAGTAGCTGTTCAATGCTTTGCTTAATTCTTCACTGCCATTTATCAATTCTCCCCTCCCTGACTTTAAAGGCCCAACTTTGTCCTTGACCTTTGTCCTATATACCTGGAAAAATCCCTTGGGATTCGCCTTGGATTCTCTTGCTATTTTGATTTCATAGTCTCTCTTTGCTTTCCTTACATTTTTCTTAACATTCCCAGATAGTTCATTATACCTGTTTCTGAGCTGCTCCTCCCCTCCCTTTAATTTCTTATATATTCCTTTCTTTATTCCTATGTCATGTTTAAGTTTTCTGGTCATCCACCTTGGCTCATTCTTATTTGACCTAATTTTTCTGTACGGTATATTTTGTTCTTGTGCTTTATGTAGTATACTAGTGAATATATTATAGTCATGGTCAATTTTTGTGTCATCTATGACCTCACCCCTTCCTACTGGGAACTGACGTGACTGTTCCCAGGTGACCTCACCTAGGTACCTTCTTAACCCCTGATAATCCGCCAACCGAAAGTTTGGGACTCTGACCATATTGTCATTGTTTATCGTTTCCCAATTTAGGGTGAACCTGATTTCTCTGTGATCACTGTTACCTAGTTCTTCCCCTACTGTGATATCTCTGATAATATTTCCTTTATTTGTTAATACTAGGTCTAATATATTGTCACCTCTAGTAGGTTCTGTAATTAGTTTTTTCAAAAAATTGTCCTGTATTGCGTCTAGGAAGTCTTCAGATTCATAGTCGCCTACAATGTTGTCCCAGTCAATATTTCTGAAGTTGAAATCCCCCATAATGCATAGGTTGTTATATTTTGCTGCCCTCCTCATTTCCTGCCATATGGGCTGAGCTGCTTCTTTGCCTAGAGTTGGGGGCCTGTAAATCACTCCCATAATTAGTTTTCTCTTCCTTCCTTGATTTCTACCCATACAGACTCGGTTCCTATTTCACCCTTTATTGAATTATTAATACAACATTTTAATGTATCCTTGACGAAGAGTGCGACCCCTCATCCCTTCCCTGTCCTTGTGAAAAAGGTTGTACCCTTCTATATGGTACTCTGATAAAAAAAATTTGCTCGCCAGATTCATCCAAGTTTCAGTGATTGCTATGACGTCTACATTCTCGGTACATACAACCGCTCTCAGCAAGTCTATTTTATTTCTAACGCTCCTACTGTTTGTATAGTATACATTTAAACCTACCCTTCCCTGGTCCTGTTTTACCCCTTGTCCTGAGCAACTAATTTTACTTCCCAGGACCTGCTTGTTTTTTGACTCCCACTTTCCCCGACCCCTCTCTACTGGCGAAACACCCCCTTCGGAGTGACAATTTCACGCTCCAGGGATGCAGACAACGTCTTTACCCCCCTCACGAGACAAGCGTACTCCGTCGCGACAGTACAGGTAGTCGTTGCCATAGAATCGTTGCCAGTTATCAATGAATGCCCAACCATTGTTTGCACAATGTTTTTCCAGTCGGCAATTTATAGCAATTGCCCTGGGCAGCCATTCACGACCAACCCCGACCAACACTCATCTAGATAATTACTGAGGAGTCTCACGCAGGACTTGGAAACGGACTTGGTTGATTGTCATTCTGAGAAGCGGCATGAGTCTTGTATAAAAGAGCTTCTAAAGAAAATACTGACTAATATCTTAAAATCTTACATATCGGAAAGTGACTGACCTACATCATGACAATACTATATCAGGCTGCCCCCAACTTGAGCAGCAGCACACACTATCACAGTTCAGCAGTGGATAGTCGAGGAAATCACCTTGAAACCGGAAGATTAGAATGGGGTTGGATGAAAGTTCATGATCGCCTTGAGCTGCAACCAATTAAATTTATCTGCAGCGCCAGAAGCTCTACTGCGAGTTGTCAGATGCAACTGCAAGACTGACTGACTAACACACAGACATCATTGTTAACGAGATGTAGCTACATAATCACACCAACAAAAAAAAAAGGAAAACAAAAGAAGGAAGAACACTATATTAAGGAGTTGTAGACTTAGGACACGTTATTTTAAGTTTCTCAGTGATCACATTTAACAGTGTACCATGAGCCTAAACAGTCACCGAACTGCTAATCTTGTATTGGCATGCATTCAATACACATTTTACATACTTTGCAGTTATAGTAAATATTTGGTAATATAGTTTTGTAAATTAGACTTTTTAATTTGGCATAAATGGGTTTTCCATTTGAGCAAAATTGTAGAAAAACAAAAATAGACTTAATAAAAAATAAATTTAATAAAATGTTTCCTCGTCTACATCACTCTATATGTGATGTGTTGAATGCCAATGAAACCCACGTTCACTATACACAAACTGGCAGTGTTGGGGAGGGGAATCGAAGATATTTTCTTGGTTAGGACGACCCTACCCAACTCCCCAGACCCTCAGGTGACCAGTACGCCAACCCAGTGTTATCAAATCAGGTGGACTGGTGGCGGTTTCTATGAGAGTAACACCAGCTTGACCTAATTCAGAGTGGCTGAGTCACCCTCGTCGGCCTAGCGCTAACCTTGAGAATGACCAATAGACACCAATAGACAGTAGAAAATTTTAAACAAAACGAGAAATCATAAATATCATAAGGGTTTGTAAATAACCATGGAATGTACTGCGAGTGTTTTGTACTCCTACCGAAGATTGGGTAAAAACAAGAATTTTAAGTACTTTATAAAATATAGTATAGATTATTGTTATTTCTAGAGGGGAGTTCATATGTCTATAATATTTTTGTACGGGTGTTTATTTCCTTAAATAGTTAACAAACAAAACTAGAAGCTGGGTGATGAAATTAGATACACAACTTGTTAAAGACTTCTCGAAATAGACTTTCACAAGAGACTGTAATAAACCTTGGGGCAATAGTTTGACCGTGGGTGTGGCAACCTCCTCGGCGCGAACTCATGATGATATAATTAGTAGAGATAAAACGCCCAAGTTATTTATGTAAGTCGCTTAATTTATTTTAATGTTGCATTCATCACGACACTGAATTGTTTGTGTTCAGTCATACTGGTGTTAAACTTACGGTTTAAATTTTCTCACTAATGTAGAATTATCTAAGATTCAAGGTTGTCTCCGTCTCGTATTAAACTTATTTATGGAACTAACAAACTGTAAAGCCTCGTGAGCCATTTTAGTTTCAATTTCAGTCAACGAAATAGAATAAATAAATATGATATCCGTGAACTATAAAAAAAAACAATACTAAACTAAAGGTACGATTTTTTGGGGTAAAGTAGTTACAAAGTCGACGGCGGGGTCTAGAATGACAAAGGTTAAAACCACTGAGTTCATTCACCAGACCGTCCATGTAACAGACAAATGCTCTATTAATGTTTGATGTCGGCAGAAAACAGCTGGTCATGGTAAGCGCTTACTACTCACTCGGTAAAGGTCAATGTGGGACGCTTGGACTGTGGACATCATAATGACGCAGCGACCTAAAAAATAAATAATTCTTGTGGTTACGAATCCACGAACTCCGAGATTCAGATTCACGAACTCCGGGATTTAGATTCTTGAATCTGAATTATTCGGGTTCACGAATCTGAACCCCGGGGTTTGTGGAGCAGCAAGGGAGGCGACAGGTCGACCTTTGTTCCTGACTGTATAGGAAGAGTTGCTTGCTATTTTAGGATAATTTTTGGTTTAATTGTTAGACACGCATATTTTCTGATATGTACAAGAAAATTCACCAATAGTACAGTATGCATCGAACATTAAAATAATGTATTTTGACACAAGTGGAGAAATTTCAGTGGTTTCACGAGCCAAGAGAAATGTTATGCTACGTCCTTCGCCACTTAGAGAAATGATGGTGTCTCGGTAGAAAAAGTCACAATTCACGTGTAGTCGTTTATGCTGACAGACCAACAACTAAACGTGGCGACAGGAGACTGCGGTTGACACAGGTAAACATAACGAAGGGAAACCTAGAAATCGTGCTAGGGATGACGGTAAAGTTAAACCCACAATACGACAGAGAGAGTTAAACCCACAATACGACAGAGAGAGTTAAACCCACAATACGACAGAGAGAGTTAAACCCACAATACGACAGAGAGAGTTAAACCCACAATACGACAGAGAGAGGACTCAGTTCACGACTAACTTAAATGTACTACGCGAACAGTAGAAGTATGAGAATTAAGTGGGTAAAATAAGAGCTTTGGTTTGTACTGAAAAAATAATCGATACACGAGTAATAGTATTCACCGAAACGTGGATCAACTTAGACTCACGTGAGTTATCTGTCAAATACCATACTGAGTATATAAAGAATTTCGTACTGAGAAGCAGATTGGTAAAGGAGGCAGGATAGCAGTCTATGTCAGGGATAATTTGAAGTGTGGAATCAACAAGGAAATTAATACCTTAGATACAATAAAACGATGGTTAGTAAAATTATTCATAGGAATAATATTTAGACCCTCTTAACCTTCATAGGGTTAAAGTTGGCGAATTTAACTTAAGTCAACTAGTTTACATAAGAATGGAGGAAACTGCAGCGGGCCTATTGTCCCACACTAGGCAGCGCCGTTTGCACCCAATCCCTATCGCTCATATATCTGTTAATGGTCAGTAACTTGTTCCACTCATCCACTATCCTATTTCCAAAACAGTGTTTACCTATCTCGCGCCTAAATCTAAATTTGCCTAATTTTAAACCATTGCTACGAGTTCGCTCCTGGTTGGATATATAATTTAAGCACATATGTTATATCACCTTTGTTTAGCCCTGACTTCCATTTACACACTTCAGTCATATCGCCCCTCACTCTACGTCTCTCGAAGGAGTGCAAATTCAGATGCTAATGCCCAGGATTATGCTTGTCATTCTCCTCTGAATTCCTTCTTGGGATTCGATATCTATTCTGTAGTACGGTGACCAATACTGAACTGCATAATCCAAGTGATGTCTCACAAGCGCATGATATTTTTAGGATAACCTCGGTGGTCTTGTAACTAACACTCCTTTGTATAAACCCAAGTACTTTGTTAGCCTTGTTTCGAGCAAATATGCATTGTTGTCTTGGTTTAAGATTCCTACTTATCATTACTCCTAAATCTTTCTCACAGTCAGATTTCTCAATATCAACGTTGTCCATCTGATATCTGATTTCTCTGTTTACATCTCCTCGGCCATGTACTTTACATTTGTCCACATCAAATTTCATCTGTGGATTTTTTAAAGGTATTTGTGTAGTTTTGTCGAGTCCTAGTCAGATTTATTAGTTACACTCCTTATTTTAGTGTCGTCAGCATATTTACTTATGTTGTTGTCTACGCCTATATCTATGGTAAATATGGTAACTAGTAATGGTTCAAGTTCTGAACATTAGGGCACTCCATTAGTGACGTTACCTCAATTGGATTTAGTGCCATTAATGCTCCCTCTGTTTCCTGTCCTGTAGCCACGCCCTAATCGATTTTAGAATATCTCCTCCAACTCCATGAGGACCCTGTCGAAGGCTTTGCTAAAGTCGAGGTAAACCACATCATAATCGCGTCTGTCGTCCACTGATTCGAAAACAGTTGAAAAGAATGATAATAGATTTGTCAGACATGAAAGCCCTCTTGTGAAGCCATGCTGGGATTCACCGATCAATTTATTTCTCGAGGTGATTTCGAATTGAGTTTGAAATTATTGCTTCCAATAAATTGCCTGCAAATGATGTTAAACTAATTGGACGGTAGTTAGAGGATAGTGATCTATCTCACTTCTTGGAAATAGGTATCACATTCGCTATCCTCCAGGGTTCTGGTACTACACCCGTTTTTAAGGACATGTTAAACAAGTTTGCTCATTGCATACTCAGCTCTTCCTTGCAGTCCTTTAATGCTCTGGCAAATATCTCAAAGGGACCTGGTGACTTATTAGGCTTTAGTTTGTCTATTTGCTTACTAACATCGTTATAGTCACTACTATCTCGCTTAATTTATTTTCTTCACTATCTCTGTTTAGAGTCGGAGCCTCGGGTATCATGTTTAAATTTTCGGTTGTGAAAACTGATGAAAAATATCTATTAAGATTATTGCTCATTTCTCCGTCGTTGTCAGTTAGCTCGCCGGTATATGACTGTATTGGTCCAATCTTGTCTCGTGTTTTAGTTTGATACATTTGGAAGAATCCCTTGGGGTTTGACTTCGCCTCCCTTAGAACATAAGAACATAAGAAAATAAGGAGTCTTCAATTAGCCGGTTGGCCTGTGCATGGCAGCTCCTGTCGAGAGTTATTACCACTCTCTATCATCCATGAATCTATCTAGCATCCTTTTAAAACTTTCCAGCGTTCCAGCACTTACTATAAAGTTGTTAAGCTTGTTCCACTCGTCCACCACCCTATTTGTGAACCAGTTCCTTCCTATCTCCCTCTTAAACCTAAACTTATCCAACTTAAATCCGTTGCTACGAGTCCTATCCTGCTCGGATATTATAAGAACTTTATCTATATCCCCTTTATTGATTCCTTTCACCCACTTAAATACTTCTATCACATCTCCCCGCACTCTTCGTCTTTCTAGAGAATGCAAGTTTAGTTTCTTTAACCTATCTTGATATGGAAGGTTTCTAAGTCCCGGAATCATTCTCGTCATTCTTCGCTGCACCGACTCCAGTGAATTGATATCCATTCTATAATAAGGGCGCCAGAACTGAACCGCATAATCGAGTTGCTACATTGCTACCTTCAGTTCATTATCCCTGTTTGCTTTTCTTATCTCGGTCTTAACCCTACTGGCCAATACCTTGTAATAATCTCGGAGGTAAACTTCACCATAATTTATTCTTCTACTTATAGCCTTCCTTTGTCCAATAATATTCTTTAAATATTTATTTATCTATTTGGGGTCATTGTTATTTGATCTGAGTTTTCTGTATGGTATGTTCTGCCTTTGTGCATTAAGTAACTCATTATTTAAATTGTTATGTAACTCGTCAACCTCATATCTCGTGGTCAGTTCACCCCTTGCGGTCATATTTTGGGAGGTTATCGTTGTGAAGTTGCCCTCTGTGGGTACATTGTGTGAGGTCACCTCACGTGAGGTCATATAGTTAACCCCCAAACGTGACATCCCTTCTCCCAGCTGCCTTTTCAAGCTATCAAAGTTTACTCTTCTGAAACCTGGGACTTTAATGGAATTATCCTTGCGACTGACATTAAGTTCTACTTTGAATCACACTTCTTTGTGATCACTATTAGCTAGTTCGTTCCCTACGTCCATATTTCTAATGAGGTTTTCTCTGTTTGACAGAACTAAATCTAGTATATTATTGCCCCGGGTGGGTTCGGCTTTATGTTGACTTAAGAAACAGTCCTCAACTATTTCAAGAAAATCCTCAGATGTTGAGTTACCCATAAGGTCAGTCCAACCTTATTTGACTATAGTTAAGGCCACACAAAGTACAGACTTTGCTACGTCTGAATGGCCTGCGCATTTCATCCCAAATAAGTTGCCCCTCAATCCTATCGAGATTAGGAGGTCTATATATTACTCCTGTGATTAATTTTTCCCTACCATTGGTTAAATCTATCCAAATTGTTAATGCATTCAGTTCAGTTTTTATTTCCTTATTTATTTCACACTTCAGATTATTCCTGACATAGACTGCTACTCCGCCTCCTTTCCTAATCTGTCTATCGGTATGAAATAATTTATAACCTTTAATTTGGTATATTACAGGTAACTCACATGAGTAAGTTTATCCATGTTTCTGTGAATGCTATTATATTGATTTTTTCGGTACATACCAACCCCTGATTTCATCCATTTTATTTCTCATACTTCTACTGTTTGTGTAGTAGACATTTAAGTTAGTCATGATTTGACTCCTCACACTGTCACGTTTAGGTTTTAACTCTGCCTAATTTAACTTTATCATCATTCCTACCTTGATTTCTATGTATCCTTTCATTTGTCTCCTTGTGCCCACCGCAGTCTCCTCGAACCCCGTGCTCACATGTTCCCCTAGTAGTTTAAAGACTTTGACATCTTTTGAACTGCCCTCTCGAGAGAGCCAGCCAGGGTTACCACCCCATTCCTGGATAAATACACCCCATCCCTAACATAAAGGTCCCTTCTACTGTAGAAGTTGTCCCAGATGTAAATGAATGGGACTGATTTTGACCTGCAATATTTGTCAAGACGGCCATTAACACCCAGGGGCGATTCTACGGGGGGGGGGGGGGGGGGGCTATGGCCCCCAGATTTTGGCCTGGCCCCTGGGTTGGCCACCCACACTTTTTATTCTCAAAATTGTAATTCCAAAAACATTCCCAAAACCAGGAAGTGAGTCAAGTGACTCAGGCAATGGGCACCGCACGCCAGATGCAGGCATGGGTGAGGTGAGGTGAGGCCCGGAGGGCAGGAATTGGGAGGGTGTAGATATGAGGGGTGGGGTCACATCACGGTGTATATAAACAAACTGCCTTGTCGGTGATGAACATTACCACTCTGTATTTCCACTGAGGAGGGTGACAGACTGACAGTAATTGTCGAGTTTGTCGCCGAAACTACCCAGAAGAAATATTTCGCCTGCCACAGTGCCACTGTGGGTTTTTCTACTTGCTAAGTGAGGTATGTTTAGAGAGAACTTGTGAGTAATTTTTTAACTCTAGGAGTAATATTACAATCAGTCAATCTCGATCATTCAATTCAAGTGGCTGTAGTTGAGCTGAGCTGTACAGTATAAGGTAAATCAGTACAGTCCATCAGTTATATAATTGCAAAATGTAGGCCAAAAGCATTCTTATGACATATTATATGTCATAAGAATGCTTTAGGCCTACATTTTGCCTACTTATCATTACTCCTAAATCTCTCTCGCCGTGGGATTTCTCTATGGCATCGTTGTTCATCTGGTATCTGGTTTCCCTGTTTACATCTCCTTTACTTAGTACTTTACAATTGTCCACGTTGAATTTCATCTGCCATTTTTCAGACCATTCGAAAGATTTGTTTAGATCTTCCTGTAGTTTTGCGGAGTCCTCGTCAGATTTAATAACACGTTCTATTTTAGTGTCATCAGCAAATTTACTTATGTTGCTGTCTATGCCGATATCTATGTCGTTTATGTATATAATGAATAATAATGGTCCAAGTACTGAGCCTTGGGGAACTCCACTTGTGACGTTGCTCCAATGGGACTTAGTGCCGTTAATGCTCACTCGCTGTTTCCTGTCCTGTAACCATGCTCTAATCCATTTAAGAATATTACCTTTGATGCCATGTGCTTCTACCAATAATAACAATATTAACATGGCTGAGGCAGTTGAGAGCCTGAGCTCTCTTGAAGGCACCTGATATATACTGTACATTTATCTCATTATTAAAATGGATTAGGTCATGGTTAACTGGTAGGAAACAAAGAGTCAGCATAAATGGATTAAAGTCAGACTGGGGTGCGGTCAAAAGTGGAGTTCCCCAGGGATCTGTATTAGGCCCTCTGCTGTTTGTTATATTCATTAATGATCTTGATTTAGGTATAACTAGTAGGATTAGTGAATTTGCAGATGATACCAAAATGGGGAGAGTGATAAATTCAGACAGTGACTTTGAACACCTTCAAAGAGATCTAGATACCTTACATGAGTGGTCAGTAGACTGGCAAATGAATTTTAATACTGATAAATGCAAGGTATTACAGATAGGGAAGACGAATACAAACGTTAAGTATAAACTAGGTAACACGGAAATAGAAAACTCTGATTGTGAAAAAGATCTAGGTGTATTTGTTAGCAACGACTTGAAACCTAGAAAACAATGTATTAGCGTTCGCAACAAGGCAAACAGGATTCTTGGGTTCATATCTAGGAGTGTGAGTAACAGAACTGCTGACGTTATCTTGAAACTTTACCTAGCATTAGTGAGGCCACACATGGATTATGCGGTTCAATTCTGGTGTCCTTATTATAGAATGGACATAGATTCTTTGGAGAGAGTACAAAGAAGAATGACAAAAATGATCCATAATATTAGAAACCTTCCATATGAAGAAAGACTGAAAAGCTTAGGCTTGCATTCATTAGAGAGGCGTAGAGTTAGGGGAGATATGATAGAGGTGTTCAAGTGGGTAAGTGGGATTAACAAGGGTAAAATGGAAGATGTTCTGAAGCTCAGTAATAACGAAATAACTAGAACAAATGGCTTTAAATTAGATAAATTCCGATTCAGAATGGATATAGGCAAGCACTGGTTTGGTAATAGAGTTGTGGCTATGTGGAATAGGCTACCGAGTGCTATAGTAGGATCGGGGACGCTAGGGAGCTTCAAGACGAAGTTGGATAGGCACATGGAAGTGCTGGGATGGGTGTGAAAGGGATCTGCCCTGTATGGGCCAGTCGGCCTCCTGCAGTATCCCACTTTCTTATGTTCTTAAGTATTATGTAACATTTTGTATCATCTGGAATAGTACACGTAACATGGTGGTAATAAGAACATATGAGAATGTTACCACAGTTATCACTTATTCATTTATTTTATTTTTTGTTTTTACATTTATATTATTAGTATATACAGTGCATTTTACAGTGGAGTTGATATACATTAATATAATAAGGGAGGGAAGCAGCACAACATGGGTTGTATTAAGGTGGAACAAGAGGACAGAGCTGTCAGTATCATGTCTAGTCGGCAAATATATTTATTGCAATGATAATTTCTATCCATCTACATGACAGTTTTCCATAAAGGGTTTTGGTGGTATAATAAAAGCAGAAATATAAAGTAGGTATTACAAAAAAATATTAATACTTAGACAATATATATTTTTAAGAGATGATTTATACCGTCATGTACAGTATATATAACAGAATTAAATAAGGCCACCCCGACTCTCCGAAAGGTTACACGATATACTCTCAAGGACTTTAGTATGAATAAAATCGTGTTTATGTGTTGAAGTATAGTAGATGTTGATAAGCCTATTGTTCTGCAGCCACCCGAGACCAAGAGAAATGTGATATGTAATGGTATGTCATAAGAGTGGACCGTCTCATGTTGTTAATGTTTCTCAGCCGGTGTGGTGGAGACCAACACCTGTGCTTGGTCTGCGGCTCAACACCACAGTGGAAATATGTCTTGACTCTTTGTTCTATAATGTGTACTATATAATACCATATGTTGTTTTTACTCATACTGTATTTTATTGTACACGTGTGATGACTTTACAATAAAATAGGTCAATCAAACGACTTTCTTTTGGATATATCAGGTAAATGATTCGCCTTTAGGGCGTTCAAACACGATCAGGAGAACCTGATGTTTTCATCGAGAAATTAAAGTAAACTCGACTTGAAACACAAAAAAATGGTCATTGATCTGCACTTTCTAAGTCTATCAGACAAGGAGTGGAGGACCATTATGCCCATACATTGCTGTAGTCTATAACTAAACATTGAATAAACTCGCGTTGCCATGTCCGGCCGTACGACGGTTTGAAGAACCCGGCAATGGATAGTTCACCGCCGGCGCCTCCTACAACATGAATTTATTGTAAGGCAAGGAGTGTAACCTGCGACACACCATCCCTCAGGAATCTGACCCTTCCACTTCCCAACCCCATCACCGCCACCAGACCGCGCTGCCGGACCACCCCACGACCACGGCCCAGACCACCGCCACACCACACACCGCTCCTGTGGTTTGCACATGGCCCTCCTGGTCACCAATGTTGCTCATGCCTCGCCATAACTGTGGTTATCTTATCTGAAGCCTGTCCTGGGAGTCCCGTGTGTTCTGGCAGACATAAGGATCGTCATAGGTTCTCAAATTGCCGTACGATATATTAACTGAAACTCTCGGTGCCTCTCAGGTGCCGTTTAACCACACTGCGTCTCTTTCCCGATTTATAGGAATCTTAAGGTCGGCCTTGAAGGACCTGGAAGCCCTCTGATGTTTGAAGAGGCTCTTTAAGGTCCCTATTTAGTCCAGGAGGACTAGACCAAAGTGTAGACTGAGAGCCGGGGTGGCCAGACTTTCGTGTGACTGGATCTAATTTTTCCATGGTTATTCAAATGTGATCTACTAGTATAAATTTTCCTAACCTCCTGCATATAGTGGATAAATTATGAGTCTTACTTTTCACTTTTTCTTTTATCCTCTTCGCCACTGATCGGCTCGTTATCCGCTTGGGCGGTCGGTCAAGTCTGTTACGCATTGTCGGCATGTACTGGCCCCTGAATGTATGTGAACCAGCTCCAGTGTTGGTCAAGTCTGGCCTTGAAAGAGGCCACACTCGGTGTCGTCACAACACTGGTAGAGTGTTCCAAGAATTCACAACTCTCACTCCGAAAAAGTTTGCCCTCACTGTTTTCTGTACTTGCCGCTTCTTCAACCTTGAGCTGTGACCCCTTGTTGGACGGGCGTCCACCAGTTCCAGGTATGTACAATGAAAGACAAAAGTCGTGTCGTGAAATTTATGAAAACATATGCCAAAGGGCTAAACTTTTGGTGCGCTCTGCCTTGTGGTAGGGGGCTCTCAAAATGTTTCACGAATTATATTTAATCTTGGGACGAAACCACGACACGACTTTTGTCTTTGATTGTACATTCGACAGAGTAGTTGCAAGCGTTCCAATCTCTCTGGGTAGCTGAGGTTCCGTAGAGCAGGCACCAGTCTGGTAGCCCTCCTTTGGACATTTTCATTCAATTGACAGTCTCAAGCATACCTCGGGGACCAGACGTTTTAGTTTAACAAATTTATTGGCAGAGCTTGTAGTACAGTTTGCCTATTCTGAGTAATTCAGTCAGGTCTTGACACTGAGGGTGGTATCACTTCTCACTGTCACGCAGGACAGAGGTTCATACACAAAGAAATACATCATATTCATTAACAACTATAAATGTATAGAGGTCAGATTCATATGGATAATGTCACTGTTCACTGCCATGCAGGACAGAGGTTCGTACACAAAGATTTGCATCATATTCATTGACAGTACATATACATATATGTAAACACACACACACACACACATATACATACATATGCGTATATACATACACATATACATGTACACGTACATATACATGCACACACGCACACATACATACATATACGTCGGTCAGATTCATGTGGGTAATGTCACTTTTCACTGCCAAACAGGACAGAGGTTCGTACACAAAGAATGCATCATATTCATTGACACTATATATAGGTCAGATTCATGTGGGTAATGCCACTGTTCACTGCCACGCAGGACAGAGGTTCGTACACAAAGAAGGAAATACATCACATTCACCAGCAGTATATATGGGTCAGTGGATCACATACATTGGAGTCATATTCTAGTTGAAGACTAATCAGTGTGGGCTAGCAAATTTGGGATAAACAGCAAGAATGTCCTCAAGCACACCTGATTCAATGAAGTAATTACATAGTTCAAGATACAGTAAGTCAGGTGGCCTGAAGTCTTTGACAGTGTCACATTCAATAATATAGTGTTCAAGTGTATGCTTTAAAGGTTTATCACAAAGTTTACATGCTGAGTGTTCCGGTATGGGTACAGCGTTACTAACTTGCCAGATGTGTCTGTATCCTAGCCTAATTCTGGCCACGACTACATCACATTGTCTGGTTCTGTCCTTATGCTGGCCATACCGGTACCTCTTGTTACAAAATTTGTCATATTTACTAATGCTACAACTGTCAGGTCTCTCTGCATTTCTCACTTCTTCTAGATCAGAGTTCATGATTCTGACTTGAATGTTTTTAATTACGGCATTGGACAGACCAAGGTCACGGTCAACATTTTCTTTCTTACATGCCTCATTGGCCAGTCTATCAGCACGGTCATGATACCTGATTCCAACATGGGACGGAATCCACACAAATTCGATACGAAAGTTGTTCTCATTGGCAGTTATCACATTCCTTTTAATATCACATGCAACTTTAGACATAGAACCTGACGGGCTGTTCATTGATTTCAAAGCACTTTGAGAGTCACAGAATATCACCCCACCTCCATTTTCTTTGAGGTAGTCTGTGGCTAAGTAGATTCCAGTTAGTTCAGTTTGTGTTGTGCTGGCCCAGTTGTTTAGCCTTTGCTTGTTTGACACTATCATCTCTTTTTCTTTATATATTACAATTGCACAGCCTGTTCTACCTGTGTTTGTCTGCACAGAACCATCAGTAAAAGCATAACATTCACTTGATTTAATACTCTCTATGTGTCTGTTAATAGTTTCTAGTGTGACACATCTCACCACATCGGTGTTTAACATTTGCTTACTACCAACAGGAGTGTAATTAATAGGAACTGATATGTCCAGCCAAGGAGGAATGGCATTAATAGGTTCGTCTGGGGTGATTGGGACATTCAGTTTCAGGAGATCTGCAGCACTTTTATGAAGCCACGCCCCAAAGAGAGTCTTTTTTGAAAGGTTGGCGAGATGGTCGGGATTACTTAGATAGAACATCAACTCAGTTTGAGTTGTAGTTTGAGAACTATTGTTCTTCAAAACTTTGACACAAAACATGGTATTAAGTAGGGCTATCCTCTCAGATAGGGAGGGCAGTCCGAGCTCTTTCCTCATATTTACAATTCTGGTTGATTTTGGGCAACCTAGGATGATGCGCATGGCTTCATTTTGCACTACCTCAAGGCTGTTGAGTTGTTTAGGCGGAATAGTCACAAGATGGAGAGCATGATAGTCAACTACAGAACGAATGAAGTGAAGATAAAAAGTACGAGCATAGGTGATGTTAATTCCATAGCCCTTGCCAACAAGGGTTCTGAGGGGTTTAATGCGCTGCATTAGTTTGTCACGAAGGTTGCTGACAAAGTTTGCATCATTCACACAAATTCCAAGATATTTATAGGAGCTACATAGTTCCAAGGGCATGCTGTTAATGTTATAGTCAAGAGGCAGAGGGTGAGCAGGACGAGGATTGAGGACCCTCGTCTTGTCAACAGATATTATGAGACCGCATTCAACAGTTCTCCGAGCAAATACATCCAGCAAGGCTTGGAGCCTGAGTTTGGTTTGTGTCATAATGCAGATATCATCAGCATAGCATATTACGGCTTCGTTTGGTTGAACTGGAATGTCAGCAATAAGCTTGTGCATCAGTATATTAAAGAGCATAGGACTTAACACTCCTCCCTGAGGCGTGCCCAGCTCAAATGATCTCACTCTGGTACTTTTAACTCCCCTAAACAGAACACTGGCATACCTGTTGGACAGATAACCCTTTATCCATGTCAGGAGGTTACCTTGTATGCCAAAATTAGCTAGTTGCTCAAGTATAATGTCTCTATTAGCTACATCAAAGGCTGATTTAAGGTCTATGAAGGCTGTTTGTGTCTTATCTTTTGAGTGAACAAGATATTCTGCAAAGCATGTCTGTGTGCTACGCCCGGGCATGAACCCGTACAGATTAGGGGCGAGTTTGTCTTTGACTTGAAACATAAGACGGTTTAGAACAACTCTTTCAAGGACTTTACACATACAGGATGTAAGTGAAATTGGCCTGAAGTTTGGAGAATTAGCTTTAGGGATTGGAACTATGTTTCCATGAGTCCATGTCTTAGGCAGAATACCCTGTGTGAGGCTCATTTGATACAGGTCAAGCAGTGGATGGTTAGGGATCTCATTCAACAATCTCAGGGTGTTATAGGTTATGCCATCCTCACCAGGGGAGGATGACTCACCTTTCATTAGTGCTGTTGTTAGTTCGTGGTGCGTTATAGGAAACTGGTCGGTAAGGTCTGGTGAGGAACAGGCTATTTCAATATTGAAACCCCTATTAATGTGTGAGGTGTTAAGATATTGTTGTATGTCAGGAGGCAGGGAAGTGATTCGTGACACACTAGACCATTGGTCTAATAGCATGTCAGCATATTCTGCAGGGCTGTGATGAAGCTGGACTGGGGTGGGTGACTTGGTAATGGCTCTAATTTTCTTCCACATTTCTGCTAGAGTGGTTGTTCTATTAATCCCCTGTAAGAATTGTTCCCAATAGGTGTTTCTCACCTGACCTTTGAGTTCACGAAATTCTCTGTTAGCTTTGAGGAATGCCAAAAGGTTATCACTAGTTTTATTTTGCTTATAAGTGTTGGCAAGCTGTTTTACATTCTCTCCTTCTTTGGTGAGGATGGGGTCATGTGTCTACAGAGGTGGTTTAGTGCTGCCCCCCTTCCTCCTTGACTTAACCCAGGTGGTATAATATGTGGTAATGACATTTACAAGATCACAGCAAAATTCATCCACTGACCCAGGTGTATATCCAGCATACCATCTGTGGATGTAGGCCTTGAAGTGCAGTTTAAGATTATCTGGGATGTTAATTCTGAGCTTAGGATGGGGTTCACACTTGACATCAGCAACAGTGTATTCAGTAAGTATTGCATAATGATCACTGACAAGGTAGTCTGAGATGACCTTAGCCTTGACATTACTGTCTACTAGGTTATACCCAATCACATAATCAAGTCTGCCCCCCATCAGATGTGTCACTTTGTCTGTGTCGTATACAGTGATATTATGATTATTGATGTAATTCACGAACACCCTCCCATTAGAGTTACACTGGACATCACCGAGGGGTGACAATACTCCAGGCGGGGAAGCACCTCAATCTTGAAGATTGTGATGAGCGACAAACCATCCAGATATCTAAACGACCTTTTTATAAGATATACTAGTTTCGTTGCTTGATACACCTTCTCACAATAGCCCGAGAACTTAAGTTCCTTGTCTAATGTAGAGAGAGAGAGCAATAATAATAATAATAATAAAAAAAAAAAAAAAAAAAAAAAAAAAAATATATTTATATATATATATATATATATATATATATATATATATATATATATATATATATATATATATATATATATATATATATATATATATATATCATGCATGCGGTCATGAAATTAAATTTCTCGGTTTATTTTAATAATTATTAAATTAAACTAATGGATTACAGGTAGTAATTTTACGGTATGGCAACACAAAATATGGAAATATAGTGAAAGAAATCTGCGACCCGTAGACCGTACGGAATAACTTCTAGAAGTTATGGAAATACTTAAAAATGAGATTCGGAAATACACAAGAAAAACAAAATTTAAGAACTGGTGTTATTATCGCAGGCATAAACAAGATAAATGTTGTAAAAGAGTCTGAATGTAGTGAAAAGCTTCATGGCAACATAAATAATAACTAAAAACTAATTTACTCTACTAGTGCATCACATAAAACATTTGGAAAGTAGCAGAAACAGCCTACTTGGGAAAATTAACCTTCCTTGCTTTCTTTACAGTAAACTCTTCTATCAGTTCCTGATAGCACAGAGTTGCTGCCTGTTCCTTTTCTATGGAGAGCATAACCGGTCACTCAACTTCTCTTAAAACATAGTTGTCGTTAGATAGTTTTTTATCAATTTGAGCTTAGAAAAACTCATCTCCCCTGATGTCACTGTGACTGGAACTGTCAACAAAATCCTGTACATTATTTCTGCATTAGGGAAGGAACCACTGAGAGATTTTAGAATCTGCAAGACTTGGAGTGCATTTTTTTTATTTCTTTGGGAATGAGTTCTCGGAGTACTCGAAGCTCTGAAAACAACTCGGCTTCCTCAATATCTTTAGAATTTCCAACACTCAAAGCAGAATTGTCCTTAGCTAGGTACTGCACAGCTGCTATAATACGTGTTAGAACCGATCGCCAATATTCCTTTTCTTTATTCAAGTCTTGTAACATGCGTGTATACATGGTAATCATTGAACACAGCCTTCTTTTCACTTCCATCTATTTGGTTAAGTTGAGCAAGTGTTCAATGGATGACTCGTGATAATTTAGTTTTTCACTAAAATAGTTCCAATCACCACAGCCTTCGTTCACTAGTTTATGTGTTGTGTTTGAACTGTATAATTACTAACCAGGAGAGCGCGAGGCCCCTGAAAGTGCGAGGCCCAGGGCAGCCGTCCTGGGGTACTCGCCACCCTCTTGAGACGGCTCTGCGTAGACTGTTACAAATGGTGGTACAATTAACGATTTCGCGCTTATCTCTTAGTATTGCGTCGTGGGTCCGATCCCCAAAACTGGATAGATGTTAGAAGGGTGTTATCCACTGTGATACTACCAAACTTTGCAGGTCTCCGGGTACTCCGGTTTCATCATAAACTAACACTGGACAATAAGCTTCATTAAATATTAACAAATAACAGACCAACCGCCCGAGCTATATAGTAGCTGGTGAGTGGTGAAATGATAAATAAATAAGTTATTCTACATAAGTTCTGAGCGCCATCAAGACGTTTTTTCTCGTCTTTCAAGTCTTTCGTGAACTGCTGAAGCGTTAGATTCAGACTTTTTCTTCAGATTTGCCCCGCGTGGGGGCTAGTTTATTTGGCACCCCGTGCATCCTGGGCAACGCAGCGCAAAAGCGTTTACAGCGCCCCGCAAGGAAGCAAGCGGAGTTCATGCTTGCCATCGTGACTCGTGCATTAAGGACGCAGGTGCCTGAAGGACCATGGGTATCCGATACAATTCATCTGTTTATGGAAAAGCGTTGCAGTTCCCTAATAATGTCAAGTGGCAGGCTGTCTCTAGGAGGAGGGGTATCTAGACAAGGAGGGACGAGGTGTTGGTGACGGCTGGGGACTTGTAGGGGGAGGTCATAGGGCAAGTGAGGATGAAGTGAGAGAGGGTGTGATAGTCGGGTTGGCCACAAAGTTTACAAATGTTGCGGCCAGGCTCAGGGTTGTCAATGTACTCCCATAGGCGCTGTCTCTTGTACACAATCTGTTGGGACCGAGTCATAGGTTGATACTCTCTGTAGTGGCGGTTGTCATCACAGGTTACTGCGTCATAGTAGCGCAGTGTAGCACTTCCCCGATGTTTCAGGTGTGCCCAGTGTTCGTCGAATGCTTCTCATTCTGCGGCGTGTCACACGCAGTTATTCCTACAGTATATGTGACGGGATCCAGATAAACTTGACACGGATGGCATCAGTTTGCTCTAGCCCGGCGAAGGCGGCAGGGGAGGAGGGAGAGGAGCCTCGGTAACATAGAAGGGCTGTCACTGATGATAATAAGGATGTTCCCCCGTTCAGTGTCGACTCCTCATGATTTGGCCTCTCACTTTCACTGCGTACTTCACTTGACCCCATGGTGATAGTGTTGACGCACTTGGTGACCCCGGACCCTCCTCGCTTAGCCTCGCTCTTGGTTGACCCTGGAAAGATACAGTTTGGTTTTGATCAGAGTGTTTTAAACTTAGAAAACAACAGAGAACTTGTCAGAGTGAAAAAACTTGCAGTGACCATAGTTGCTGACTCTATAATGATGAACATGCCTAGCAAATACAGTTCACTATATTCTCTTAAAAATTGTTTGGACGCATTTTCTGTGTCATCATGGATGTATATTTTACTTTCCTTATTTTCAAGTAAAATAATATGTTATTATGAAACTACCTATAGATATATATTTAAGGATTTAGTTGGGTTGGTTGTAGTCATTTGGCAACATAAATCTTCCCCCAATGTTCTAGTAGGACAGTGATATATTGACCATGTGACAGTATAAGGGCTATACCAAATACCCGTCTTAACCCGAGTGTTGGAAAAAATGGCTAATGTCTCCCCAACTGAGATAAGTTTTTGTACGTTGTGTAAGAGTTGCCTTAATGGTCCACAGCTGACACGATTGATATTAGTGTCTCTTGGTTGTAATGTTGACATCTCCCGGGTAAACGGTTTAAGAACTGTTTGTTTCTTGTGGGAGTCTTACAGAATTTGCAGCATGTAAATCCGCATGACATGTTAAACAAAACAACACATTACTGAAGTGTCCCTGATTTTAGGGAGAACGAATCACTGAGCGCTGCCGGATTCAAGTATATATCACTCAGTGGTCTGTTTGTGATAATATTTTGCTCACATCGGCAAAATGGTGAAGGTCACAGTCTATTTGTTGCTTCTTAATGAGACTTGACTATTTTCTCCTCGCTCCGCCACCGAATTTGCTACCCTGTGAATTAAGACGAACGTAACTGTCTTGTGTTGGTAATTTTCTTATAGTGAATTCGCACGAAAGCGCCGTAGATTATACTGTAACCGCTAACTCTGAAGGTCACAGTGTAATCATCTTTCCATGAGGCAGACAACATGCCACACATTGCCCCACTCTGAAGCCATACCCGGGTCTGTCTGTCTGTCTGCCTGAAGGATCTGTGAGTGGCATGACGCTCTCAGCAGTTTACTCTTTATTGAAGTTTGGCAAATACAGATAAAATAAACATATATTCTGAAAGTAAACAAACACATTTCTTTCTATTTTTACACATTTCAGAAATTGATGTGTACGACTGTTAATGATATGCATTATGAATTGTGTGAGTCGCCTTACATGGATAAAGTCACAATGCCAGCAGGTTATTTGAGTCACCTTATGGTCACAATAAGTCAAGTTAACATTGGAATATTTTGACGGGAAGAAAATCATGAACATTCGATGACATTTCTTCACCACAAATCATTATTAGTGTGTGTGTGTGGCGAGGTTAGGTTAGGTTAGGTGTCAAGATAGCCCATAGAGGTAGTGAGGGCCTTATTAATTAGGCAGGACTTTTTGTTGTCACTGAATTTTGGAATTGTTTCAGTAACTAAAACTATATTGCCCCCAAACACATAACATGAGTAGTCGAATTACTTACCAACAACTAGAGCTAACTGGACAGTGCACACGAGACAATGGGGAGAACTGTCGATGTCCTCAGACCTTACACACACGCTGCCGGTAGAAATAGGGACGACAATGGGTGTCTGCAAGACTCACACGACCGCAGCCCATTTCCAAGACCGATCACTTTAGACGTGAAAAACAAAACAAAATGCGATAAAAAATATGTCCGCCAGTAATAATAATAATAATTAGTGGGAAAAGTCTTATGCTACTAAAGATTATATTAATGATAATCATTAATTCAGAGAAAACTCTGCATATCCGTTTAATGATTAACCAAATTCTGTACACAAAAAAGCACAATTGAGAATGAAACATGCCAAAATATCATTTATGACGCTCAAATACCTTATGTCACTTGAGTAATAGCGGCTGTGAATGGAGTCCACACAAACTGAGAAGTTATAAAACATCAAGTAAGGATTAGCGTTCCTGGCTCCTGCAGCAGTGTGTGGTGAGAAGGTTGTTGCTACGCTTCCGCTGGCCGCCAGCTACGGGTTGGGGCTTCACCTGTGTGAGTTCAGCAGTGCATAAGCTGGAGTCTCAGAAGTTCATACGATAAATATTTCTCGTAACTGAAGATGCAAGAATGCACCTAACTGGCTCTCTTAAGCTGAAGCACAAGAATTACATCCCAAAATAGCATTAGAAACTACACTTCAGATCATCTTAATTTTAGATCTTCACTTAGCTAGGGGACAAAAATTAACGTACAGTACAGGTACATATTATTCCCCGAGATTCTATAAGCGAATAGTGTTATGAATGTATGTAGCTATCAGTCGAGTCTTTGATACTATTCTTGGACACAATTTTTTGGCTTTAGGTGAAGTTAACCAGTTAGGTTCATTTATTTGGAGCCGTATACGAGTATTTTGTTAACCAGCTCTTTCTAACTCATTTACCCAGGACAAGAAGCAAACTGTACATGTAAATACCAGATGATAATTATGACTATAAGTAAAAGATAGATTATGAATCGTTGTGTTTGGAAACGGTCGCCCCTTAGCAGGTGAAATTGAAAGTGGGTCTCATAGGGTGCTAGGCATGGCTACCCTTCAGGGACTGGAAGAGTAAGGCGAGAGCTTGGTCGGCACTGCAGCACCGCCTTCAAATCTTTAATTGAAAAATTAGTGCCAAATTTACTGGGTAGACTAGCAGTGCTCCAGAATCAAGCCAGCCATTTATTAGTTCAGAGGGTACCAGTTTTCTTACATCTATCTTACATTTCAAGTGTCACTTAATTCCGTACTTTAGTAGGTTAATTTCATGATAATTTTTTTATTGTGATACTAATCATTTAGTGGTCTATCATTCGGCACTAGTGTAAGTAACACCTGAAATCTTTCTTCGGTGAGGCTGGACAAGAACAGTAGGACAAGAGCTAAACTCAATGTTGACTTATATTAGGAGTAATACAAACACGAGAGGATTACAACAGTAGAAGTAGCAGTAGGAAGCACTGGAACTGTGGGACGTCGGTGAGGCAATGATGGACACTTTGGTATCTTGAGAGGAGGACGATGAAGTCGTTGGTCACAGTGCTTCCACCATTTAAGGGTAATGAGGACCTTGTTAGGGTAGAGTTTATGGTAATGGATGTAAATTCTTGGGTAATTAGGGCCGAGAGTCCCTTCCAAAGTATTAGATAATCTATCCAGGCGGGTTCAATGGGTTGTGGAGGCAGTGGGGCGGAGGGAGGCGGTGGAGTCTGCCAGTATTAGTGAGCTACGTCCTGCTTCCAACACCGCCAAGAATAACCTGGGTATTATTCATGATATTTATCTTGGTGTATCTGCAACTGAGACTATGAAAACGCAAGCCAATACAGGAGAGATTGATAAGTTCTATAATTCCTGCCTGGCCTTTCTCATTGGATATGTCTTGCAGATTGAAGAAAGATTTCAATTTAATGGCACCCTTTTAAATTATTTCATATATAGATCCTGAAAATCCTTCCGAACTCAGACCTAGATCACTGGCAGGTGTCATCAGTGCTTTGCCTCACCTGACTAAATTTCTAGACAAACAAAAATTAGATTGATGAATGGAAGGGTTGCTTTGCGATTGATGATTTATCAAAGCAGATGTCCTGTCTGGAGTAGTGGAAAAAAGGTTTCTAGCAAAACGATTACAGCTTGAATTACTAATTACTTTCCTAATTTAAGAACTATGATTTATCGCATCTTGTCTCTGCCTTTTATCAAACGCAGAGGTTGAAAGACTCTTTAGTAAATTAAATTTAACTAAAACATCACAGAGAGAGACTGCCTAAAAATGAAACCATGTGTGGTCTCATGCATACAGTATAGGCTATTACATGAAAATTAGCAACACAGTCACATACCATTGTTATATCTGAAGCAATACTGAGAACTGTCAAGCAAGTAAAGAGTTGCGCGATGTGCAGTGAGTGTACTGCCCTCAATTTTAATTTGTAAAAGATCTGTCAGTTCATTCCATTCTAAATTGGGTGTAGTGGTCGAGTTAGGTCAGGTGTTCGGGACACACTCTCTATCTCAAATAATAATATGTTATTACAAATTATAGTGCTCGGGTTTATTATACTATTCTGGAGGATAGCAAATGTGAAACCGATTTTCAAGAAAGGAGATAGATCACTATCCTCTAACTACCGTCCAATCAGTTTACCATCAATTGTAGGCAAATTGCTGGAAGCAATAATTTCAAACTTTATTCGAAATCACCTCGAGAAGCACAAGGTGATCAATGATTCCCAGCATGGCTTCCCAAGTGGGCGTTCTTGTCTGACAAATCTATTAACATTCTTTTCAACTGTTTTCGAATCAGTAGATGACGGACACGATTGTGATGTTGTATACCTTGACTTTAGCAAAGCCTTTAACAGAGTCCCACACGAAAGACTAATACGAAAAGTGGAGGCTCGTGAAATTGGAGGAGATATTCTAAAATGGATTAGGACGTGGTTACAGGACAGGAAACAGCGAGTAAGCATGAACGGAACTAAATCCGACTGGGGTAACATCACTAGTGAAGTACCCCAAGGCCCAGTACTTGGACCATTACTATTTATTATATACATAAACGACATACAGGTAGATATCGGCGGAGAAAGCAACATAAGTAAATTTGCTGACGACACTACAGGATGAGCTTAAATTTTTTTTTCGCATGGTCTAAAAAATGGCAGATGAAATTTAATGTGGACAAATATAAAGTACTTAGCCTAGGAGATGTAAACAGAGAAACCAGATATCAGATGAACACCGTTGTTATAGAGAAATCCGACTGAGAAAGTTTTAGGAATAATGATAAGTAGGAATCTTAATCCAAGTAAATAATGTGTCTGCTCGAAACAAGGCTAACAAAATACTTGGGTTCATACAAAGGAATGTTAGTTACATGGCTAGTGAGGTTATCCCAAAACTATATCTTGGGCTTGTGAGACCTAACTTGGATTATGCAGTTCACTATTGGTCACCACACTACAGAATGGATATAGAATCCCTAGAAAGCATTCAGAGGAGAATAACAAGACTAATCCCGGGCATTAGGAACCTTGAGTACAGAGACAGATTAAAGCATCTTAATTTGCGCTCCCTCGATGATCAAGGTGTATAAATGGAAGTCAGGGTAAAACAAATGTGATAAAACAAAGGTACTCAAACTATCCAACCAGGAGCGAATTCGTCGCAATAGTTTCAAACAAGACAAATTTAGATTAAGGTGTGAGATAGGCAAATATTGGTTTGGAAATAGAGTAGTGGATGAGTGGAACAAGTTACCGAACTTAATCATTAACTCGAACACGCTGGGTAGCTTCAAATATTGGTTGGACAGATATATGAGTGATAGGGGGTTGGGTGTAAACGGGGCTGCCTAGTATGGGCCAATAGGGCTGCTGCAGTTTCCTCCATTCTTATGTTCTTAGTGGGGCTGTCTGTAATGTTCTCTGAGCCATTTTCATTGATAGGTATCTTTGAGAAAACATCTCTAGCATGCCTCTATATACATTAGTGGTTTGTTGGTAGCAGAGTGCGCGAGTTTCTGATCCCTGTTCCTTGGAGGTTGGGCTTTTAATTTTCATTTTTAAGTATAATCTACAGAATTTTTATTTTAATTTTCAAAGAAATACGTTTCAACTAGCCTAGTTGTCTTCAAAATTCCCTGGACACAGTCATTTATCTAGACCAGGAACAATTATTGTAAAATTTTCCCCACTTTTTCTACAAATAAGGGCTATGGTATCTGATTTCCTAGCCTAGATATCTGAACAGAACAAAAGCTCCATGGCATACTGAAAGCATCAATATATAAACATGATTACGATAGTAGCTGTCGCTTACATAACGATACAATATACATGTACAGTAACCCCTTGAAGCCTTAGCTTTAGTTAGTAAACTCGATAAAACACTTTCACAGTATTAATAATACATTCTTTTTTCAAGTGTTATCCTTTCAATGAGGACTTTTTATATATTATATATACCTTTCAGATTTATATATTGCATGTTATATATATATATATATATATATATATATATATATAGTAGTTCTTTCAGGGTAAACATTTTCTGAGCTGTGGAAGCCCTTTAGTAGGACGTTTGAGAGGTCAGTGTCGTCGTAGTAGTCTGGCAGAGGAAGGGGTGCGGGTGATGTGAGGAGAGAGAGCGCAAGAGAACGAGATGAAACGGAGAGAAAAGAACCCAATGGCTGGTGGTGAGGGAGAGAGGGGAGCCAGACGGGTAGATGACCGAGAATGTGTAGGCGGTGGGGGGGGGGGGGGGGGCGTTATCTGGCTTCCTTTTTTTCCTTTATTTTCTCATTAAGTCTGGAGTCATATATCGACATTCAGACATTACTCGACGGTGTCAGTGGGGCAGGGATGTGGCGGGGCGGGATGTGGCGGGGCGGGATGGGGCGCGGGGCGTTGACTCTTTATAACTCCCGAACCCTACTATTAATTAAGAGGTCACCACGCCGTCTCTCTTGGCCTCTGGGCTCGTCTGGTGAATGAAAGCTAACACGACCTGTGTCCTGGTGAAGCTGGTCCATTCAAACTCACTTTCATAGCTGTGGTGTCACGTGGTCAACTGGTGGTTGATGGTGTCAGTACTAGTGGTTGATCGTGTCACTACTTGTGGTTGATGGTGTCAGTACTAGTGGTAGATCGTGTCAGTACTAGTGGTTGATGGTGTCAGTACTAGTGGTTAATGGTGTCAGTACTAGTGGTTGATGATATCAGTACTAGTGGTTAATGGTGTCAGTACTAGTGGATGATGGTGTCAGTACTAGTGGATGATGGTGTTAGTACTAGTGGATGATGGTGTCAGTACTAGTGGTTGATGATGTCAGTACTAATGGTTGATGGTGTCAGTACTAGTGGATGATGATGTCAGTACTAGTGGATGATGGTGTCAGTACTAGTGGTTAATTGTGTCAGTACTAGTGGATGATGATGTCATAACTAGTGGAAGATAGTGTCAGTACTAGTGGTTAATGGTGTCAGTACTAGTGGATGATGGTGTCAGTACTAAAGGATGATGGTGTCAGTACTAGTGGATGATGGTGTCAGTACTAGTGGATGATGATGTCAGTACTAATGATTGATGGTGTCAGTAATAGTGGTTAATGGTGTCAGTACTAGTGGTTGATGATATCAGTACTAGTGGTTAATGGTGTCAGTACTAGTGGATGATGGTGTCAGTACTAGTTGATGATGGTGTCAGTACTAGTGGATGATGGTGTCAGTACTAGTGGATGATGATGTCAGTACTAATTGTAGTGATGGGTTGTCAGACCACAGCTTACATCTCAGAAACAGGCCAGACTTGACCCGACATTAGGGGGGTCAAGTGTAAGGGTAAGCCTCGCAGCTGCCCAAGGGTTATAAATCAACTAGCTCCCCTTCCCATGTCACACTGCCCCAACAAACATGTAAGAAGGCACCGGCCGACTCTCTCCCAATATACACAATAACCTACATCCCAGAAGAAGTCCAGACCTGACCTCACATTAGCCAGGTCAAATGTAACCCTCGAGCCACAAATCAACCAGGGCCTCTCATGTCACACGGCCCCATCTGAAGATTTCTCCAGAATATACAACTTATAGTCTCTGAAAAAGTCCAGACCTGACCCTACATTAGCCAGGGCAAATGTAAGGAGACCCTTCGCCGCCCCCCCCCCCCCCCCCCCCGATCAGCTCAACCTGACGGCTCGCCTCCCAATATATAGGACGTCCTAGTCCTCCCTCGGCCAGAGAGAGAGAGAGACAGAGAGAGAGTGTGTCTTGTAACCAAGAAGGGTCAGCTACCACGTCCCCAATCCTGCTCGAGAGAAGTCAGGGGCCGGAGGCAAGTCGCCTCCGGTCAGGAGCGAGTTGCCCTCGACACACCGGTGCCCAGCTAAGCAGTCTCCCATAGAGACAACCCAGGACCACCTGCTAGGCCTCCCCTGGGTCACGTGAGTTTTTGTCAGAGCTTTCCATGGGATGAGTTACTTACGTGGGAAGTGTATTCATTTCATGTTCGTGTCCGAGAATCAGAGTGTCTAGTAACGTGATATGATGTCCTAGTAACGTAAACATAATGTCCTAGTAACTTCAATAGAAGGTGTTATTAATGTGTCCATGTCATTGTCGTAATTAATAAAGAGTTGTAACGAAGCGGTGTTTGAGAAGTCGCCTTTAAGACGTAATAGATGTGTATTGATGTATAAGATACGATAAGTGTAAATCCATCATCAAATATCTATCACGGCCACGCTACCAAAGTCTTCCTCTCTTTTATACTCTTATACTATCAATATTCTACCTATATGTAATCTTCTTCATGTGAGATTTGTCTCATTACAATGGTGGCAGCGCACTTAACGTAAAACTCACGCCTCTTCCCTTTAGTGTTCAGTACAGTGATAGTTAGAATCTTTTGAAGTAATCTCGTAACTATCTTGACGAAGCAGGCAGTACAAGGGTGGTTGCATTCGTAACATTATATTGGTGGCAGCGTACTATAACTTTAACTCACGCCCTCCTCGTCCCTTGTTATTGGTAACAGTGTACTTAACGTAAACCCATGCCCTCCCTCATTTTAGCCATAACACCTGACTTGTTGTTGAGTATTGTTCGAAAGTGCGTGATAAGGAGTTCCTGCATAGTAGCGTGAAAAGTGTTCTAGTGTGTCACCGTTACAGCTCAAGTAAATGTCTCTCGTCGTGGTATGCGCGAATTTTTTCTAGAAATATGTTCAGTGCTTAACGTGATTTCTCAGTGTCCCCCGCGATCTGTGACATTCTCAGTAGCACAAGTGCAATTTGATTGTTGGTCAGTGTTGAACGTAGAAATTGTGTTTCACTGATAAAAGCTGTGTCTGTACTAACTGTTATAACTTAACATGTCTTTTAACCTCCATCCTCCTCCCTGTCCTAATCCTCACCTCACCCTCCTTACCCTTCCTCCTATCCCTGCCCCGCCCTGCCCTGCCCCGCCCCGCCGTTCCGTGCCCCGCCCCGCCGTTCCGTGCCCCGCCCCGCCGTTCCGTGCCCCGCACCGCCCCGCAAAGCCCCTGCCTGGCCCGATCAACCACGCCTCGGCTCCTCCCCACCTCACCCGCCACTCCTCGCCCCGCCGCGTCCCGCCTTGCCTCCGTCCTTACCTCACCCGCCTCGCCGCGTAAGACCTCACTAATCCCCCGTCTTTTGTCCCGTAAGCTATATGTTGATGATGATGGTTAATATAAAGTAATATTGCGATGAATGCAGAGCTTCACTCAGTGGATTTTTATGCTGTTATGATTTGTGATGTACTCTTTGACGCGTAGTGATAAATGATATTAAGTGTAGTGCGCAGAGCTTAACTCCCCGACCCAGCCTGATGAGAAAATTGTCGTGACGGAAATAATAGTTACCAAACATTGACGTAACGTATAAAGTAAAAATTTTTTTTTGCGAATGCACTTCCAACTAATCCATTATCCCTTTAGGATTGTTTCTCTGGCAAATATCACACACAGTACCGCCCCATGGCTAGCCGGAATCCAACCACAGCACATATAAGCAGAGAGGAAGGCAGCGTGATGAATGCAGCACCACACCCGCCACACACCACCCCACTTCTTTCAAGTCCACCCTGGTCTAGGATTAAGAAGATTTTATATTTTTCTACTCTAGGAAATTAAGGAGTGTGGAATGCAGCGCCACACAACGAACCCTGGTGAGCCCAGCCAGGGAGGGATTCACCACTGTGGAAGGTGTAAGACAGGACGGTCTTTGGTCTCGCCGACACTCACGTACGGAGGGCGAGCCCTGGTCCGCGGAACCTGCCTTACAGTCATCTAAGGAGACGACAGCCCAAGCAGTGGACCGGCTTTCATCCCGGCCGGAGGGGGCCGACGGCAGATGAACAGAAAATCGTCTGGAATATGTTGAAAATGATGATGTTGCAGAGAAGAAATACAGATGGAGCAGAAAAATTCATCTGGAATATGACGGAAAACGAAGATGTATAAAGAAACGCAGATGAACAGAAAAATCGTCTGGAATATGAAAACGAAGATGTATAAAGAAACGCAGATGAACAGAAAATTCATCTGGAATATGAAAATGCTCTAAACGTAAAGGAAGCACAGGTGAACAGAACAGAAAAATCATCTGGAATATTATAGAAACCAGGAGGAAGTGAGAAGAAGTCAGATGTGGTGACACGACCTACAAAGTGCGGTATTGAAGAAAGAAAAACGTGCTATGTGAAGACAGAAGACGCCCTGTGCTGACATCAAAAGAAAGTCGACGATGAAAAGGTGGATAATCAGAAGGACCAATCGACTACCGCTGTTGTGCTGCCGGCATTCCTTATTTTCAGATACCAGCTGGATGGAGGACTTGAGCCATGCTGGACCCAACAAATGTACTGATGTTGTTGATGTGTAATAAAAAGATATAACACCCTAACATGTGAAGTAGGAGCATTTTTTTATGTACTTTGAAGTATTTCATTCTCTGATTTTTGTTAACATGTACTACAAAGAATGTTTTTTTTAAAGATTAGTCACTTTTTCTATGAGTTCATTTGATCAATGTTTTGTATTACCAAATGCAATGTTGTAGACATACTACTGAGTGGGACGAATTATTATTTTGACACGGCCTGGTTAGGCAATGTAACACCTGTTATTGTTTGTAGAATGTGATTTGCAAGTTTGCCTCGGACACTATGCTAGATATGACGGAACTTTAGATCACTCTATGTTCACTTATTGTGTAAGTATTTTATTTTTTTTCTCCTGTCATAGAAGTTTTAATCTTGGCGGGAGGTATAGTAAGCTTTGTCAGATCAAACTATGCCAGTAGAAAAACATACATCTCTAGTGTTATAATTTGTAAAATGTAAGGATGCATTATCGCCTCAGGGACTATATTAGATACTGCACATGATGTTACTGTCTACTTTAAATGTGTCATCAGTTCTCTGAGCATGAAAGCTTTGGTCTTGGCGGGAGGTGTAGTGATGGGTTGTCAGACCACAGCTTACATCTCAGAAACAGTCCAGACTTGACCCGACATTAGGGGGGTCAAGTGTAAGGGTAAGCCTCGCAGCTGCCCAAGGGTTATAAATCAACTAGCTCCCCTTCCCATGTCACATGGCCCCAACAAACATGTAAGAAGGCACCTGCCCACTCTCTCCCAATATACACAATAACCTACATCCCAGAAGAAGTCCAGACCTGACCTCACATTAGCCAGGTCAAATGTAACCCTCGAGCCACAAATCAACCAGGGCCTCTCATGTCACACGGCCCCATCTGAAGATTTCTCCAGAATATACAACTTATAGTCTCTGAAAAAGTCCAGACCTGACCCTACATTAGCGAGGGCAAATGTAAGGAGACCCTTCGCCGCCCCCACGATCAGCTCAACCTGACGGCTCGCCTCCCAATATATAGGACGTCCTAGTCCTCCCTCGGCCAGAGAGAGAGAGAGACAGAGAGAGAGTGTGTCTTGTAACCAAGAAGGGCCAGCTACCACGTCCCCAGTCCTGCTCGAGAGAAGTCAGGGGCCGGAGGCAAGCCGCCTCCGGTCAGGAGCGAGTTGCCCTCGACACACCCGTGCCCAGCTAAGCAGTCTCCCATAGAGACAACCCAGGACCACCTGCTAGGCCTCCCCTGGGTCACGTGAGTTTTTGTCAGAGCTTTCCATGGGATGAGTTACTTACGTGGGAAGTGTATTCATTTCATGTTCGTGTCCGAGAATCAGTGTCTAGTAACGTAATATGATGTCCTAGTAACGTAAACATAATGTCCTAGTAACTTCAATAGAAGGTGTTATTAATGTGTCCATGTCATTGTCGTAATTAATAAAGAGTTGTAACGAAGCGGTGTTTGAGAAGTCGCCTTTAAGACGTAATAGATGTGTATTGATGTATAAGATACGATAAGTGTAAATCCATCATCAAATATCTATCACGGCCACGCTACCAAAGTCTTCCTCTCTTTTATACTCTTATACTATCAATATTCTACCAATATGTAATCTTCTTCATGTGAGATTTGTCTCATTACATAATGGTTGATGGTGTCAGTACTAGTAGATGATGGTGTCAGTACTAGTGGATGATGGTGTCAGTACTAGTGGTTAATTGTGTCAGTACTAGTGGATGATGATGTCATTACTAGTGGAAGATGGTGTCAGTACTAGTGGTTAATGGTGTCAGTACTAGTGGATGATGGTGTCAGTACTAGTGGTTGATGGTGTCAGTACTAGTGGATGATGATGTCAGTACTAATGGTTGATGGTGTCAGTACTAGTGGATGATGGTGTCAGTACTAGTGGATGATGGTGTCAGTACTAGTGGATGATGGTGTCAGTACAAGTGGATGATGGTGTCAGTACTAGTGGTTAATTGTGTCAGTACTAGTGGATGATGGTGTCAGTACTAGTTGTTAATGTTGTCAGTACTAGTGGATGGTGATGTCAGTACTAGTGGTTAATGTTGTCATTGCTAGTGGATGATGATGTCAGTACTAGTGGTTAATGGTGTAAGTACTAGTGGATGATGATGTCAGTACTAATGGTTGATGGTGTCAGTACTAGTGGATGATGGTGTCAGTGCTAGTGGATGATGGTGTCAGTACTAGTGGTTGATGATGTCAGTACAAGTGGTTAATGGTGTCAGTTCTAGTGGATGATGGTGTCAGTACTAGTGGTTGATGGTGTCAGTACTAGTGGATGATGATGTCAGTACTAATGGTTCATGGTGTCAGTACTAGTGGATGATGGTGTCAGTGCTAGTGGATGATGGTGTCAGTACTAGTGGATGATGATGTCAGTACTAATAATTGATGGTGTCAGTACTAGTGGATGATGGTGTCAGTACTAGTGGTTGATGGTGTCAGTGCTAGTAGTTGATGGTGTCAGTACTAGTGGTTGATGGTGTCAGTACTTGTGGTTAATGATGTCAGTACTTGTGGTTGATGGTGTCATTACTAGTGGATGATCGTATCACTACTAGTGAATGATGGTGTCAGTACTAGTGGTTAATTGTGTCAGTACTAGTGGATGATGGTGTCAGTACTAGTGGATGATCGTGTCAGTACTAGTGGTTAATGGTGTTAGTACTAGTGGTTGATGGTGCCAATACTAGTGGTGAATGGTGTCAGTACTAGTGGTTGATGGTGTCAGTACTAGTGGATGATGGTGTCAGTATTAGTGGTTAATTGTGTCAGTACTAGTGGATGATGGTGTCAGTACTGGTGGTTGATGGTGTCAGTACTAGTGGTTGATCGTGTCAGTACTAGTGGTTAATGGTGTCAGTACTAGTGGATGATGATGTCAGTACTCGTGGTTGATGGTGTCAGTACTAGTGGATGATGGTGTCAGTACTAGTGGATGATGATGTCAGTACAAGTGGTTAATGGTGTCAGTTCTAGTGAATGATGGTGTCAGTACTAGTGGATGATGATGTCAGTACTAGTGGTTGATGGTGTCAGTACTAGTGGTTGATGGTGTCTGTACTAGTGGTTGAGTGTGTCAGTACTAGTGGTTAATGGTGTCAGTACTAGTTGATGATGATGTCAGTACTAGTGGTTGATGGTGTCAGTACTAGTGGATGATGGGGTCAGCACTAGTGGATGATGATGTCAGTACTAGTGGTTGATGGTGTCAGTACTAGTGGATGATGGTGTCAGTACTAGTGGATGATGGTGTCAGTACTAGTGGATGATGGTTTCAGTACTAGTGGATGGTGGTGTCAGTACTAGTGGATGATGGTGTCAGTATTAATGGTTGATGGTGTCAGTACTCGTGGATGGTGGTGTCAGTACTAGTGGTTAATTGTGTCAGTACTAGTGGATGATGGTGTCAGTATTAATGGTTGATGGTGTCAGTACTAGTGGATGGTGGTGTCAGTACTAGTGGATGATGGTGTCAGTGCTAGTGGATGATGGTGTCAGTACTAGTGGATGATGGTGTCAGTACTTATGGTTGATTGTGTCAGTACTAGTGGATGATGGTGTCAGTATTAATGGTTGATGGTGTCAGTACTTATGGTTGATGGTGTCAGTACTTATGGTTGATGGTGTCAGTACTAGTGGATGATGGTGTCAGTATTAATGGTTGATGGTGTCAGTACTAGTGGTTGATGGTGTCAGTACTAGTGGATGATGGTGTCAGTACTAGTGGATGATGGTGTCAGTACTAGTGGTTAATTGTGTCAGTACTAGTGGATGATGGTGTCAGTAATTATGGTTGATGGTTTCAGTACTTCTGGATGATGGTGTCAGTATTAATGGTTGATGGTGTCAGTACTAGTGGATGATGGTGTCAGTACTAGTGGATGATGGTGTCAGTACTAGTGGATGATGGTGTCAGTACTTATGACTCCTTTAAAGTACGGTAGCCGGTATTACCTCAAGTTTAACCCACTACTCGCAAACAGAGAGAAGCTCGGGAAGCAGCCATCCCCCTGGACTCCCCGCCCACCTGGTACGATGTCCTCCGTAAACTTCGTGACCTCTCGTACGTCTACGGGAAAGGGTCGCGGAAAGGGGACGTGATTGCTGCCCGTATCATCATTGGGTATGAGTTTGCTTGGCAGATTGGTATCCCCGCTTCCCCTGAGCAACGCTCTTGTGCATTATGCAGAAGACCCGACAGCAGCACCCTTTTCCACTACCTCCTAAGATGTCCCCACACACAACGCTTCCTTGACGCCTGCTGGACCATCACTCCACGACCCCCTGACGGAGACACGATGATCCTCCCCATACTGGCCAAATAATTTGTAAATAGTATTGATTATGTGTTAAAGGAATATCCTTCCTTCCTTAGGCTTTAGTAAGCCCCTTTATAATATTTATATTGTATATACTTGTCACACTTGCCAGATGCTTCTGGTGTCATTGTACAGGGGTACCTAGTGACAGTACTAGGATCCCGCTTCCTCTATCAAGGAATAAACAATTGAAATTGAATTGAATCCACTACTCCAGGGCCAGTGAGTACCATGCATTAAATTCTGCTGTGTGGTGGAAGGTGAGTTTATCACAGAATGCTGACAGTGTGTGTGTGTGTGCGCGCCTGCCTCCAGCTGGTCTTGCGTTATTAATAAACTCGTAAGGAAATATTTTAAACTTGTTTTCGACGCATAACATGACAGACAAATCTCACTTACTCACTTATGGAAAACCCCCTTGAAAACCTTTACTCATGACGACTTACATTTTATCATCGCAGTTTATGTCGCACTGTGTTTAATTGTTAATGACTAGTGTATGTATTTGGTTATCTTAATTGTTGATGCATAATAATACATTATGACATTAACAGTCAACAGACACAACTCTCACAATTTTTCCCTCTTAGAATTTAACCACTGAATAACGAATACGTCTTTATTGCATTGGTACTGTACTAATTATCGGTAGAACATAAGTCAAGTATCATCAAATGCGTGATTCTATCCTACCATACAAAGAACAAAGCAGCCTGGTTGACAGAAAACAAAAGCCAAACAAAAAAAAAATATCACATTCAACAAACAAACTCCTAGCTTAATTGAGGCAACATGCGAATAATGCCATTTAGTAAGGACATACTGTACTTGTCAAACAGTTATTGGCCTTGTGTTTTCTTCGAATCTGCTTCATTATTGAGTTATAATTTACGCCAATAGATGATTTACAACAAGCCTTACCATAAAATATACATAGTTTACTGTACAATATATAGTATATGTCGAAAGAAAGCCCCACATTATATTCTTACACACTAGATTATTCTCTTTTGTAACATTGTTGACATTGTATCTACACCCACACACACGATTTGTTTTGGTGAAGAAACCAGAAACTTAAATACTCCGTAGTGGTAAATGCAGTGGTGCGTGTTTTGTTTTTCTTTGTTGGCTCTCTCTCTCTCTCTCTCTCTCTTTCTCTCTCTCTCTCTCTCTCTCTCTCTCTCTCCTTTTTGCTGCACTACTCTTTCAGCCCCCTCTTAGCCTCCCATCCATTCCCACCCGCCCCTACCTTCTCCGTTCAGCCTGGAAAGTGAGGAGACAGTTGTGTAGTGTATGAGAAGCCCTCAAGGTACACAGGGGATAGCGTAGAGCCTCAACGTCAATACATGACCAGGTTGTCGCGTCTCGTGAGGCCATGGGGTGAGACTGTAGTTAGAGGCGGTCATATATTGGTATGTGTCAAAACGAAGGATATCCCTGCTTATGGTCAACTATTTCCAGGCCCAGGTAGGTGAGGTGACCCGAACCCAAATTTAACCAGTTCACTACTTCCCTCCATTAGACCTGGAAATAATTAAATAGAGGATTTTCGAAAAATCTTCAGCAAAAATCCAATACCGAGACTGACCGAAGTACCGAGACTTAGAACTGAAAAAATGTCACGAGTTCTATCTCACTGGTATCTGTCAAGACTGAGGTCACGGGATTTATGTTTCAATGCTAGTGTCAAGATTAGGGTGCTGGAGGGTCATGGTCATGAGTTCGTTCCTGGTGAGTATGATCATTCCTGCGGAAGAAAATAATGTATTGTGTCCGGCAGGGTGGACAGCGCTCAAGACGGGAGGAACCTCGTGGAGGAGTTCGGCGGTATCACCTACACCTCCTACCTCAAGCTTCACCAACTCCTCAGTGCACAGAAATGCTTGTCTACGGTCCACGATGAGCACCTCTTCATTATCATCCATCAAGGTAACTGTAACTTTACCTAACCTTTCAGCAAGGCTAGGTGATTATTCAGTGGGGAAATGGTTGATGTGGACTGTACTGTGCTGTACTGTACTGTGCTGTACAGTATAGTACAGTACAGTACTGTACTGTACTGTACTGTACTGTAGTATACTGTACTGTGCTATACAGAACAGTACAGCACAGTACAGCACAGTGCAGTGCAGTACTGTACTGTAGTATACTGCACTGTGCTGTACAGTACAGTACAGCACAGTACAGCACAGTACAGCACAGTGCAGTACAGTACTGTACTGTAGTATACTGTACTGTGCTGTACTATTCTGCACTGTGCTGTACTGTGCTGTACTGTACTGTACTGTGCTGTACTGTACTGTACAGTACAGTACTGCACTGTGCTGTACTGTGCTGTGTTGTACTGTGCTGTACTGTGCCGTACTGTACTGTGCTGTGCTGTACTGCTCTGTACTGTGCTGTATTGTGCTGTACTGTGCGGTGCTGTGTTGCGCTGTACTGTGCTGTACAGAACAGTACAGTGCAGCACAGTGCAGCACAGTACAGTACTGTACTGTGCTGTACAGTACTGTGCTGTACTGTGCTGTATTGTGCTGTACTGCACTGTGCTGTACTGTACTGTGCTGTACTGTGCTGTGCTATACTGTACTGTACAGCACAGTACAGTATAGTACAGTACTTTACTGCACTGTGCTGTAGTGTGATGTACTGTACTGTGCTGTACTGTACTGTACAATACAGTACTGCACTGTGCTGTACTGTACTGTGCTGTACTGTGCTGTGCTGTACTGTGCTGTACTGTGCCGTACTGTACTGTACTGTGCTGTACTGATCTGTACTGTGCTGTATTGTGCTGTACTGTACTGTGCTGTACTGTGCTGTGCTGTACTGTGCTGTACTGTGCGGTGCTGTGCTGCGCTGTACTGTGCTGTACAGAACAGTACAGCACAGTACAGTACACCACAGTACACTACAGTTCTGTACTGTACTATACTGTACTGTGCTGTACAGTACTGTGCTGTACTGTGCTGTATTGTGCTGTACTGCACTGTGCTGTACTGTACTGTGCTCTACTGTGCTGTACTGTGCTGTGCTGTACTGTACAGTACTATGCAGTGCTGTACGATACTGCACTGTGCTGTACAGTACAGCACAGTGCAGTACAGTATTGTACTGTACTATACTGTACTGTGCTGTACAGTACAGAACAGTACAGTACAGTTAAGTACAGTACAGTGCAGTACTGTACTGTGCTGTGCTGTTCTGTACTGTTCTGTACAGTACTGTACTGTACTGTTCTGTACAGTACTGTACTGTGCTGTACTGTATATCAAAATGATATGTGTTCATCATGGCAGTCGTTGTGGTCATGGTAAAAGGATGTTTAAGGTTACATGCGCATCATTTTCTCTTGTGTTTCTCTCTCTTTAGTTATTAAAATCCCGTGTTTTCATTTGAGTTCCTAAGCCAACTTTCATTTTGTAACTGGTAAATTATTCTATATATGCTGTGTGCACAAATGACATGCTGTGCTCTTATGTTTACTTTGTAGGTATAACATTTTCTCCCCTCCCCTTTCTCTCTCTCTCTCCAAGCTAGATAGAATACAGTACTGATGCTAGTTTATTTCCCTCTCAGCCTATGAGCTGTGGTTCAAACAGATAATCTTCGAGATCGACTCCGTACGAGAGATCTTCAGCCAAGAGGAGGTCGACGAACACAAAATGTTGGAGATTGTCAAGCGTATGCAGAGGGTCACGCTCATACTCAAGGTGTGTAACACGGACAAAAGATGGGTTCTGCTTGTAGTCGAGATGGTTCAGGCTAATAATCAAGGTGCAAGTTAAGATGAATTACACCATTTCTTAAGGTGGATCAAATTCATTCTTTAAGTGGGTCACACTCACACTTAAGTTGAACCGTGGCATCTTTGGCATTTAAGACATACTGAAGGAGCTCTGGGCATTTTGTGCCAGTAGTAGATAACTAGAGAAAAAGTGTCTTTTGGTGCCATTTGACGGCAGCAGCAGGAGGGATTTCCTGTGACCCCCAGCACCAGATAAAAGTGTGACAACAGGGTCTTGTTACTTTTCACACCAAAGCTAGTACTCCTCCAGATTTAAAGTTCTCACAATCGTGAGTTTCTCTCCTTGTACTAAATGTAATTAATATCTCTTGTAATAACAACAAAACTTTTTACAAAACCACCTTATTACGTATAAGTTTATAGCAGGAGGAAATGTGTAAAAATATGACAGGATGGACGGGGTGGTGTTGAGACATCAGGGCTGAGGGTTAAACAGCCACATCTGGGGCTTCCTGGCCACTCTTCTTACCACCACGTGACCAAGATCATGTCTACCACCTCCCCCTCCCGCACATACACACACTAATGTTTGCCCCTCATGTAACGAGGATGGCCGGCCCTATGGCCACCTAGGCGTGAATTTGTTTAAGGTGTAGAAGTTGTCGCCAACACAACAACCATACCCTAAGTTAACGAGTTGCATGACCCGGTATCAAGGAATACTGTAGTCCGAGAAGACTGGACTCTCCCCAGTTACTGCTGGGTCGACAGAGGCAAATGACGTAAAGAAACTTGCCCTTAGTTTCACCCTGCCCAGGGATCGAACCCAGGTCCGCTCGCTTGTGAGGCGAGCTTGCTGACCATTAAACACACACACAAAACCTTCTATCTTGAACCCTCCAGCATACAAAGTTCCACCAAACTTACCCACATCTAACATCCATATAATAGTTGGCAGTTTTCTGTGTTTTTTCTTATCCCTTGGATCCACAGGAGAAGATTCTTAATCCAAATTTGGTCGTTTTTTTTAATATGGGCTGATCACTGCCATTTCTTTTCCTTTGGCCTCACAGTATATCATATTTTGGTTTGAAGACTTCCATTATGTTTCTGTTCCTGTCTCTACAAGATACTATTTACCGAGCATACATACTGTACAGTATTTTATCCTGTGGTAACACAAGGTCTTTCTCTACAGCTGTGTGTGGACCAGTTCCTCATTCTGGAGACCATGACACCTCTCGACTTCATGGAGTTTCGTGATTACCTCTCTCCAGCATCAGGATTTCAAAGCTACCAGTTCAGGCTTCTTGAGAACAAGCTTGGGGTCAAAGGGGTGAGTTCTAGGACCTAAGAGAGAGAAAAATACTTAGTTATTAACGATACTGTACACGTACTGTAATCTGGAAGCGAAGTCTGTCACTTGTTTTATGTAATATTTTGCGTAGTTGTTTGCAAGAAGCCACGACAAATGAGTTGATATGACACTCTATGTAACAATTATTGTGAAGTAAAGAGAACTAGAAGTTGATGGAGGTAGTGCAAGTGGGTCCCATATGTTTGAAATCCCTTTTGATGCATCATGGATACATCACAGTGGCAAAGGAGATAGGTAAGTAAAACAGTGAAGACCAAGGAGACAGGGACATATTGTGACTGGTACTACACACTACTGCCCATCAGTTTCCCACTGTTAAAGACAGGGGTACCTATTCTGCAGCTGAGTCGTCAAGACTTGAGCTGATAATTGTTGTTGGCTCATGTGAGGACGATGTCTGCTTTGCACATGGTGGCACTCTTGATGCTTTGTTAAAGTAAATTGTCTTCATGGTGCTAATATTTAGTTTTGATTATGATACTTACTATAACCCAAATTTTAATTAAAATTCTTATTCCAAAGGAATTGCGAGTCCGATACAACCAAGAAAATTACTCAAAGGTGTTTGGTGATGAACCAGAAGTGTATAAGGCAATCAAGACCTCAGAAGAGGAGCCGTCTTTACAGAACTTGGTGAACCGCTGGTTAGAACGCACACCAGGTCTGGAGGAACGAGGCTTCAACTTTTGGGATAAGTACAAATTGGCTGTAGACAACATTCTTGACGAACAACTCCGGGATGCTGAGGTAAACTATCAATCATTATCTCTGTAAAAAAACTGGTTATGCTCAAGTACTCAACATTATTATAATGACAAATTATAGAACCAAGTGAAGGTAATTATATTGTTAGAGTATTGTTCAGAAAAACATATACTGTAATAATTATGATGGTACAGTATAATTTTGCCTTAATAAAAAACTATTACTGGTATCATCTTACTCTCTTATCAGCCTTCCTGTTTTTCTCGCAATAAAATTCATAAATTTTTAACATTTCTATTGTATAGTACAGTACTAGTTTTTCAATCGTGCCATTTCTTTCCTCAGGCAGAAGAGAGTGAGAGCTTCCGATCATATATGACTGGTCAGCATAAGAAGCGTCGAGAAATGTTTAACAGCATATTTGACGTCAGGGTCCATAATGCCCTGATGGCCCGTGGGGAACGACGCCTCACTCACAAAGGCCTTCAAGGGGCCCTAATGATTTCCTTCTATCGGGAAGAACCTCGCTTCAACCAGCCCCACCAGTTACTCACACTACTCATGGATGTTGACTCTCTAATGACTAAGTGGAGGTGTAAGTAACTTGGAACAATTTAGGAAATCCTTCCATCTTCCAAGAACACAATTGATTATTTTGGCTATTATAGTTACTCAGTAGCATTTCAAGGCTCTACAGCTTCTTTGTTATAAGCTAGTATTGTACTGTACTAGTGCTCTGTACTATATACTGTACTGAGAGTACTTCTGGTTGAACACCTCTATCTTAATCTGCTTAGTGCTTGTCCAGTCTTTTCTCAAAGGTCATTACATTTGGATACACAACCATCTGTTCACATTGTCAGATTCATGCATTCATAGTTTTCGTGATGCAGCAATAATCTGTGTATCTCTCGCTAGTATGTCTACGTTCAAGTCCAGGTCTTGGACAGATATAGAAAGGATGTTATTCAGTGTGATCCTACTAAGTGTGTTCACACACAGGGTGGTGAAATGCGTCTAGTTTGGCAGCATTATGTTAGTATTGAAGTGCAAGCACTGCTTGCTCCCTTTCGCTTTCAGCTACCACCGCTAGCTAGCACTGGTGGGGAACAGGGAAGCAGCATGCATAAGTCTTCCCCTGCCAGTAAACAGCCTCTTTACCATCAAGACTCCTGCTGTGCCTCCTCTTGGCAACACACAGTAACTGGGTGCCTCGTGGGCCCAGGCTAAAGAGTAGCAGTGGGCCTCAGAAGGACGGCGCATAGTCCCACTGGTATGTGGACACGTTCTGGCGCCTACCAGCCATTGCCCAGCTGCCTTACGGATTAATCTTGGCAGGTATAAGGCTATGGAAGTAAACCCCAAACGAAAAATCTGCGATGGAGCTCATCAGGCAAACATGTTACAGAGCTCCAACAAGACCCCAACGGCGGTAGAGGCGGAAGAGGTGACCACCATGGGAACCCAACGACTACACTGGTGGACGAAGGTGCATTCCTGAGGGACAGGCTTCTAAGGCGAAACCCAACAAACTGGGCTATCGGCAGTCCATTGCAACTCTCCTCTCCCCAGTCATTGCAACACTTGCATCACTGGATCAGGAAAAGGGAGAGCCATGATGTGTGGTTGCAGCCTACGCTCCTGCCTCACCACATAAATCAATTTACACACAACCATCATCCGGTTCATCATACCTCTCATCACCATCAGAACCCCTATACCCCCAAAGTCTTATGGCGACGGACGAGTGGCGACGGGGACAGGCAGAGATGACTGCCAGTAGTTTCTAGTTACAACTCTACACATGAGCGGCAGAAATAAGATGGTCGTTTATGCACTGGGATCTAGGCAGCAGTGCAAACCGGTCCTGTCAGTGCGACTGAGCAGCCCTTTCGAGGAGCCACTCTGCTCACCCCACATGCAGAGGGGGCTAGAAAAGGTGCCCTGAACATAGCCTGCCAGAAAGACCAACCTGACTGGGGAAACCGCACCCAGTAAGGTCATCCTTATGCGGTCGAAAACACAATCAAAATCACAGATCCAATCAAAAACAAACTATACTGTACAACCTCTTATGGTCGCTGCATGGAATGTCAGGACCCTTCTGGATACTGGCACAAATGAGCCTCCTAAAGAAGAATTGCCGTTGTGGCAAAACAGCTAGCTAGGTTTAACATAGTAGCCATTAGCGAGTCCCAGCTCCCAGACGAGGGTCAACTCACAGAACGGGGCTCTGGCTATAAGAACATAAGAATGGAGGAAACTGCAGCGGGCCTATTGGCCCATACTGGGCAGTCCCGTTCACACCCAACCCCTATTGCTCATATAAGCATCCAACCTATGTTTGAAGCTATTCAGCATATTTGAGTTAATGATGATATTTGGTAACTTGTTCCATTCATCCACTACTCTGTTTCCAAACCAGTGTTTACCTATTTCACGCCTAAATCTAAATTTGTCTAATTTAAAACCATTGTTACGAGTTCGCTCCTGGTTGGATAGTTTGAGTACCTTTGTAATGTCCTCTTTGTTGAGCCCTCACTTCCACTTATACACCTCTATCAGGTCGCCCCTCGCTCTACGTCTCTCGAGGGAGTGCAAATTTTGATGCTTTAACCTGTCTCTATACTCAAGGTTCCTAATGCCCGGGATTAGGCTTGTCATTCTCCTCTGAATTCTTTCCAAGGATTCTATATCCATTCTGTAATACGGTGACCAGAACTAAACTGCGTAATCCAGGTGTGGTCTCACAAGAGCAAGATACAGTTTTAGGATGACCTCGCTAGTCTTGTAACTAACACTCCTTTGTATGAACCCAAGTACTTTATTAGCCTTGTTACGAGCAAAAACACATTGTTTACTTGGCTTAAGGTTCCTACTTATCATTACTCCTAAATCTCTCTCGCAGTCAGATTTCTCTATGGCATCGTTGTTCATCTGGTATCTAGTTTCCCTGTTTACATCTCCTATACTGAGTACTTTACATTTGTCCAAGTTGAATTTCATCTGCCATTTTTCAGACCATTCGAAAAATTTGTTTAGATCTTCCTGTAGTTTTGCGGAGTCCTCGTCAGATTTAATAACACGTCCTATTTTAGTGTCACCAGCAAATTTGCTTATGTTGCTGTCTATGCCGATATCTATGTCGTTTATGTGTATAATAAATAATAATGGTCCAAGTACTGAGCCTTGGGGAACTCCACTTGTGACGTTGCTCCAATGGGACTTAGTGCCGTTAATGCTCACTCGCTGTTTCCTGTCCTGTAACCATGCCCTAATCCATTTAAGGATGTTACCTTTGATGCCATGTGCTTCTACCTTTCAAATTAGTCTTTCGTGGGGGACTCTGTCGAAGGCTTTGCTAAAGTCGAGATATACCACATCATAATTGTGCCCCTCATCCACCTATTCGAAAACTGATGAAAAGAATGTTAATAGATTAGTTAGACATAAACGTCCGCTTGTGAAGCCATGCTGGGAATCATTGATCAATCTGTGCTTCTCCAGGTGATTTCGAATAGAGTTTGAAATGATTGCTTACAGTAATTTGCCTACTATTGATGTTAGACTGATTGGGCGGTAGTTAGAGGATAGTGATCTATCTCCCTTCTTGATAATCGGTATTACATTTACTATCCTCCAGGATTCTGGTACTATACCCGTTTTTAAAGACATGTTAACAATTTTGCTAAGGACATACTAAGCTCTTCCTTACATTCCTTTAATACTCTGGCAAATATCTCTTTGGGACCTGCCGACTTATTAGGCTTTAGTTTGTCTATTTGCTTACTAACATCGTTACTAGTCACTACTATTTCGCTTAATTTGTTTTCTTCACTATCTCTGAATAGAGTCGGTGCCCCGGGTATCATGTTTAAATTCTCGGTGGTGAAAACTGTTGAAAAATATTTATTCAAATTATTGCTCATTTCTCTGTCGTTATCAGTGAGCTCGCCGGTATCTGACCATATTGGTCCAATCTTTTCTCGTGTTTTAGTTTGATACATTTGGTAGAACCCTTTGGGGTTTGTCTTCGCCTCCCTTGCTATCCTTACCTCATTATTCCTCTTGGCTTTCCTTATCTCTGTTTTAACCCTACTCACCAATACCCTATAATAATCCCGGAGGTAAATTTCGCCGCGATTTATCCTTCTACCTATAGCCTTCCTTTGGCCAATGATGTTCTTTAAATAACTATTTATCCATTTAGGGTTATTGTTGTCTGATCTAAGTTTTTTGTATGGTATGTACTGCCTCTGTGCATTAAGTAACTCATTATTTAAATTGTCGTGGAACTCGGCAATCTCAGATCTTGTTATCAGGTCGGTGTCATCTGTCAGGTTCACGGCCAAGCGCGACGCCCCCTCTCTCAGCTGCCTCTTTAAACTGTCAAAGTTTGCCCTTCTGAAATCTGGTACTTCAGTGGAATTTTCCTTACGTCTGCCCTGAAAATCTAACTGGAATCTAATTTCTTTGTGATCGCTGTTTGCAAGTTCGTTCCCTACCTTGACATTGCTAATGAGGTTTTCTCTGTTTGACAGAACTAAATCGAGTATATTATTACCCCGGGTGGGTTCGGTGATATGTTGACTTAGAAAACAGTCCTGGATCGTCTCGAGAAAATCCTCTGATTCTGAGTTACCTGTAAGGTCAGTCCAATCTATTTGGCCAAGGTTAAAGTCGCCTACTATACAGACTTTGTTGTGTATGGAAGCCCTGCGCATTTCATCCCAGATAAGTCGCTCATTGACTCTATCAAGATTGGGAGGTCTATATATTACTCCTGTGATTAATTTTTCCCTACCGTCGATTAATTCTATCCAAATTGTTTCTGTATTCCGCTCGGTTTTTATTTCCTTATTTATTTCACACTTCAGATTATCCCTAACATAGATTGCTACTCCGCCTCCTTTCCTGGTCTGCCTATCGGTATGGAACAGTTTGTAACCCGCAATTTGGTAATCGCCCAGTAACTCACGTGAGTCTAAGTTGATCCATGTTTCAGTGAATGCTATAATATCGATTTTTTCGGTACATACCAAGGCCCTAATATCATCCATTTTGTATTTCATACTTCTACTGTTCGCGTAGTATACATTTAAGTTAGTCGTGTTCTGACTCCTCCCCTTACCGCGTTTAGTTTTAAACTCCCTGTCTACTTTAGTTTTGTCATCATTCCTAACACTATTTCCCTGTAATCTTTCACTTTGTTTACGCGCTACCACTGCAGTCTCCTCCACCCCCGTGCTCATATGTTCTCCTAGCAGTTTAAAGACTTCAAAATCTTTTGAACTCCCCCCTCTAGAGCCCCAGCCAGGGTTGCCACCCCCTCCCGAGACAGGTGCACCCCATCCCTAGCATAAAGGTCCCTTCTGCCATAGAAGTTGTCCCAGTTGTCAATGAATGGGACTGATATTGACTTTCAATATCTGTCAAGACGGTCATTGACACCAACTGTCCTTGACAACCATTCACTGCCAACTGTCCTTGACAACCATTCACTGCCAACTCTCCTTCTAGGCAGGACACCGCATATGATAGGGATCCCTCCCTTACTCCTAATACGATCTATAGCTGCCTTGAACTTATCAAGAAGCTCCCCGCTCCTACACCGGCCAATATCATTGCCTCCTGCACTGAGGCAGATAATGGGTTTGTTCCCATTACCAGACAAGATATTGTCCATCCTGTCAGTTATATCCCCCACCCCAGCTCCTGGCAAACACACCCTCATCCTATTTATGTTTTTACCACAAAAAGCCCTGTCCAAGTACCTTACCTGTGAGTCACCAACAGTTAAAGTTTTTATACCTTCCTTGTCAGCCCTGTCCCTGACTGTACTAATGTCCAATTCGTCTATCAAGGGACTGAACGAGTTGGTACACTTAGCTGCTGATGTCGTTGTTGATGTATCCTTGGTGTGTTTCTTCATCACCAGTTTGGTCTTCCCTCTCCTTACAACCTTCCACTCACTTGAATTTTCGTCAGACACTGGCTTTCTTGAATTTTCGTCAGACACTGGCTTTCCCTGTCCCGCCTCCCCCTTCAATCTCACCATCTCTTCTTTTAATTTCGGGTTCTCCAACGTGGCCCTCTCTATTTCTTCCTTGGCCCTCTCCAATTCTTCCATGGTCCATTCCAGCTTGGCCAACAAACTCGCAGACCCCAGATCACACATAGCGCTGGCCATATCTGATAATTATCCCTCGGGAGCTAACCCTGCCATGACCTTTCCCCAAGTGAGGTCAGAACACTATAACTTCTTCTGGAAGGGTAAGCCTGCTGCAGAGAGAAACCACATTTATGGAGTTGGCTTTGCCATCTGCCAACGCATCCTACACAGGCTAACTAAAATGCCAATTTGGATCAATGAGCGCCTCATGACGTTCCGAGTCCCACTGAATCACTCACGTCATGCCTTTTTCATCAGTGCATACGCCCTAACACTGGATGCAGAGGATGACATCAAGGAGGCCTTTTACGCCGACCTCGACAGAGGGCTACCTTCTATCCCCAGAGAAATTAAGGTTGTGCTCCTTGGTGACATCGGTGCCAGAGTTGGCAGAGATACTGACATTTGGCAGGGAACCATAGAGAGAAATGAACTAGGCAAGTGTAATCCCAACGGCCTACTCCTCCTCAGCAAGTGTGCTGCACACAATCTCACTATCACTAATACCTTGTTTAGGAAGGCCGACAAGTTCAAGTGTTCGTGGCAACACCCATGATCCAAACACTGGCATCTCATTGACTACATCATTGTCAGAGAAAGAGATTGCCGAGATGTCCTCACCACATGCGTGGCTCAGACCACTGTGACACTGATTATTGGCTCGTCAGAGCCAAGCTCTCTCACTTCACGTTGCCCCGAAACGGCGAAGGCACCAAGCCTGCAGAAGAGGTTTTAGTACTAAGCATCTGGAGGATCCAGTGGTAGCACATGCTTTCAGAGAGCAGCTCGAACATGGGCTGATAAACAACCCGACAACAAACAACCCAAATCCCAGTGCCATATGGAGATTCTCAACACTGTCATGGCAAAAACCTGCAGAGACCCTCGGCCAGATAGAAGGAATACACCAGGACTGGTTTGATGAAAATGACCCAGCAATCAATGTACTCGTCGATGATAAACGTGCTGCTTTAACTGACTGGCAGAACAACTCTAAGTCTCGGACCAAAGCTGATACCTTCTGTAAGAAGAAAGCGGCTGCCCAGCGGAAACTTCGCAATCTAAAGAACAACTGGTTTAAAAATAAAGCATGTAAAACACAAAAACTTGCAGATCAGCACAAGTTCCGCGAATTTTTCAATTCCACTAAAACATTTTATGGGCCAATCACTTGTGGCGCAGCCCCGTCACAAGATTGTTCATAAGAACATAAGAATGGAGGAAACTGCAGCGGGCCTATTGGCCCATACTGGGCAGTCCCATTAACACCCAACCCCTATTGCTCATATATCCATCCAATCTATGTTTGAAGCTATCCAGCGTATTCGAGTTAATGATGATGTTTGGTAACTTGTTCCACTCATCCACTACTCTATTTCCAAACCAGTGTTTAACTATTTGGCGCCTAAATCTAAATTTGTCTAATTTAAGACCATTGTTACGAGTTCGTTCCTGGTTGGATAGTTCGAGTACCTTTGTAATGTTACATTTGTTTAACCCTGACTACCATTTATACACCTCGGGAGTATACAGAGCCAATGTTTTGTGCTTTTATTGATCTGGAAGAGGAGGGTGTCAACATACTGGTGTGCTAACAAAAATAGTTTTAATTACTGAGAAACTGGTATGATAATGTGTGTGCAGTGGTGTTCAAGTAAATGAAAACAGCAACGACTCGTTTAGAGAAGAGAACAGAGTGAGACGGGTGTGAACTTTCACTGAGGCTCTACAGTATTCAGAGCCTCCAGAAAATGACGTGAGTGATAGAGAGTGAGGAAAGGGGGTCAGAGTGAGAACAAAAGATTTTTACAGATCTTGAGTGGTGTTGCTTGTGATGGAGACAGACACAAAACTTTGAGATTAACATTGGTACACAGAATAGTTAGGTTGTGGTAAGTTACAGGAATAAGGAGGATGTCCACCAACAAGAGACAGTAATGAGAGGACAACTGTTGAAGCCATTGGATAAATTTATCTACCTGGGGAGTGTAGATGCATCAGATGGGAGACAAAATTGAGATACTGAGAGGGGAGGATGGATTCTGAGATGGCATATCTGAATATTAGGCAAGTTTTGTCATGCCTTTTCTTAATGTACCATTAAAGTTATCATCAACATTGCATCTAGTTCAATTCATGGTTATCTTGTAATGTGTCCATTGCAGACAATCATGTAATGTTGGTACAACGGATGATTGGATCTCAGCAGATTGGCACTGGCGGGTCTTCTGGGTATCAGTACCTTCGATCGACACTCAGGTAAGTCATTAATATACACATTCTGTGCTTCAGTTCACATGGAATCTATCTGTCTGTATGTCCAACAGCCTGTTTCATTCCTCAGCTCTCATGGGGGTGCTTTAAGAGAAAAGGTACCATAAAAAATGGGTGAAATTTTAAGAGAAAGTGACTGAGGCAAGAAATAGAATGTAGAAAGTGAAATGAAGAGGCTGACAGAATAATTAGGAACAGTCCACATGCACTTAATCATATCCAAAATTTTATTCAAATATACATTGTGAATATTTAATGGTGGTACAATACATGCTTACTTTGTCATCCTCTTCTTCAGTGGTTGGCTCACTTGCTAGTCAGGTGGCCAGTCGTCTTCTCATTCTCGGCACACCCTCCTTCTCCATCCAAGCCTTAAGCTTTAATCTCCCACATTGTCTTTAGCATCCACAGTTATTCAGTACCAATCTTTCTGTGTCCCTACAGCTTTTCTAAGATAATTTAGTGTTTCAAAGGTCCATATTAATTTTGTAAGTGCAGAATATTTTAATTCGGTCTACAGTTTTCATATGTGGAGAGGAAAAGGAGTTCAATGAACTGTACTTGTGAATTTCGCAATAATTTTTATTTTTCTTCTGACTGTGTGCTTTCAATTAAAAATAATTTTGATATATTTTATAAAGGAATTTTCAAGCTCTTACGTGTACTATTTTCTTTGTTGCAGTGATCGTTATAAGGTGTTCCTTGACTTATTCAACTTGAGCACTTTCCTTCTTCCGCGTAACTCTGTCCCGCCACTGACCCGTCAAATGAAGTCTCGACTGAGCATCATGGAAGACTTAGATCATGGGAAAGTAGAGATGAAGGAAGTGTCTAAACTAAGAACACACGATTCTTCCTCCGTCACCTTTGTCTCCTCTGACTCCCCATGTCCTCTCGACAACGGAGAGGAGAAAGTCTTCTCGGACAGTGACTTGGATAAGAGTTTGGAGAATAGTATGGAAAGATCCTGCGAGGCTTCAATGTAAGAGGTAAAATAAATTGATCTTTTGACAAATACTTTAAAGAAGATTAATTTTGTTGCGCATTTTGTCTCGATTGCTATTGACATGATCAATTTGTAATGCAGCAAGTAGTACAGTAGTTCAGAAAATCTTTCAATTGTTTTGGCATGGTACAAATGTCCCTTTCTGTTAAGTTTAAAAGTCTATGTAAGTGTTCATATATCTTTAGTTAAGAAAAGTTATATTAGGTGAAATGATGAATAGCATCAACACAGTTAATAGTAGATATATTTTTTACTCTACCTAAATGTACTTTCTTTTCCTCAATGGCATAGGAGGATTTGAAGAACTTTATTGTTCTTTAAACAAATAATGGTAATAATCTATAATATACAGGCATTAATATAAATGGTACAAATATTTTCATTATATATACTAAATTAGGGTTGCCATACGTCCGTATTTTCCCGGACATGTCCTCCATTTAGGTCTTGAAATCTTCATCCGGAAGGAATTTTTAAAATTCTTCAAAAGTCCGGAATTTCAGCTTCCATCATTTTCTCCACGGAAAAAAACATGAAACTGTAATGACGGGAGCGAGAGAGGGGGAAGGTGGAAACCGTAGAGATCTCGTTCAGTTTTCGTCAGCTGATAAGTCACTTGTACGCCTGTAGGTGTTGTCAACTTAGCTGTCAAATATTTGGTTGATAAGGGGGTAGAAGTTGATGAAGTGTTTTGACCAAGTTAGTAACCTGAAGCAGTTTGTGGAAAATTGCAAGAGTGATGAAGAATTTAGTAATCTGCCAACACATAAAAAGTGGACCAGATACTTTGAAAAATCAAAGAACTTTGAATGCCACTCAGAATTGCTAAGAATTGCACAATTCTTCTTTGCTATATCATGTCACAATGCAAATGTAGAAAGAGTTTTTTCACTGATGCAAAGTCAATGGACAAAGGAAAGGAACAAATTGAGTGGTGAAACAATGAAAGGCATTCTGACCGTACAGTACAACTTCCGAGAAACATCTTGCAGTGACTTCTATACCTCTCTAAAGAGCAATCAGCCAATACTGAAAAAGATCCGATCTACAGAAAAGTATGCATGGGCACATCAAGTCACACACACAGTGGGGGAAGAAGACTGCAGCTAAGGGAATGAAGATGTTCAGCCTTAAGCAAAGGTAATTTTTTTTTAAGATTTCTATACCATGTATGTTGTGTATTAGCCTGTGTGTGCCGGGCGGGGGGGGGGGGGGGGGGGGAATGTCTTCGGGAGCGTCCTCTTTTTTGAATGTTCAGATATGGCAACCCTATACTAAATACGGTATGCAATATTCTGTTTGGAAAATGAACTAATTTCATCATACGTATTTGAATACTTCTAAAGAGTTTGAGTATAAGAGTGTGACAGTGATACCTCCCAATAAAAAATGTAGGACCTAAAACATTTTGGTCTGTGATGGAACACATTCCTCCCAGCCAACTCCTGATGTAGTATGTGAACATTATCCTCCCTCTTAAATATTTACTGTATTATATTCATGCCACGCTCATCCCTTACATGATTGGCGGTCAGCTCTCTCTCTTGTTACATCTGTGTGTTACCCTGAGTCACAATTTTGTTTACTCTTGTCTTCATTCTCTTCTCCACTTCAGGTTTCAAGGACTACCTCACTAGTGCAAGCATTCTTTTAGTCTGTATCACGTACTGTAATTGGCTCACACTTCACTCTTATACATTAAAAACTGAACCACACCTTTCCAAAATCATCTGATAGTCAACATAACTTGGACCACTAAAACATCTTTTCGAGATTCAGTAATTTATGAATCATTCAGGACTTTTATGTATTTCAGTTTTATGCATTTCAGTATCCATTTCTCTCAATTCTCCCATAGATCTTTGTCATGTCTCTGGTAGATTTGCAAGTGCAGTACTGTACTGTCATTTTAATGATAAATACAACGACTTGGGCATGTCAGCTCAGCTAGCACTCAGCAAATTAAGGGATCTGGTTCATGCTACTATTGTATATGGCTCTACTGAGTATAGCAAGCATATGTCACAACTGGAAGAGGCAGTAAATGCAAATTGTAAGCTTAGAGATGATCGTTGTACGTTCTCTTGAGTCAATGATTTGTGAATAACCATCACTAACAGGTGTGATAAGTAGGATAGGATAAACAGCTAACTCATTGTGCATCTGGTATTTAAATTTTCTTGAATATAGTTTAGCAGGTTGTAATCTGCATTAAACCACTTTCACATTTGAATATTTGTACATGCCATTGTGAATGACTTGTTTACAATATTTTGCACTGTGTTTTTAAGTTTATAAAGGTATAAACTAAAAAAATGTGGTGCTTCAGGAAAGTAATTAAAAAACTAAATGCAGTAAATGTATATAGTTTGGGCACAGATAATCCCTACCTAGCTGTAATCCCATCTTGCAGCATTGGGACGATGACCAACAATGAGATAGTGAATGAGTTGCAGGCATGACTTCATTGGCAAAGATAATATCTGCTAATTCTAGTGAAATAATTTATACGATATATCGTCTCACCATGGAAATTGAGGCAAGAAAGCTGTACAGTACAACAATTTCATTTCTGTTGGACAGATTAGCTCATCGTCATCATCACTGTCTTACAGCCAATTTCCATGAATGCGTAGATTAGCCGAGGTTACCTGACGGCAGCTCTCCAAACTGTATGGATTCCTCCAGCCTCTCTTGTCAGGTTCTTATCTCTGAGATCATCACTCACAACCTGTCAATCTTGCCCTGCTTCTGACTCTCCTTGCCTCCACGTTCATATTCATGCACCTCATGACCCATTTGGTCTCTTCCATTCTCTCCACATGCCCAAACCATCTCAGCCTGCCTCTATATATAACCTTGCCAATACTTTCAATACCCAGCTCCCCTCTTTACACTATCCTCTTCGCCAATGATCGGCCTCTAAGCTCTGAACAGGTTTTTTTTATCCTCTTGATATCACATTACACTTCCATCTCACCATTCTTATTCCAGCTTACTCAAGCTTACATGCAGTATATCATCTAATTTAATTTGCCCATGTTTCACTGCCATATAGCATTACACTTCGCACACTGGTTGCATACATTTTTTCTTTCATGTGAAAAAAAGATCCTCTCACCATCAGTAGAAGTAATGGTACCCTTTACTTCTTCAAGCCACTTTTGACTCCTGCAGCTGAGCTAGTTTCAGCACTGCCTCCAGCATTGATCACATCACCCAGATAGCAGAACTCATCGACTCAGTCCAGGAATATTATCTCTTGTCGACCTTTTCCAACCTTGTTAATGACATACAGATATGATTACCTGCACATGCAGATCACTTAAAGTCAGCAACATCCTGTAGTCTGCCATTTGCATACAACTATTTATCTTGTAAATCCACCTCCCACACTCACTGCACATTACTGAATTAGTAATGCTAACATCTTTCTTACAGACCACACATAGCCTTTGATGTATCACAGGTCCTGTCATCCTTAACACTGATAATTACGTTTTGTTATTTCCACATTCCTTCCATTTCTTAAATTATTCTGCTACCTCTTGAGTACTATCTGTTATCAATACAAATCCATCAGTATATAATAACTCTCCGGGCAGACCAGTCCTAAAATCTTGTGATGGTGCTTCTTAAGATCATGATAAACAGACAGAGCTTTAATGGTTCCTGAGCCCTCATACCATAACGGTGGGGGGGAGGGGAAATTATGTCTTCATTTTTTTAATATTTTCTTTTAGATGGGCATATCTGGGAATTTATACCAACTTATAATGATCTTTCGTGATTTATTCAACTGGTAACTGCTGCCACCACCCAGACATGCCTCACACAACACTTAACATAGCTTCAGCAGTATAACCTCTGAATTAACTTTGGTAGAGGGCAGAGAGGTCAAGACGTGTGAATTCTAAATACTGTATTTTCTAGTAATCAAATTACACTTAGTTATCGTACTTAGTTACCATTTTTTATTAAAGAAATTGTTGTTGCCATGACCATCTTGAATCATCTCTTACAAATTAAAGGAACTCCCAAATTTTCTCATGACAAAGTAAGGCCAAATAGTGTTTAATTTATACAAGTGTAATATGAATTGTCTTACAGATAGATAGCTGTCATGTACTTATGTGATCAGTACAATACAATGCCAGAACAACTTGTACAGAACACTCCATGACCCCAAACTTTCTATCCACTACACTACGTGCCTTTACTAAGTGTACAAATACGAAATACAGCTTTCTCTCCTTCCTAGAAATTGTATGTGTACAGTTGCAGTTAAAAATAATCATCAAGCCCTCCTTATACCATACCCACACGTTTAGGCCTTTCTACGTGACCGAGTAAGGTAGGAGGACGCAAGTCAATATCTAATGAGAGTGTATGTGGTCTTAGAATATAGCATGACGTCGACGGGGAAGTGTCATATGAACTTAACTTTCCCTTAGTTATCTATGCCTTTCCTTGAGATTCCGGGGAGCAATGCGAGTGAGGTTTTGGCAGGGTTGATAAGGTGTCTATCTTCCATGAGGGAAAGCCCCCTGATTCGACAACATAAGAGTGCGTGGCATTGCGTTCAGCCTTGCTCACCATCAGTAACACTAAACTAGGCTGTTGCTTGATCACTTCCACCTCCCACTACCACCATTCTTAAAAAAAAAAAAAAATCACTTACCCGTAATTTCATCACTGCCACACTTTCAAAACCTCTGAAAATTAATTACTGATTCAATGGAATACTCTCGCATAAGCAAATAACGAAAGGGCCCTAATAAAATTTAACTGTTACTAACCGTTACTGGATGACAGATGGTGTTGAATGTACAGTAGTCCTAATTATATTGTGTTATACATCGAGGATTCTTTTATACTGTACCACCTTAATGTTATGGCCAAAACAATAACCCAACTAAATTGTCCCTGCAAATTAGCACCAGTGATAATACAGTAGTCAGTCAGGTTTATGAACTGCTGGGTGACGAGGTTTTTATTCCATTACTACTTCAGATGGCTGGTTGGTGATCATTCTTCTAATATGTCATATACAGTACACAGAAGAAATAAACTAATGTAGACTTAATACTGATTGTCTGAAGGACTTGGAATATTAAAACATTATGAAATTATTCAATATGTCTGTTGGATTTGGAGGCATCTTGCTCTCTTCAGTGCAAAGCCGGTCTGACTGTGACTCGCTCATATGACGTTGTGTAGGAGTCTTTCTCCATCTTTTGTCATTACGTGATCATTCGCGCATGGAAATGAACTTAAACGTTTATATGGCTCTCCTCAATAACAAATCTATAATTCTTTATATTGTATTTCGTAACTTTACTATTCTACAATGAGGTAGTTTTCCATTAACTTTGGTAAGTAAAGGAAACAAATCTTAGTTTAGGAGAGAGGTTTCCACATCACACCGAAATATAATCTCTGACTTACTAGTGCTTCAGGCAAGTCTTTCAAATGTTCTTCTTTTATCAGCGTGTCCAAGTTAGTAAGTACAGAAGGCAAATTATTGGTTTGTGAACGGCTGGCTATAGCTAGTGTGTCAAAAATTGCAAGAGCTCTTGAGATTTTGTATGACGTGTGTCGGTAAATATTAAAATTAAATGTGATTTCCACCCTCGTATTCAATATGTAAATATCTAATTACCTTTGTTTAAAACACAAACCGCAGCCTGAAATAATGATAAATAAGGAAATGGTTAGCACATTATAATAATAATAAAATATGGGTCATCATCTAATACTCTTTCAAGCATGTAAACCTAAGATAATTCTGTAGTGAGAAAAAAACTTACATCCATCCTTCCCTTCTTTCATGAATTTTTCTTGCCTTCTTCAACACTCCCACCTTCTCTGATATGCAATTTGCATCGCGTCAAAGGAAACCCAAAAGCGTTTTACCTCGACGCAACGTCGAAATTAAAAACGCGAATAGGCGTATTGGACTTGAGGCTTGAAGATGGTACTTACGTATATTCTAACTAGGACAAGGCGGAGGCGTTGAATAGATTCCTTTCCTCGGTGCTCACAAGAGAGGAAGCGAACAATCTTCTTGCGTTTGAGGACAGACGGTTTAACACAGTGCTGACCCACATTGTGTTCTCAGAAAAAAATATAGGAAATAAATTGCCCAAAGCTAAAGGTTCATAAGAGTCCCGACCCTGACATGTTGTATCCCAGAGTGCTAAGAGAGTTGTGCAAGGAGCTTACTGAGCCCCTGAAATCCTGTTCTGTAGATGCCTGGATGAGCAAAAGGTTCCCAGTGATTGGAAAATGGCTTATGTGGGTCTTATTTTCAAAATGGGCGATCGTCACTCCACGAATAATTATAGACCAGTGAGCCTGACTAGCATAGTATGTAAAGTACTTGAGGGCATTATAAAAGATGTCGTGATGGAACATCTACTTTGAAACAACCTTGTAAATGATTGCCAACACGGTTTTATGCCGGGACGCTCCTGCTTAACACAATTACTCAAGGTACTGAATGTTTGGACCCAAATTCTGGAAAAAGGTAGCAATACCGACAATATATACTTAGATTTTGCCATGGCTTTTGAAGGAGTACCCCATGAAAGGCTGAGAATTAAACTGGAAGGGTACGGGATTCGGGAGTGTCCAAGTGTAGATCAGAGACTTTCTGCATTATCACAAGCAGTGTGCGGTAATTAATGGTACGAAATCGCCATGTGTATTCGTGACAAGCGTGGTACCACAAGGTAGTGTATTGGGCCCGTTGATGTTTATTTGTTTCGTAAATGACATACCGGAAGCTATACACTCCTCCATACAAATATTTGCAGATGATGCCAAATTATTCAGGGAAATTAAGAACCAAACAGACTGCGGAGAGCTGCATGAAGATCTCTGTGAGCTTCAAAAAGGTTGAAGAAGTGTCTGCTAAGATTCAATGTCACGAAATGTAAGAGGATCCACCTGGCCCGTACCAACGGTAAGGAGGCGTATCATATGTCCCAGCAGGACGTAAAAACTGCATTAAATGAGCTCGAATGTGAAAAGGACCTGCGTGTGTATGCTCACAATGAACTGAAGTTCTCGGCCCATTGTGAGAAGAAGGTGAATCATGCAACTAAACTATTAGGTCTCATAAGAAGATCGTTCAGATATCTAGATGGCCCGTCCCTCGTAACGATTTTCATCAGTGAGATGCTTCCCCTCCTGGAGGACTGTCTGGTTTCCGAGATACGCTAGGGACAGTCACTTAATTGAAAATATCCAAAGGCACCAGTCTGGTGGCCCACCAGACTGGTGCCTGCACTTCGGCACCTCAGTTATCCAGAGAGATTAGAACACTTGCAACTGCCTAGCTTATACTACAGACGGGTAAGAGGTGACCTAATTGAGGTGTATAAACACCTCAAAGGGCTCTACTCAGTCGAGTGTCCATACCTGGAGCTGGCGAACGCCCGCCTCACAAGGGGTCACAGCTCATGATTGAAGAAGCCATAATTCCAGAAAACTGTGAGGGCAAACTTTTTCGGAATGAGAATTGTGAACTCTTGGAACATCCTGCCAGTGTTGTGACGGCACCGAGTGTGAGCTCTTACAAGATCAGATTTGACCAACACTGGAACAGGTTCAGATACGTTCAGGAGCCAGTGCATGACCAGTACTTTCCAACAGTGTGTAACAGAGACGTGACTGACCGCACAAGTGGCTAACGAGCCGCTCAGTGGCGAAGAGGATAAAGGTAAAGTATACCACCCTCCCACACACACCCCCAACAAATGGCCCTCTCCCAAGTCGACCATTCCCCCTCTCCACCCCACGTGTCTTGCCGTGCAGAAAGGACCCGGTCAGACGCAGGGGTTAGGAGGTAGAGTGGATGATTACTTTTGACTGCGACTATACTGTAGTTACCCAGGTATAAATATTGATTCATTGATTCTGTAGTACAGTACCCATGACTATCATAAATCCAAACTAAATGGCATGAATGTGTTCTCTCTTTCCCCTATCAGTTTCTCATAACTTGGGACAATAATTTTTTTATTAATCTTATGACCGTCATCATGTTGTGGGTAAATAAAAGTACATTATACAACATAGTTTAAACACATTGCCTCATATTGATTAACAAGTTGCAGATATAAACTTAGGGGCATCTTTATGTGAATATACACAAATATACACACGAGGAAAGGTATCGTTATGTAACTCAATACTAGTAATGGTTTGGGTGTAAGCATTAAACCATCTATGACTGGAGTGAATCTAAGCAGCTCCAGAGTGCAAAATGTGAGTGTAGCAATAACACAATCCTGCATAAATAAAAAACAGTCATTATGATAGTTGAAGTACCTGAGGAGTAGAACTAAATACAGTATTTTTTCTCATTTGAGGCACCAAGTAACTGCTATATATGTACAGGCATCCCCCGGGGTTATGGAATTTCTGGCGACGGAATTTTGCCCTTACGGAATTTACCAATTTAGACCTTAATTTCGGGTTACGGGGGAAAAAATTCGCCCTACGGAATTTTTGAAAATTCTCAACAATTTAAAAAATCGTGGTTTTTATTCAAAAATTTTACAAAAATAGTACAAAATATTATGTGTGAATGCATCTGTGGCGGCCACAAGGCGGTTGGAAGGTTGCTCACCTCTCCAGTTAACAGCATTCACCACAGCAATGGAGCTGCTCAGTTAGAATTCTTTCCCCAGCTTGTGTTCAGTTATGTGTCTATGTTCAGGACTCTATTCGCCCTTATGGAATTTTGGTTAATTTATTAAGAGTTTCAAAAGAATAAATCGCTATGTAGAACAAAAATTTCATCGAAATTATAAAATTAATTTTGTGTAGATTCTGGCTTAGCTCTCCAGGCCCAGTTGGTAGCAGTCACAACAACAACGGCGATGCTCAGTTAGAATTCTTTCCCCAGTTTGTGTTCAGTTGTGTATCTTTGTGACTGTGAACCCTTATTCAAGATGAGAGGAAAAAGACCATTAAGTTCAAGTGAAAACAGTGGTGATAAAAGATTTCATAAAGGAATTGCATTGGACATTAACTTGATGTTTTACGGAGTAACTCCTAGTAACTTTGACCACACCATCTCACCTTTTCTTGCAGCACTCAACTTCGTTTCTGGCAAGTAAAATTCAAGTGTATTGTTCATTTATGATCATGTTACATCATGAATGACTCATTGTATATGCTTGTGTCACATTTTTGGACCTCAAAAACTACCCTTAGGAATGCATCTCAACTTTTATAATATAAGTACTGCTGTGTATGGGAAAATTGGTTTCGCGTCACCGAAAGATTTTCAGGAATGGAACCCTTCCATGACCTGGGGAGTGGGGGATGCCTGTACAATATACAATTAATGCTGATATGTTCTCTAGGTATATACTGTATTTGGAGATACGGATCATATGAAGATCTTCCCCCCCAAAGTATCCAACTGAAGATCCTCCCCCCCCCCCAGGCTAGATCATATGAAGATCCTCCCCCCCCCCAAGTAGGTTTGGGGGTTAGGTTTGGTTTGGTTTGGTTAGGTTAGGTTAGGTTAGGTTAGGTTAGGTTAGGTTTGGTTAGGTTTGGTTAGGTTAGGTTAGGTTAGGTTAGGTTAGGTTAGGGGGGGGTGGATCTTCAGATGAGCGCGACTGGGCTTGATCATATGAAGATCCTCCCCCCCAGGCTAGATCAAATGAAGATCCTCTTCCCCAAGTAGGTTCGGGGGGGGAGGATCTTCATATGATCCGGAGATACTGTATAGTTTTTAGGGCAGATTCTTTGTTCATTTCCTAAAACCCCGATGGATGGAATGGCATTATTTCTTGTGCTGTTTATAACACACTTGTTAATTTTTACAATTCTTGAGACAAAATATTGCTGACTATTGATGCAAATAAGTAGGCTTTGAGTCCATCGGTACTGTATTATAATTATACTGTATATAGTAAATTCTTTTGAATGATGGGGCTCCGTCTTATTGGTGTAAAATCAGTTCTATTAACAGTTCGAGGGGGAAAATGTTCCTGAATAATTTGCTTGGTAGTTTCAGACTACAAATGCCATTCTTGATATTGGTTGCAGAGCTCTCCTGAGTGTAACTAGAAAATATGTGTAATGTACGAATTTGCTTCAATGTAATATTAAGGTTCATATACAGCAACATTGGAATCAGTTGTAACTGAGTTAGTGTTAGACATTTTCTGATACTGTACTCTTATATATGAGCATTTTGGCTTAGGTATAATTACATGGCATTTATACGACGTGTAATGATAATACAAATGAAAACTGTACTTTATTATAAGAGCATGTTTCAGCTTAGGTTTCAATCTGTTTCATGTTGATGTTTTTGCATTTTTACCAAGTGTTACACACGCGCTTTTTCCAGCAAATGATTTCTGCAAACAGTACTGCATATAACTTTGCTGTTTGTGAGGTGTACAAGGAATCTCACTGATGATATTGCAAGTTTTAATTCATACTTTCTTTTTATAGATTTCGTACCGGGCCTCATTCTAACCTAACCATTATAATCAGGAAACATCCCTAGCAGGCTCCATTTGTAATGGTATTCAATGCTAATGGATCCCAGTCCTAAGGACAACTAGTCCTAATTGCAACCAGTCCTAATAGGCCCCAATCCAATTGGCTAGGTTAAAGAATAATGAATAATGAAACTCTTAAAGTATTTTAAACTTTGGTGTCTTGGTGAAAGCTTTACTTAAAATAAACTCGCCTTTTGGAATTCCAGCATGATAAATGTCTGTCAGGAAATATGTGATTGGTAAAACTTTTACCATTTTGTTGGCTGTCAAACCTGTGACCTAAGTTTGGTGGCTAATTTTTTAAGAAGTTTTTGATACAATCTAATATATATATATATAATTTTACTTTTCTTTAAATCATAAATTTTATTTAAGTGCATAACAGTGTAATACTGTGTGCATTTAGTATGTTCCAGTTTTGCATTTTTATAATCTTACCGCTGCCTTCATAAAGTAAAAAGGCCAGACGAGGTGCTGAGATTGCTTAAAACCTTCACTGACTCAACATGAACATATAGCAGTAGTCAACGTGCCTTAATGCCTGATTGTTTATTTTTTTAAATACAGGCAATGTACAATACAGTGTTAGAGGAGCTGACAACTACATCATTTGGTTGGTGACCGAGCCAGCGCTGTACTGTATGTAGAGTTCAAGGGTTTTATTGACCTTGAACACAGTGAGATGTGAAAATAATTAAAAATACTGTATAAATATTTGGTTGGGTTTTTGTAAGTATTGATCACTTGGGATTTCGAAAATGATTTACTGTACATAATACACTTGCAACATAATTGCACATATGTTGACAGTTAATGTGAGTCCATTATCTTCTCGGGGGGGGGGGGGTGAAATTTCTGTCCTCCAGAAGTTTCACCATAATCCTCAACAAATGTCAAATCTGATCCAATATGATTTGAGGATTTTAGTACTATTGTACTTTGGACTACGTTCCCACTTATTTTTAATTATATTTAAAAGATATACCCCTTGAAAATAGGTATACATTGGCAACTGTGTCACCTTAGAATTTTTTATCAGGGAAGAGTGCTTCTCGCCACATCCAGAACTGACTAAGTTGTATCCACCTAACTTACCTGAGTAATAAACACATCAATCACCAGAAGCAAATTTTGGGGGAGTATTTAGTACAGATAATCAAATAGGTAGTTGATATTCTGAATGTACATTTGGTTGACAATAAATGAGACATTTTCTTGTGCTCCTATCATTTACTCTTTAATGACTAAGCTGCTACCACTGCCACACAGCTCTAGCGGAGGTACAATAGTATACAGATCCCATTGCACCTTTGATTGCTGACTGTGGATTTATCAGCAAAGATGTAAAAATAATTTGTTGGCTACTTTTAACCTATCATTGAATGACTGCATTCAATAGTGGTGCTCAGACCCATAACCTAGGACAGCTGATCAGGCTGCAGTACAGTGGGTTACTGCGTGTGTGAATGCTTTATTAATAGTACAGACAGGCCCCATTAAAAGGGTTTGATTTACAAACATTTGAAAATATTAAAAAAAAGAGTCTCATGCTTTAATTTACAAGCAAAACCCCCAAAGATGCGAAAAAATAGTAATATTGAAAATAATATAAAATAAGGCAGTTTTTCATTACTAGTATACATATTTATGTCACTAACTTCATTGTTCCCCAATGCTTGCAATGTTGTTAAGTCTGCAAATGGGCTTTCAATGTATCATCAATATCCTACAATGACCATATAATGCAACTTACTCCTCAAACTCACGTGAGGGAAAGTACTGTACAGGGAAGTCTCATTTCTCACACCACCACGGAGTCAATGAGCCTGTTGTCTGTCCAAATTCTCCCCGTTTACTCATATGTAATACGTGGAAAATTATATAAAATAAAATTAATCTGTACTTAAATTTCATCGATTTTGTACAATACAGTTATAAGAGTTGTAATAGAAAGTGTCCACACTTTGGAAGTGAAGAAAAGTTTGCAGGTGTTGAGAATATCTACCCACAACACTGGATTTAGTATGAAGTTACTCATAAGGGGTGGATATTTTTCACATAGTGAACATAATCTTCAATTATATAATGGGAGTCAGTGTATAACTATGATAATATTATTATATATATTGTCTTAACGTTTCACACTGTTCACTTGCTCCAAATCTTGTCCTATTTCACTCACGTAACAGTTATTAAATTATAACTACTGTACTGCATATATTTCATTTATGTTTATTATTGGCTTATAATCATTGTGTACACCATTTTTTTTTAAACATGTTTACTGACATTTTAAGACATTTTGTGGAAGTTATTTTCGTAGGAACATAGTTTTTGATATGGGAGTTCATAAGAAACTTTGCTTCGATTTACGAAATATCAATTTGCAAAAAGTCTTTCAGGAAGAAAGTCCTTTTGTTAATCAGGGTCTACCTGTATCCCACAACACCACATTTTATTGCTTGTTGATGTGACCAGAGACCTGTAATGTAAGATATAATACCTAGTAATAAGGCATGAGTGTTTTTTAACTGTAGGGTTTAGAGTTTAGACTATCCCATTTAGTATTTTTGTCTCCAGTGAATATTGACTTCTACTGTATTGGGTTGTTGTAAAACATTTTCTCAATTTAAATTTGACACATGCACAGTAGAGCTGTTTCATCTTTGCTGACACATCCTTCATAATGTGAATTTAGATACAGTAATTGGTCAATAATATCCTGTTGGAATCTCATTATAAATAAACTCTTGAAATTATTATAGTTTTCATTCAATTTACCTGGAAGTAGAGTTTTTAAGCACAAAATGTGAAGTATTATATAACTTGTACGTTTGTACAGTACATGGATACATGGATATTTGAGTTCCATGTACTGTACACACATACAAGTTATATAATACTTCACACTTTATGTCTAAAAAAATTATATTTGCACACAAATGTATCAGTTACAAACTCATTTGTTTGTGAATTTCTGTGAATTTCTATCCCCTTTATTTGAGGTTTTGCAAATATTAGTGACAACCTCGATATGTTGTAGTACAATTTTCTATGGTAACTACTGCATGTGTGTATAAGTTACGATGTACCCACAGAGGGCGACCTCACTTTACCTGGAGACCTGACAACGATATCCTCACAAAATATGGCGGTTGAGGATGGCCTGATCACGAGATCTGAGGTTGACGAGTTCCACAGCAATTTAATTAATGAGTTACTTAATGCACAAAGGCAAAACATATCATACAGAAAACTCAGATCAGACAACAATGACCCTAAATGGATAAATAATTATTTAAAGAATATTATTGGACAAAGGAAGGCTATAGGTAGAAGAATAAATCGTGGTGAAGCTTACCTCCGAGATTATTATAAGGCATTGGCCGGTAGGGTTAAGACCGAGATAAGAAAAGCAGAGGAATAATGAACTGAAGGTAGCAAGGGAGGCGAAGTCAAACCCCAAGGGATTCTTTCAAATGTATCAAACTAAAACCTGAGGAAAGATTGGACCAATACAGTCAGATACCGGCGAGCAAACTGATAACGACGGAGAAATGAGCAATAATCTGAATAAATATTTTTCAACAGTTTTCACCACTGAAAATTTGAACATGGTACCCGAGGCACCGACTCTATACAGAGTTAGTGAAGAAAATAGATTAAGCGAGATAGTATCTTAGCATCTTAATTTGCACTCCCTCGAGAGACGTAGAGCGAGGGGCGACCTGATAGAGGTGTATAAGTGGAAGGCAGGGCTAAACAAAGGGACATTACAAAGGTACTCAAACTATCCAACCAGGAGCGAACTCGTAACAATGGTTTTAAATTAGACAAATTTAGATTTACGCGGGAAATAGGTAAACACTGGTTTGGAAACAGAGTAGTGGATGAATGGAACAAGTTTCTAAATATCATCATAAACTCGAATACGCTGAATAGCTTCAAACATAGGTTGGGTGCTTATATGAGCAATTGGGGTTGGGTGTAAACGGGACTGCCCAGTATGGGCCAATAGGCCCGCTGCAGTTTCCTCCACTCTTATGTTCTTAGTAGTGACTTGTAACGACGTTAGTAAGCAAATAGACTAGTTAAAGCCTAATAACTCGCCAGGTCCTGATGAAATATTTGCCAGAGTATTAAAGGAATGCAAGGAAGAGCTTCGTATGCCCTTAGCAAATTTGTTTAAAATGTCCTTAAAAGCGGGTGTAGTACCAGAATCCTGGAGGGTACCAAATGTAGTCTTGTCGTTCTCCTCTGAATGCCTTCTAGGGATTCTATATCCATTCTGTAGTACGGTGACCAGAATTGAACTGCGTAATCCAAGTGAGGTCTCACAAGCCCAAGATATAGTTTTAGGATGACCTTGCTAGTCTTGTAACTAACATTCCTTTGTATGAAACCAAGTACTTTGTTAACCTTGTTTCGCGCAAATACACATTGTTTACTTGGTTTAAGATTCCTACTTATTATCACTCCTAAATCTTTCTCGTGTGGTGATGATTCGTCAGGTGATCCTATATGAACTAGAACATGAATTAATGATGAAAAATAACAATGAAACTTAAGAGCAGATGATACAATGCAAATGCGAATAAAACTTTTAACGGGAAACGCCAGGATAAATATATTGTCGATGTGAACTGTCAATGAAATAAATTATAATATTATTTTGTAAACTACCAAGGTAATAATAATAATAATAATAATAATCAGAACAGAGGAATTTGTTGTAGTTAAAATTAAGTTACCTGAATGTCCTGTTTACTTACCAACCAGTGGCCTTACACAGCGCCCCGTGAGGTGAGGTGCTAAGGTCCCACACTGCCTTTCCCATTATCCAACGGTGACTCCACTGAGTTTATATTAATCCAATCGGAATTTGTAGGTTAGATCATGCATAATATAACCCGGGGTGCTAACCTAACCTAACCTAACCTAACTATATAGCTTACATTCATTAGGGGGTGAGGTGATGGTTCTTCAGGTGATCCTTCATATATTTATTCAAGTTGATCAAGTGTCGTAAACATAAGTGATAATTGCATTAGATGTTGTCCTTGTTTACACTTTCTGTAAAGTAGTACCACGTTAGAATTACCGCTTCGATCTTGTCCGAGCACCTAAGTAATGATGGGTACACGCCAGAGGGGTAGCTTGACTAAAGCCTTATAAAACCCATTTGTTTGGTGATTTCCAACATTATTTTTCTTTCCCTTTTAAGGACAAGCTGGAGGGTCTCTGATACACTCGTTGTCGATATATTTCTTGAGTATTAAATTAGTCCAATTACCTGAACATGCTTGAAAATATTACCGATTTACAATACTACGTGTAAGGTAATCTCTTGTTATATTTTGGTAGTACCGATGCACTGAAGCGAGGAATTAATGATTATTAATTAAACATCATTAATGAGATTGAATTTACTTAGTTTAATAAATCTTTAATATATCTAATTGCCAAGTGATTAAAAAGACATTACCAGAAACCACGGGAAGTCGTGGTCGTCTCAGGTGGGTCATACGTTTGACCTGATAACCTCAAACTCGGGAAGTATTCACCTCACTTGACCCTCGCCACCAACCAATGAGGGGGACGCATTTGTTCAGTGCTATGTCTCGTTCATAGAAGGACAGTTTATAAGGCATTATGGGTTTGCTCATTTTACATCAGTCTCTTGGTGATCGTCCCTCAGGCCGTACAGCTCCTCGTGTACACAGTGCTTCGAACAATGGGTAGCCAAATGTTGACTAGTAAGAATTACGCACGTCGTAGATTTCCTCCAACCAAGACCAGCCTGGTGAGGGAAAGAAATAAGGTTAAACGTCTCTCCGAAAACAAACTTAACTCCACGAAAACATCTCTCCGTGAAAGAGTTATGATAAAGAACCTTCTCGACCAGATACTACTCGAGATAAAGAAACGGGAGGTGCGCCGGGAGACTCGTAAAATACATAAATTGTGTCTTATCAGCCAGAGAAGCACAACACCGAGAAGTCCGCCTCCTGCAGTAATGGAAACATGTAGCAGGGAGGAACAATGTTGTGATGATGGTGACTTCCCTACGTTTCTGACTACGGCTTCGCTGACAGTGTGTGAACAACATGATGATAACGAACTCTGAAGTGTTACTGCTGACGTCGACGAGACTCACGCAATCGAGACGTGTCTATTATGTGACAAATATTTGTGTATATTTACAAGATAAGTGAATGATAGGTTACTGTAAATGAGCAGACGCACTTTGTAGGATGCTGTGATCATAACCAATATATTTATTATATACTGTTATTCTGCAAACAAAAATTCCAGGTGAATACATTTTAGCTAGAAATATAATGTGCTGGCCATTGAAGCCCAAATCTGTATTATAGTGTGTTAATATGAAAACTTTCTGACATTTTACTCACTTAACTTTCTTTTACTTACCCATTTTGTCGTTTCAAACCCTTGTTGAGTATGACCTGGTATATTGACAGATAATAGTTGTATAGCAACTCCATCTGTCAAAGAATTACTTCTAGCAGTGCCACTTTACTCTTCCTGGCATGACTGTAAGGAGTTGATTCTGATTTCGAGGTTCAGAATGAAATCCAAACTTCAACAAAAATATATAAGTCTTATTGAGATATAATTTGTGCAGTCAGAGGCATAAGTTCGCCCCAACCATACATGTAAGATATGAGCCAGGTGATCTGGTAACACTGTACAGTATGGTCGAACATTGCCTTAGAATACATGTCTTGTGGGAAATAATGTTAATGCTACAGGATGATTCATGACTAGGGGTCCAGACGTAAGATTATTCAATTTCAACAGCATTCCGAGTGCTGTCAGTAGGTACCTGTGTACAATAAATATTACCAGAAGCATTTGGCAGGAGTCAAGCACAAATAATTTAAACAGTGTAATACAAACGGTGTTATTAAAGCCTGGGGCAGACTATTCCTTCAAAATAACATCAGTATTATTTATAAAATATCTGACCAGCATGCAGGTGATAAGCATCGTGTCATTGTCAGGATGTCGCGGAGTGATGCTGTGTGTGGGGACATCTCAGCAGGATGGGCTGTCTGCTCTCTTACGTAATATACAAGCACGATTTTTTTCATGCGTGATTTTACATTCATCATAAAACACTTACTGCAATAAATCTGAAGCTGCATGAAAACATTGCACATTATGTCACATACGCAAAATGAAAACATGTGATGACAATGTGTGTTTCTTGATTATCATGTTTATCTCTGCTAACCCCAGTTCGTCCCCTCCTGGCTTCCTTCATGCTTTCTTTCCCTGAAATATGAAAAAATAATCATTTGACGGTACCTTCAGTAGAGTAAAAAACAAATAAATTGTGAACTGAAAGAATAAAACGCCAGGACACTACCGGACAGGTATTGATAAACTACCCTGACTGTAGGTGACCAATTCTAGCATCACCTGTACTAACTCGAGTAACGTAATCAAATTTTATTCTAAAGACATAATATTAACCAAAATTTTAAATGAGATTACTCCAATGAACAGTAAAAGGAGCTACTGCGAGTATGGGTTTTATATCAAGAAGTGTAAGTGCAGAGGTCTTATTGCAACTATATCTTGAGCTAGTCAGGCCACACCTCGATTATGCGGTTCAGTTCTGGTGCCCTATTATAGAATGGATATAAATTCACTAGAGTCGGTGCAGCGAAGAATGACAAAAATGATTCCGGGACTTAGAAACCTTCCATGTCAGGATAGGTTAAAGAAACTTAACTTGCATTCCCGAGAAAGACGAAGAGTGCGGGGAGATATGATAGAAGTATTTAAGTGGGTGAAAGGAATCAATAAAGGGGATATAGATAAAGTTTTTATAATATCCGAGCAGGATAGGACTAGGAGCAACGGATTCAAGTTGGATAAGTTTTGGATTAGGAGGGAGATAGGAAGAAACTGGTTCACAAATAGGGTGGTGGACGAGTGGAACAAGCTTAGCAACTTTGTAGTAGGTGCGGGAACTCTGGAAAGTTTCAAAAGGAGGCTAGATAGATTCATGGATGATAGAGAGTGGTAGTAACTCTCGACAGGAGCTGCCATGCACAGGCCAACCGGCCTATTGCAGACTCCTTATTTTCTTATGTTCTTATGTCTCACAACTATATCTTGGTTCAGGACAGATGTGAGGGGGTAAAGGCTAGGTTTGCCCCTAACCTATAAATACCTTAAGGTGCCAAAACTAGCGAGAGAAAGTAATTCATCAATTAGGACGGGGGGGGGGGGGGGGGGTTATTGTGCAAGATTTTAGTATAGATAAAAGTCATTACTATTGACCTCAGAATATCTCTTAATATCAAGTGTGCACATGGCCTCAAAATGCCCATGATATTGGTTAGATTTAATTTTTTGAATTTCTCTATAACATCGTTGTTCATCTGGTATCTGGCTTCTCTGTTTACATCTCTTAGTACTTTACATTATTTTGTTCACATTGAATTTCATCTGCCATTTTTCAGACCATTCGAAAAATTTATTTAGATCTTCCTCTAGTTTTGCGGAGTTCTCATCAGATTTAATTACACGCCTTATTTTAGTGTCATCAGCAAATTTACTTATGTTGCTGTCTCTGCCGATATATATGTCGTTTATTTATATAATACATAATAATGGTCCAAGTGCTGGGCTTTGGGATACTCCACTAGTGACGTTACTTCAATCTGATTTAGTGCCGTTAATGCTCACTCGCTGTTTCCTGTCCTGTAACCAGGGTAAATTTGTTTTGGAGGAAATTGTGAACTCTTGGAACAATCTACTGGGGAGTGTTGTGACGGTACCGAGTGTGAGCTATTCAAGGCCAGACTTGTGCTACGGTCTGTTGTTTAGCTCCACTGGGCTTTTACTTTTTTTTTACCTTTATCCTCTTCACCACTGTTCGGCTCGTTAGCCGCTTGGGCGATCGGTCACCTTTGGAAATCAGCTATTGCTGAAGCTAAAGTGGACAGACTGAAGAACTTTACCATAGGTGATTGTTTTAATAATAATGAAGATTTTTATGTGTGTTCTATCAGTAGTTTAATACTTTACTTTTGATACCTACTCAAGTACTGGATATAATACTGTAGTGTATTAACTCTTAATTTTACTTGAGTAACTATTTTAAACAGCAACAGTACTTGTATACTAGCTGAGGCGGGTTAGGAGTTTATTTTCAGTTATTTTCTACTCCTTTTCTTAAGCCTCCCCCCCCCCCCCCCCGAAATTAAACAACAATAATAAATAAAAAATAAAAATAAATAAAACAATTAAAAACAAACTCGTAAACCGCCTTAGTGGGTGAAGTGCAACCTGAAGTTCGTTGAGCCAATGACCCCCTCCCCCCGGCTATCTCAGATCAAAATAATCATCATGATGTCGAGATCACAGAGGAACCGTATATACCGAGTCTTAGGTCATTATGAGATTATAACCGTAAATATTTACGAATCACCTGAAGAATCTGTACTCAGGTAGCGCTTGGGTGGACATTCTTCAGGTGAAGCCAGGTCAAATGTGCGTTGACTATGTGACCTTGGTCTGACCTGTATAGCTGACACACAACCTTGCGTGCGGATTGGTGTACAAACTACCAACTCCTATTAGAACAAGCCCAAGAGCTACCTGAAGACAATCAACCATTCAGCGTGCCGTCCTAATTACTGAGGGTTGGCGACCACAGTCCTCCACTCTAAGCGTTCTCGGGTTGTTTTTAGCAAACCTCCAAAGTTTTGTATCTCTCTGCCTTCCCTTGGCCCTACTACCCCCAACTTTGCCCATTAATACGTGTAGGTATTAGGCAGCTACCAAAACAGGGAGGTACTACCGCCTGGGAAGATAATGGAAGCATAATGTGTTGTCAATGGTAGACTCTGCTGCCACATGGCATCACAAAAATTGTGACCAAGTCCCAGGTTGCTGATCTGACTTTTTGCCTCATTTACACACAATTGCAGGGTCTCAATTGTTTCTCTTACTATTGACAACACAACATACATATATTGTTTCTCACTTTTGATCTTGTTTTCATTTTTGTGTTTCTTTATGGTTCTTTATTATTATTATTATTATTATTACATTAACGCCCCCGAGGCCCTCCTGTGGGTTAGTGACCTGTGCCCGGGTGGGCTAATCCCCACTTAATCTCGTGGGAGGTAACAGGTAATCCGAAAAGCACAGACTTGTTATATAAGAAAATACCTTTGGATATAACCATTCTTGATTGATATTGCGCAAAGATTTTCTAACCTTCATTTGTTTCTTTCAGAAAGGATTAAGTGTAATACTGTATTAACTCTGGAAATTATTAAATGTAACATTACTTGGTCAATAAAAAGTTTTTACACAGGGAAACTATTTTTACAGTTATTTTTTTTTATTGCTGGTCGGCTCCTGCCTGTTTCATTTGCGAATGTTCTCTCAGCCCACTCCTCTATTGTGTATATTTTTGTTCACAGTAAATTAAGTAGTGTGCAGTTTCCTGGAAACTGTAAGTGTTAATAAATTCATTTCTTCAGCAATTTTTAAATTTTCCACAAATTTCAGGGAGGTATCAGGTAGTTGGAGAAGTTATAAACAGGTTAAACTTAGTAAGGAAAATACTGGACTTGATAAAGTGGTGTTTTAAGACCTACAGTTCTTGGAAGGCATCGGCCATCGAACATAAAATAAGTTTCATATATGACTATTTTAGTGGCTAAAAGACAAAAGAGGAAAGGCACTAAATTACCCAAAGAACTGTATCAGTTAACCCTCAATCCATTTTCTGTCGTCTCCAACATCCTACGAGTTAAGTAGCACGCCTAATCCGCCTTTACTTAACTCATTTGCTTTCCAGTTCTTGAGGGTTGCTGGGTGTTTTCCTGTGTGGTCCCAGTTGTATGTACCGCGATTTTTTTTGCTTTATTTCGAATATTCTAAACCTATTGCTGGTGAGTGTTTTTGCCTGGTAATAACAGTTTTTTTTTGTTGATTTCTCGTTCCTTAGATAGGTCTTTTTATTAAAGATGGAATCATTTGTTTCAGTCACCTTCAGTGTTGGGGCCCTTGCTGGTTTACCCTTTGTGCTTCCTTTCCTTTAAGTGTCATATATTGTGTTTAGGCCTCAGCACCGATCCTAGAGGTGGGGGGCTAGGATCGGTGCTAAGGATTCGTTTTTTGACCACAAACTGCAAACAAAAATTTTCTTCGTGTATTTTGTGTGATTTCAAGCTTGGATATGGATAAATACTAAAACCTACTGCACTTTAATATGCTTTAATAAGACCAATATTTACGTATTGGCAGGAATTCCCCTGTTCATGTATTTTGAAGCATGCACTTGCAGAGATAAAAGAAATTAAACTTATATCTGAGAACAGCACTACCACCAGAAGGAGTTGTTGATTTCGAAAAAATTTTCTATATGTGTTCTTATCATTATAGTAAGTATTTTAAAAGAGGCGACGGTGAATATTTCTTTATGCACTGGTCTTTCTCTCGCTGTTATTAATATGCACTTCGTAATGTTTTGACAATTCTAAGATCTTTTTCTTCTATGATATTTCAGCCGGAAATTAAGGATAACTGAGATACTCGTATTAATTTTTCAATATTATTAAATTCGCTCAATCACAAGTGTCGCCAAGTTTTATTTAGGTAAATTTTTACTTTAGGACATGACTCCCTGGGGGGTGACCAATATGTTTTTCCAGTGTATTTTGGTGTGTTTTAAACGAATCTAACCCGGGGTGCTAGCCTAACCTAACCTAACTATACAGCTTGCATTCATTAGGGGGTGAGGTGATGGTTCTTCAGGTGATCCTTCATATATTTATTCAAGTTGATCAAGTGTCGTAAACATAAGTGATAATTGCATTCGATGTTGTCCTTGTTTACACTTTCTGTGAAGATGAAAATTAAGGATTATTGACTGACGTGTAAGGTAATCTCTTGTTATATTTTGGTAGTACCGATGCACTGAAGCGAGGAATTAATGATTATTAATTAAACATCATTAATGTGATTGAATTTACTTAGTTTAATAAATCTTTAATATATCTAATTGCCAAGTGATTAAAAAGACATTACCAGAAACCACGGGAAGTCGTGGTCGTTTCAGGTGGGTCATACGTTTGACCTGATAACCTCAAACTCGGGAAGTATTCACCTCACTTGACCCTCGCCACCAACCAATGAGGGGGACGCATTTGTTTAGTGCTATGTCTCGTTCACAGAAGGACAGTTTATAAGGCATGTGGGTTTGCTCATTTTACATCAGTCTCTTGGTGATCGTCCCTCAGGCCGTAGAGCTCCTCGTGCACACAGTGCTTCGAACAATGGGTAGCCAAATGTTGACTAGTAAGAATTACGCACGTCGTAGATTTCCTCCAACCAAGACCAGCCTGGTGAGGGAAAGAAATAAGGTGATACGTCTCTCCGAAAACAAACTTAACTCCACGAAAACATCTCTCAGTGAAACAGTTTTGATAAAGAACCTTCTCGAACAGATACTACTCGAGATAAAGAAACGGGAGGTGCGCCGGGAGACTCGTAAAATACATAAATTGTGTCTTATCAGCCAGAGAAGCACAACACCGAGAAGTCCGCCTCCTGCAGTAATGGAAACATGTAGGAGGGAGGAACAATGTTGTGATGATGGTGACTTCCCTACGTCCCTGACTACGGCTTCGCTGACAGTGTGTGAACAACATGATGATAACGAACTCTGAAGTGTTACTGCTGACGTCGACGAGACTCACGCAATCGAGACGTGTCTATTATGTGACAAATATTTGTGTATATTTACAAGATAAGTGAATGATAGGTTACTGTAAATGAGCAGACGCACCTTGTAGGATGCTGTGATCATAACCAATATATTTATTATATACTGTTATTCTGCAAACAAAAATTCCAGGTGAATACATTTTAGCTAGAAATATAATGTGCTGGCCATTGAAGCCCAAATCTGTATTGTAGTGTGTTAATATGAAATCTTTCTGACATTTTACTCACTTAACTTTCTTTTAATTACCCATTTTGTCCTTTCAAACCCTTGTTGAGTATGACCTGGTATATTGACAGATAATAGTTGTATAGCAACTCCATCTGTCAAAGAATTACTTCTAGCAGTGCCACTTTACTCTTCCTGGCATGACTGTAAGGAGTTGATTCTGATTTCGAGGTTCAGAATGAAATCCAAACTTCAACAAAAATATATAAGTCTTATTGAAATGTAATTTGTGCAGTCAGAGGCATAAGTTCGCCCCAACCATACATGTAAGATATGAGCCAGGTGATCTGGTAACACTGTACAGTATGGTCGAACATTGCCTTAGAATACATGTCTTGTGGGAAATAATGCTAATACTGCAGGATGATTCATGACTAGGGGTCCAGACGTAACATTATTCAATTCAATTTCAACAGCATTCCTAGTGCTGTCAGACGGTACCTCTGTACAATGAATATTACCAGTAGCATATGGCAGGAGTCAAGCACAAATAAATTAAACAGTGTAATACAAATGGTGTTATTAAAGCCTGGGGCAGACTATTCCTTCAAAATAACATCAGTATTATTTATAAAATATCTGGCCAGCATGCAGGTGATAAGCATCCTGTCATTGTCAGGAGGTCGCGGAGTGATGCTGTGTGTGGGGACATCTCAGCAGGATGGGCTGTCTGCTCTCTTACGTAATATACAAGCACGATTTTTTTCATGCTTGATTTTACATTCATCATAAAACACTTACTGCAATAAATCTGAAGCTTCATGAAAACATTACATATTATGTCACATACGCGAAATGAAAACATGTGATGACAATGTGTGTTTCTTGATTATCATGTTTATCTCTGCTAACACCAGTTCCTCCCCTCCTGGCTTCCTTCATGCTTCCTTTCCCTGAAAGATGAAAAAATAATCATTTGACGGTACCTACAGTAAAGTAAAAAAGACAAATAAAATGTGAACTGAAAGAATAAAACGCCAGGACACTACCTGACAGGTATTGATAAACTACCCTGACAGTAGGTGACCAATTCTAGCATCACCTGTACTAACTAGAGTACCGTAATAAAATTTTATTCTAAGGACATAATATTAACCAAAATCTGAAATGAGATTATTCCAATGACCAGTAAAAACAGCTACTGCGAGTATGTCTCACGACTATATCTTGGTTCAGGACAGATGTGAGGGGGTAAAGGATAGGTTAGCCCCTAACCTATAAATAACGTAAGGTGCCAAAACTAGCGAGAGAAAGAAATTCATCAATTAGGACAGGGGGGGGGGGGGGTATTGTGCAAGATTTTTAGTATTGATAAAAGTCATTACTATTGACCTCAGAATATCTCTTAATATTAAATGCACATGGCTTCAAAATGACCTCAAAATGCCCATAACATTGGTTAGATTGCATTTTTTTTCAGGAGGGCTTACCATTCCCCCCCCCCCCCCCTCCAAACCCAGCTGGGTGGGGATCACTGTGCTCACCATGATCCTCCACCCCCTCCCCCCCCCCTTTAATATTCCCGGATCCGCCCCTGGTAAGTCAGGTGAGGTCACTGGGACGACAGGTTGTCTAATCCGGTAAATAACTTCTTTTCTTTACGAGGAGTCAGGTATGAGGTCACGTAGTGGTTTGTTACCTCTTAACTCCACAACTTGCGTAACTATTCTTGTACTTTCCTTTTATTCAAGTACTGTACTCTAAGAAATATTCTTCTCTTTACTTATACGTACTTAAAATTAAGAGGAAAATATGCACTTATACATCACTATTCTCCTTTGCAAGAATGTCGTTACATTTGAAAAAAATGAGAAAAGCTTTTAGGTTGTCTTGGTGATGGCTTTTGTTTCTCTCAACTGATCAAACAGATTGGTACACTTATAAGCAAACAATCCTCGTGAGCTTCATTCCAATGTGACCATGTCTACTTTAAAAAATCATCCGTGGCTTCATTTCGATTTTTTCATTAGAACCATACTGGGAAATTGAGAATGGTTTCAGTGCCTCTTATGTAAAGTCAATAGTAGTGGAGCTCAGTGTATTCAAGATCTGCACCAGCCATAAGACCAGAGCGTTAGATGGGTACCTGACAAACTTGTCAGCCAAAATGGATGTTTTAAAAGAGACCAAATGTGAAAGGGACCTGGGGGTGTACACTGACAACGAAATGAAGTTCTCGGGTCTTGTGAGACGAAGGTGAATCAAGCGACTAAGCTAGTGGGTCTTGTAATAAGCCGCTCAGATACCCTAACGCTCTTCAAAAGTGAGGTGTTCTCCCGTTTGGAATACTGTACTGTCATCTCGTCTGGTCTCCGAGATATGCTAGAGGCTGTCAGTTAATTGAAAATGTCCAAAGGAGGGCCACCAAATTCGTGTCACCACTACGGCAACGCAGTTGCCCGGAGAGATGAGAACGCCTGCGGTTGTCTAGCTTACACTATAGGCGGGCAAGGGGTGATTTAATAGTCTATATACACCTCAGAGTTGAATATTCATAACCGGAGCTGACAGATACTGGACATATACATTTTACACCCAACCCCTATCGCCCACATATCCATCCAACCTATGTTTGAAGCTATCCAGCGTATTCGAGTTAATGATGATGTTTGGTAACTTGTGTCACTCATCCACTATCTACTCCCAAGCCAATTTTTACCTATTTCGCGCCTAAATCTAAATTTGTCTAATTTAAAGCCATTGCTACGAGTTCCTTCCTGGTTGGATAGTTTGAGTTCCTTTGTAATGTCAGCTTTGTTTAGCCCGGACTCCCATTTATACACCTCGATCATATCGCCCCTCTCCTTTGAATTCTTTCTAGAGGTTCTATATCTATTCTGTAGCATAATGACCAGAATTAAACTGCGTAATCCAAGTTAGGTCTCACAAGCGCAAGATATAGTTTTAGGATGACCTTGCTAGTCTTATAACTAACATTCCTTTGTATGAAACCAAGTACTTTATTAGCCTTGTTTTGAGCAAATACACATTTACTTGGTTTAAGATTCCTACTTATTATTACTCTTAAATCTTTCTCAAAGTTGATTTTCTCTATAACATCTGGTATCTGGCTTCTCTGTTTACATCTCTTAGTACTTTACATTATTTTATTCACATTGAATTTCATCTGCCAATTTTCAGACCATCCGAAAAATTTATTTAGATCTTCCTCTAGTTTTGCGGAGTCCTCATCAGATTTAATTACACGCCTTATTTTAGTGTCATCAGCAAATTTACTTATGTTGCTGTCTCTGCCGATATCTATATCGTTTATTTATATAATAAATAATAATGGTCCAAGTACTGGGCTTTGGGATACTCCACTAGTGACGTTACTTCAATCTGATTTTGTGCCGTTAATGCTCACTCGCTGTTTCCTGTCCTGTAACCAGGGTAAATTTGTTTTGAAGGAAATTGTGAACTCTTGGAACAATCTACTGGGGAGTGTTGTGACGGTACCGAGTGTGAGCTATTCAAGGCCAGACTTGTGTTACGGTCTGTTGTTTAGCTCCACTGGGCATTTACTTTTTTTGTACCGTTATCTTCTCCACCACTGATCGGCTCGTTAGCCGCTTGGGCGATCGGTCACCTTTGGAAATCAACTATTGCTGGAGCTAAACAAATGGACAGACCTAAGAACTTTACAATGAGTGATTGTTTAAATAACAAAGAAGATTTTTATGTTTGTACTGAAGAATCTGTACCGAGGTCGCGCTTGGGTGGACATTCTTCAGGTGAAGCCAGGTCAAATGTGCGTTGACTATGTGACCTTGGTCTGACCTGTATAGCTGACACACAACGTTGCGTGCGGATTGGTGTATAAACTACCAACTCCTATTAGAACAAGCCCAAGAGCTACCTGAAGACATTCAACCATTCAGCGTGCCATCCTAATATTTGAGGGTTGGCGACCACAGTCCTCCACTCTAAGCGTTCTCGGGTTGTTTTTAGCAAACCTCCAAAGTTTTGTATCTCTCTGCCTTCCCTTGGCCCTACTACCCCCAGCTTTGCCCATTAATACGTGTAGGTATTAGGCAGCTGCCAAAACAGGGAGGTACTACCGCCTGGGAAGATAATGGAAGCATAATGTGTTGTCAATGGTAGACTCTGCTGCCACATGGTATCACAAAAATTGTGACCAAGTCTCAGGTTGCTGATCTGACTTTCTGCCTCATTTACACACAATTGCAGGGTCTCAATTGTTTCTCTTACTATTGACAACACAACATACATATATTGTTTCTCACTTTTGATCTTGTTTTCTTTTTGTATTTCTTTATGGTTCTTTATTTTTATTATTATTATTATTATTTTATCATTAATATTATTATTATTATTTTTTTTATCATTAATATTATTATTATTATTATTATTTTTATCATTAATATTATTATTATTATTATTTTTGTCATTATTATTGTTATTATTAGTATTAGTATTAGTATTATCATTACATTATCGCCCCCGAGGCCCTCATGTGGGTCAGTGACCTGTGCCCGGGTGGGCTAATCCCCACTTAATCTCGTGGGAGGTAACAGGTAATCCGAAAAGTACATACTTGTTATATAAGAAAATACCTTTGGATATAACCATTCTTGATTGATATTGCGCAAAGATTTTCTAACCCTCATTTGTTACTCTCAGAAAGAATTAAGTGTAATACTGTATTAACTCTGGAAATTATTAAATGTAATATTACTTGGTCAATAAAAAGTTTTTAAACAGGGAAACTATTTTTACAGTTATTTTTTTTTATTGCTGGTCGGCTCCTGCCTGTTTCATTTGCGAATGTTCTCTCAGCCCACTCCTCTATTGTGTATATTTTTGTTCACAGTAAATTAAGTAGTGTGCAGTTTCCTGGAAACTGTAAGTGTTAATAAATTCATCTCTTCAGCAATTTTTAAATTGTACACAAATTTCAGGGAGGTATCAGGTAGTTGGAGAAGTTATAAACAGGTTAAACTTAGTAAGGAAAATACTGGACTTGATAAAGTGGTGTTTTAAGACCTACAGTTCTTGGAAGGCATCGGCCATCGAACATAAAATAAGTTTCATATTTGACCATTTTAGTGGCTGAAAGACAAAAGAGGAAAGGCGCTAAACTACTAAAAGAACTGCATCAGTTAGCCCTCAATCCATTTTCTGTCGTCTCCAACATCCTACGAGTTAAGCAGCACGCCTACTCCGCCTTTACTTAACTCATTTGCTTTCCAGTTCTTGAGGGTTGCCGGGTGTTTTCCTGTGTGGTCCCAGTTGTATGTACCGCGATTTTTTTTGCTTTATTTCGAATATTCTAAACCTATTGCTGGTGAATGTTTTTGCCTGGTAATAACAGTTTTTTTTTTGTTGATTTCTCGTTCCTTAGATAGGTCTTTTTATTAAAGATGGAATCATTTGTTTCAGTCACCTTCAGTGTTGGGGCCCTTGCTGGTTTACCCTTTGTGCTTCCTTTCCTTTAAGTGTCATATATTGTGTTTAGGCCTCAGCACCGATCCTAGAGGTGGGGGGCTAGGATCGGTGCTAAGGATTCGTTTTTTGACCACAAACTGCAAACAAAAATTTTCTTCGTGTATTTTGTGTGATTTCAAGCTTGGATATGGATAAATACTAAAACCTACTGCACTTTAATATGCTTTAATAAGACCAATATTTGCGTATTGGCAGGAATTCCCCTGTTCATGTATTTTGAAGCATGCACATGCAGAGATAAAAGAAATTAAACTTATATCTGAGAACAGCACTACCACCAGAAGGAGGTGTTGATTTCGAAAAAATTTTCTATATGTGTTCTTATCATTATAGTAAGTATTTTAAAAGAGGCGACGGTGAATTTTTCTTTACGCACTGGTCTTTCTCTCGCTGTTATTAATATGCACTTCGTAATGTTTTGACAATTCTAAGATCTTTTTCTTCTATGATATTTCAGCCGGAAATTAAGGATAACTGAGATACTCGTATTAGTTTTTCAATATTATTAAATTCGCTCAATCACAAGTGTCGCCATGTTTTATTTAGGTAAATTCTTACTTTAGGACATGACTCCCTGGGGGTTGACCAATATGTTTTTCCAGTGTATTTTGGTGTGTTTTAAACGAATCTAACCCGGGGTGCTAACCTAACTATACAGCTTACATTCATTAGGGGGTGAGGTGATGGTTCTTCAGGTAATCCTTCATATATTTATTCAAGTTGATCAAGTGTCGTAAACATAAGTGATAATTGCATTAGATGTTGTCCTTGTTTACACTTTATGTGAAGATGAAAATTAAGGATTATTGACTGACGTGTAAGGTAATCTCTTGTTATATTTTGGTAGTACCGATGCACTGAAACGAGGAATTAATGATTATTTTTTACACATCATTAATGAGATTGAATTTACTTAGTTTAATAAATCTTTAATATATCTAATTGCCAAGTGATTAAAAAGACATTACCAGAAACCACGGGAAGTCGTGGTCGTCTCAGGTGGGTCATACTTTTGACCTGATAACCTCAAACTCGGGAAGTATTCACCTCACTTGACCCTCGCCACCAACCAATGAGGGGGACGCATTTGTTCAGTGCTATGTCTCGTTCACAGAAGGACAGTTTATAAGGCATGTGGGTTTGCTCATTTTACATCAGTCTCTTGGTGATCGTCCCTCAGGCCGTACAGCACAGCTCCTCTCGCACACAGTGCTTCGAACAATGGGTAGCAAAATGTTGACTAGTAAGAATTACGCACGTCGTAGATTTCCTCCAACCAAGACCAGCTTGGTGAGGGAAAGAAATAAGGTGATACGTCTCTCCGAAAACAAACTTAACTCCACGAAAACATCTCTCAGTGAAACAGTTTTGATAAAGAACCTTCTCGAACAGATACTACTCGAGATAAAGAAAGAGGAGGTGACCAGGGAGACTCGTAAAATACATAAATTGTGTCTTATCAGCCAGAGAAGCACAACACCGAGAAGTCCGCCTCCTGCAGTAATGGAAACATGTAGCAGGGAGGAACAATGTGGTGATGATGGTGACTTCCCTACGTTCCTGACTACGGCTTCGCTGACAGTGTGTGAACAACATGATGATAACGAACTCTGAAGTGTTACTGCTGACGTCGACGAGACTCGCGCAATCGAGACGTGTCTATTATGTGACATATATTTGTGTATATTTACAAGATAAGTGAATGATAGGTTACTGTAAATGAGCAGACGCACCTTGTAGGATGCTGCGATCATAACCAATATATTTATTATATACTGTTATTCTGCAAACAAAAATTCCAGGTGAATACATTTTAGCTAGAAATATAATGTGCTGGCCATTGAAGCCCAAATCTGTATTATAGTGTGTTAATATGAAAACTTTCTGACATTTTACTCACTTAACTTTCTTTTAATTACCCATTTTGTCGTTTCAAACCCTTGTTGAGTATGACCTGGTATATTGACAGATAATAGTTGTATAGCAACTCCATCTGTCAAAGAATTACTTCTAGCAGTGCCACTTTACTCTTCCTGGCATGACTGTAAGGAGTTGATTCTGATTTCGAGGTTCAGAATGAAATCCAAACTTCAACAAAAATATATAAGTCTTATTGAGATATAATTTGTGCAGTCAAAGGCATAAGTCCGCCCCAACCCTACATGTAAGATATGAGCCAGGTGATCTGGTAACACTGTACAGTATGGTCGAACATTGCCTTAGAATACATGTCTTGTGGGAAATAATGTTAATGCTACAGGATGATTCATGATTGGGGTCCAGATGTAAGATTATTCAATTTCAACAGCATTCCGAGTGCTGTCAGTAGGTACCTGTGTACAATAAATATTACCAGAAGCATTTGGCAGGAGTCAAGCACAAATAATTTAAACAGTGTAATACAAACGGTGTTATTAAAGCCTGGGGCAGACTATTCCTTCAAAATAACATCAGTATTATTTATAAAATATCTGACCAGCATGCAGGTGATAAGCATCGTGTCATTGTCAGGATGTCGCGGAGTGATGCTGTGTGTGGGGACATCTCAGCAGGATGGGCTGTCTGCTCTCTTACGTAATATACAAGCACGATTTTTTTCATGCGTGATTTTACATTCATCATAAAACACTTACTGCAATAAATCTGAAGCTGCATGAAAACATTGCACATTATGTCACATACGCAAAATGAAAACATGTGATGACAATGTGTGTTTCTTGATTATCATGTTTATCTCTGCTAACCCCAGTTCGTCCCCTCCTGGCTTCCTTCATGCTTTCTTTCCCTGAAATATGAAAAAATAATCATTTGACGGTACCTTCAGTAGAGTAAAAAACAAATAAATTGTGAACTGAAAGAATAAAACGCCAGGACACTACCTGACAGGTATTGATAAACTACCCTGACTGTAGGTGACCAATTCTAGCATCACCTGTACTAACTCGAGTAACGTAATCAAATTTTATTCTAAAGACATAATATTAACCAAAATTTTAAATGAGATTACTCCAATGAACAGTAAAAGGAGCTACTGCGAGTATGGGTTTTATATCAAGAAGTGTAAGTGCAGAGGTCTTATTGCAACTATATCTTGAGCTAGTCAGGCCACACCTCGATTATGCGGTTCAGTTCTGGTGCCCTATTATAGAATGGATATAAATTCACTAGAGTCGGTGCAGCGAAGAATGACAAAAATGATTCCGGGACTTAGAAACCTTCCATGTCAGGATAGGTTAAAGAAACTTAACTTGCATTCCCGAGAAAGACGAAGAGTGCGGGGAGATATGATAGAAGTATTTAAGTGGGTGAAAGGAATCAATAAAGGGGATATAGATAAAGTTCTCATAATATCCGAGCAGGATAGGACTCGGAGCAACGGATTCAAGTTGGATAAGTTTAGGATTAGGAGGGAGATAGGAAGAAATTGGTTCACAAATAGGGTGGTGGACGAGTGGAACAAGCTTAGCAACTTTGTAGTAGGTGCGGGAACTCTGGAAAGTTTCAAAAGGAGGCTTGATAGATTCATGGATGATAGAGAGTGGTAGTAACTCTCGACAGGAGCTGCCATGCACAGGCCAACCGGCCTATTGCAGACTCCTTATTTTCTTATGTTCTTATGTCTCACAACTATATCTTGGTTCAGGACAGATGTGAGGGGGTAAAGGCTTGGTTAGCCCCTAACCTATAAATACCTTAAGGTGCCAAAACTAGCGAGAGAAAGTAATTCATCAATTAGGACAAGGGGGGGGGGGGGGTTATTGTGCAAGATTTTAGTATAGATAAAAGTCATTACTATTGACCTCGGAATATCTCTTAAAATCAAGTGTGCACATGGCCTCAAAATGCCCATAATATTGGTTAGATTTAATTTTTTGAATTTCTCTATAACATCGTTGTTCATCTGGTATCTGGCTTCTCTGTTTACATCTCTTAGTACTTTACATTATTTTATTCACATTGAATTTCATCTGCCAATTTTCAGACCATCCGAAAAATTTATTTAGATCTTCCTCTAGTTTTGCGGAGTCCTCGTCAGATTTAATTACACGCCTTATTTTAGTGTCATCAGCAAATTTATTTATGTTGCTGTCTCTGCCGATATCTATATCGTTTATGTATATAATAAATAATAATGGTCCAAGTACTGGGCTTTGGGATACAGTACTCCACTAGTGACGTTACTTCAATCTGATTTTGTGCCGTTAATGCTCACTCGCTGTTTCCCGTCCTGGAACCAGGGTAAATTTGTTTTGGAGGAAATTGTGAACTCTTGGAACAATCTACTGGGGAGTGTTGTGACGGTACCGAGTGTGAGCTATTCAAGGCCAGACTTGTGTTACGGTCTGTTGTTTAGCTCCACTGAGCATTTACTTTTTTTGTACCGTTATCTTCTCCACCACTGATCGGCTCGTTAGCCGCTTGGGCGATCGGTCACCTTTGGAAATCAGCTATTGCTGAAGCTAAAGTGGACAGACTGAAGAACTTTACCATAGGTGATTGTTTTAATAATAATGAAGATTTTTATGTGTGTTCTATCAGTAGCTTAATACTTTACTTTTGATACCTACTCAAGTACTGGATATAATACTGTAGTGTATTAACTCTTAATTTTACTTGAGTAACTATTTTAAACAGCAACAGTACTTGTATACTAGCTGAGGCGGGTTAGGAGTTTATTTTCAGTTATTTACTACTCCTTTTCTTAAGCCTCCCCCCCCCCCCCGAAATTAAACAACAATAATAAATAAAAAATAAAAATAAATAAAACAATTAAAAACAAACTCGTAAACCGCCTTAGTGGGTGAAGTGCAACCTGAAGTTCGTTGAGCCAATGACCCCCTCCCCCCGGCTAACTCAGGTCAAAATAATCATCATGATGTCGAGATCACAGAGGAACCGTGTATACTAGGGAGTGACAGTTTTGCAAAAGTTTTCAAAATCTAATTGCTTGGGTTGGATTATTTGTCTATCGGCCACGCTAATTCCGAATATGTTTGAGTTTTTTACATCATTGTATTAGAAGGTTTGTGGATACTTTTGGGTTTGGCATGAAAAACGCGAAAAAACTGTAAATAATAAAGGGACTGGCAATGTGGCACAACCTGTTAAAATCAAGTTATTGAATTGGATTATTCGACTACTGTGTACACTGGTTCATAATATGCTATTGTTTTACAACTCAATGCGCTACAAATTATGCCGATATTTTTGCTGCAAGTCACCACATACGTATATTTCGAAAACCAGGGCCCAATATTACCAACGGCGTGGATAGATTCCGTGGAATGAATTCAGGACATTCCCGCTCATGGAACATTACCAAACTCCGTATATGTGCCAATGGCAGGCCAATGGCAATATTTACAGAGTTTGTTGAGGCTCCCTGGACGGGAATGCCCTGAATTTATTCCACGGAATCTATTCACGCCGTTGGTAATATTCGTCCCAGGACTGATCAACGAATTCAGCCCAAGTAGCTTGACTTGGACAGTTAAGGACAAAATCTCAGTCCGTACTTTTGAATAAAATATTGTTCAATAGGTGGTGATATTGAAGTGCTGAAAGTTGTTTTTTCTGTGTTGTTTTGCAGTTAGTTCAAAGGGCCGCCACCAAGATGGGTCGTCCTAAGATTAGCAACACTCAGCTGCGCCAGGGTAACGATAAGGTGTTCGGGGTTCGGATGCCTCTGCCATCTAACAAGTTGCCTCTGAACAAGGAAGTTGGAAGTGCCCTGGCTTATGAAGCAGAAAACGAGAGGTTAAGGAGAAGAACAAATGCTTTTGATTATATGGATGCCACCAACAAGGTGACTGAGAAGGTACTGGATGTGTATAGGAAGGCCACTGTCCCCACTATCTCTGAAATCAGGGTGAAAATGAGAGTCCACGACCTGTGGAGGATGCGGAGGGAGACGATGATGATGAAGGGAAATGGACAGAAACAGAAAAGGAAGAAAACAAAGAACGGGAAGCTGAAGATGAGGTTCGAGGATATAGCTGAGAAGTTGTTTGATGTGGCAGACGACAGCAAAGTGCACGAACGAGAGAAAAGCTTCCTGGCAGCCCAGAGGAAACCGGGAAGGGAGGGCTGCATTGATGGCGTTGACAAAATTGTGACTGCCAAGCTGAAAGAAGAGAGGGAGAAGGAAGCGAAGAGGGCAAAGAAAAGGGCTGAGGAAGAGAGGAAAACTTTGAAGATGAGGTCAAAGAGTAAGGAGGAGATGGAGAGGATGTCGTGTAAAGTGTCGGCAGTGGATGACAGTGCTCAGGAAGAAGATAGTGATTATAAGGATGTCAATGACAACGAGTTCAAGGCTATGGTCGACAGGAGAGCAAGATCAGAGAAAAGGAAAAGGGAGAAAGAAGCCGAGGACAGGATCGGAGAAACTGCTGACAGGTTCAAGGTATCCAATGATGCAGTGGCTCACATCGCAAACACCATCAGAGCTGCAGACAACATCATAACTGAAGGGGACAAGTCTAAAGTGACTAACTGGAAGAAAGTGGAGAGAGTCAGGAAGAGGTCATGAGAACAGAAAAAAGAAAAGTTCAGGGGATTCAAGGTCAGAGGTCTCATGGTAGATGAGAGGATCAATGAGAACAAGATAGTGACTGGTGTAGGTGAAAAGAACCACAAGAGATTCGCCATGGAAAAGAGGGAAGACTGTGCACTGCACTTTGCTGTCGTCTGCCACATCAAACAACTTCTCAGCTATATCCTCGAATCTCATCTTCAGCTTCCCGTTCTTCGTTTTCTTCCTTTTCTGTTTCTGTCCATTTCCCTTCATCATCATCGTCTCCCTCCGCATCCTCCACAGGTCGTGGACTCTCATTTTCACCCTGATTTCAGAGATAGTGGGGACAGTGGCCTTCCTATACACATCCAGTACCTTCTCAGTCACCTTGTTGGTGGCATCCATATAATCAAAAGCATTTGTTCTTCTCCTTAACCTCTCGTTTTCTGCTTCATAAGCCAGGGCACTTCCAACTTCCTTGTTCAGAGGCAACTTGTTAGATGGCAGAGGCATCCGAACCCCGAACACCTTATCGTTACCCTGGCGCAGCTGAGTGTTGCTAATCTTAGGACGACCCATCTTGGTGGCGGTCCTTTGAACTAACTGCAAAACAACACAGAAAAAACAACTTTCAGCACTTCAATATCACCACCTATTGAACAATATTTTATTCAAAAGTACGGACTGAGATTTTGTCCTTAACTGTCCAAGTCAAGCTACTTGGGCTGAATTCGTTGATCAGTCCTGGGACGAATATTACCAACGGCGTGAATAGATTCCGTGGAATAAATTCAGGGCATTCCCGTCCAGGGAGCCTCAACAAACTCTGTAAATATTGCCATTGGCCTGCCATTGGCACATATACGGAGTTTGGTAATGTTCCATGAGCGGGAATGTCCTGAATTCATTCCACGGAATCTATCCACGCCGTTGGTAATATTGGGCCCTGGTTTTCGAAATATACGTATGTGGTGACTTGCAGCAAAAATATCGGCATAATTTGTAGCGCATTGAGTTGTAAAACAATAGCATATTATGAACCAGTGTACACAGTAGTCGAATAATCCAATTCAATAACTTGATTTTAACAGGTTGTGCCACATTGCCAGTCCCTTTATTATTTACAGTTTTTTCGCGTTTTTCATGCCAAACCCAAAAGTATCCACAAACCTTCTAATGCAATGATGTAAAAAACTCAAACATATCCGGAATTAGCGTGGCCGATAGACAAATAATCCAACCCAAGCAATTAGATTTTGAAAACTTTTGCAAAACTGTCACTCCCTAGTGTATACCGAGTCTTAGGTCATTATGAGATTATAACCGTAAATATTTACGAATCACCTGAAGAATCTGTACTCCGGTAGCGCTTGGGGTGGACATTCTTCAGGTGAAGCCAGGTCAAATGTGCGTTGACTATGTGACCTTGGTCTGACCTGTATAGCTGACACACAACGTTGCGTGCGGATTGGTGTACAAACTACCAACTCCTATTAGAACAAGCCCAAGAGCTACCTGAAGACAATCAACCATTCAGCGTGCCGTCCTAATATCTGAGGGTTGGCGACCACAGTCCTCCACTCTCAGCGTTCTCGGGTTGTTTTTAGCAAACCTCCAAAGTTTTGTATCTCTCTGCCTTCCCTTGGCCCTACTACCCCCAACTTTGCCCATTAATACGTGTAGGTATTAGGCAGCTACCAAAACAGGGAGGTACTACCGCCTGGGAAGATAATGGAAGCATAATGTGTTGTCAATGGTAGACTCTGCTGCCATATGGCATCACAAAAATTGTGGCCACGTCCCAGGTTGCTGATCTGACTTTGTGCCTCATTTACACACAATTGCTGGGTCTCAATTTTTTCTCTTACTATTGACAACACAACATACATATATTGTTTCTCATTTGTTTTTGTTTTTTCATTTTTTATTTCTTTATTGTTATTATTATTATCACTGTGTTGTTATTGTCATTATTAATTTATTATTTCATTTTAAATTTTGTATTTTGTATTATAAATTTTATTTACTATGAATTATTATTATTATTACATTTTCGCCCCCCAGGCCCCGATTTGGGTCAGTGATCTGTGCCCGGGTGGGATAATCCCCGTGTGTGTAAAAAAAAAAGAAGAAAAAAATCTTGACAGGGGGGCAAAACACCTCAACAGCCCATTCATTAAAGAGCTGTCTTGTCACCCATGCCTTACGGTTGGACTTCCAATAAACTCCAAGCTTTGCTCTTACCACTTTCTGTTGCTTGAACACCTTGGGGTTTTCAGAGTGGTAGACGAACATAGGTTTCAGTCGGAAATCCCCTGAAGCATTGGCACTAAGCAATAGAGTGAGACAGTCTTTTTTCATGGGTTTATGCCCAAGTAAAGAGGCTTCATCTCTGGTGATGAATGTTCTTTTGGGCATCTTTTTCCAGAACAGCCCAGTTTTGTCCACATAGAACACTTGCTGTGGAAGATAATTTTCTTTTTCCATCAGTTCTTTAAATTCCACTAAAAACTTTGCTGCTCCTTCCTTAGCACTAGCAGCCTCACCATGCCCAATAACACTGTAAATGTCACTTCTTTTCTTAAATTTTTCGAACCAGCCTTTGCTGGCCCGAAAATCTTCAAATTCTGTGCCTAAAGAACCAGGTTGATCTGTCTTTAAATGTTAGTAAATCTCCCTGGTTCTTTCACAAATGAATTCAATAGAAACTGAATCACCTTTCATCTGTTTTTCCCTAATCCAGATGAGAAGTAACCTCTTTGTTTCTGCAATTAGGGATCTACTTTGTCTCTCACTTTCACTTCTTTAAATTTGTCTTTCTGTGCAAGAATTGTCGACACAGTTAATGTCGACATGCCATATTCTTTGCATAGCGCATTTGTTCTAATGCCTTCTTCATGTTTTTTTTTATAATTTCCTGCTTGGTTTGGATTGAAATCGCTTTTCTTGATCTCTTAGGCCCCATGCTGGATTCAAACAATGTCAACACGTGATTTTTTAAGTTTAAACTAGCTGTAAATAAAGAATATTTTCTTTAAAATAACACTGCACTGCGCTATATATGGTCAATATGTAAAATAAATTTCAAAATGACCAATAATTTGCTTGGAAACACAGAAAAAAACATTTAGTTGAAGAGAATCTCAAGCAAGATGTTACCTCCACTGAAAACAGAGAGAGACTAACGCTTGTTTGGTGTGTTAAAAGGCTGGATGGCGCGCCACAAACTAAAATGACTAAAAAAATTAAGATTAAACTTTTAAAATTATTGAATAGTATAAACTTCTTGATATTTACTAAAATAGTAAGGAGCTTAAGCCCTAGAACCGATTACTGCATTGGCGGACTAATACTACAGATGGTTGACCGCTAAGTGCAAGCGAAAACTTGTTGAGGTCGGCTCGTAAGAAACTCGTTAATCGAGGGATTGCTCATTAACCGAAGTTAAGAATCTTATGGGAGGAAACTCGTTAACCGAAATCTCATTAACCGAGGGATCACTGTACAGTAATTAAAGGGGTGGTAAAATTAACTAATTTCAATATTATAAATTAATTTTATTGGAATTAGTTAATTTTACCGCCACACCACACCGTTAAGTACTGTACTGCGGTGTCCCTCAGGACTCATTTAGTGTAAAACTTGGGTTGATACACAGTGACCCTCTTCAAGGGAAGATTTTGTTTAATAATACGGGCATAAGAACATTTTAATATTATTTTGACATTTACTAGAATTTATTTTCTTCGCATTTGTGTCAACCTGTGTCATTATTAGTTCAAATCTACTTACATAACTTTTTGTGAGTTAAGTGATATTCAGCTGACTCACAGATGTATGGCATAACACATTTATATTATATTTTCTTTATTTCTAAGCCACATTAGAATACTGTAATGATTTTCACAACTTTTATAGTTTCATTACAAGTAACAATAGACGCGGTGGCTAGGCTGGTGAGTCAGATGTAGTTATAGCCCACCACCTACACACACACGTTCACTTCTCACACATACACATCCCTGCTCTTCATTTTTCTTATTTTATAGTTTCATAATTTATTTTTTTATTTCTAAGCCACATCGTTTATATAGAGTAAGAATAGAATAATTATAAAAGAAGTCCGTTTTTCTGAGAGCCGTGCCAGGAGTCAGCTGTGGCATGTGAGAGATGGTAATGCATGTTGCCATTGATGTTTATAAAGAAACTAAAAAAAGTTGTGGAAAAATCATTTCAATACAGTATTCTATTGTGACTTAGAAATAAAGAAAATATAATACTGTATAAAACTCTAAAATAAAAAATTTGAAGAGCATGGGTGAGGTATTCTGTGTGGGAGGTGATCGTAAGCGTGGAAGCAGTGGGTAGTTTGTCAAGGGCACTTCTGACGACGCAGCTGGTTAGGACTATTTCAGTTTACATATACGCGCCCCACACAAACACCTCTGCTGTAAGTTACTTTATCCTCTTTGCCACTGTCAAGTTGATTTCAGCAGAGAATATTTCGAAAAAAATAATGAACGCATAAAAAAGCTAAAATTATACAACATAGTGCACTCACTGCATCGTAGCTCAGATGGGATGTGCTGCCTCTGCCGACTGACCCTCAGCAACTGTTGCTATGGGCCAGTCGGCAGAGAAGCACGCTCCAAACCCCCCTCCCCCTGCTCAGTACACGCAGCAACTGAGGCCCAGAGAGGCGTGAGTGGAAGTACAGGTATTTCCCCCAACCACACTCACTGTCATTTTTTTTTTCCTAAGCCAAGCATGTAAAGTTGAATGTACCTGAGTTAAATGCATGTAAAATGCCACACGACTGTACAGTACAGTACATGTAGGATATGAATATGGATAATAAAATGAAGAATATTGAAAAATATATATATTTTTTTATTTCCTCGGTCATGACACTTAATGTTACAATGAACGGGATCTTTGTCATGTTTTCCTAAACCATCTAAAGTGATAATTTCCATCTTTTTTACTTTCTACAAAATGTGGCAAATATGAGTGATTGATCCTAAAACCCTATTTCAGGATCCAGTAGTCAACTAATGTGACTCAAGCGAAGTAAAGTATATCCCAATAAAACTAACTAACTTTGAGAACATTCCTAATTTAAGTAATCTTTCCCAATGCAATCAAACCCCAATAGGGAGTAGAGTACTCTATTGTGATTGGTCAGCTAACACTCAAGGTCTAAGGTCAAGTCTTCACTGGCATGTGTACTCTACAAATAACGAGCCTCTGTTACATACACAGTAATCCAAGATCACTCACCTTAATACAGTATTCCTAGAAAAGGATAGAATATGAGTTGCCTTATTTATGCTCTACTATAAAATGGGGTTTCAGAATTATGCAGAGCCAGGTCCTATTTTACTAATAAAAAGTCAGCAACTAATTAAGATAGCCATGTGCACTACCAGATTGAATACTGTTGATATCTGTGGGTTGAGTGGCAATTTGCCTTAATATGGTGAAGAAAAGAATATCAAAACAATCAACAAAAAATGGAAATAACTTTATAGATGAATTCAAACCTTCTGAGGTAGCTGGAGACGAGCAAGCAAATTCCGACAAGCTCCAAAAACAGGAGGGTCAGAATGGTTAAAAGGGGCAACAACAGCCACTGAAAAATTTGCAATTATCAAGACCATGCAAACAAAACCTGCAACCCAACACAGAACAGTTTTACCTTGCAGGCTCATATGAAAAGACATAGCAGCTGCAGACCACTTATGCAATCCATGTTTATTCACATGCTTAAACAAGCCATAAAAATTAATGATAGTGTCTACAAAAAATATTGATACCTGTAACCTTTTTATTTAATATTTTGTCGTGTTTGAGTTTAATATCAATTGAAGTTGATTTGATGAGGATTCAGCATGTGTTTGGAAACAATAACAACCCATCTCCATTGTCCTGATCCACTTGTTCTCCTCCAGCATAAAGGGTACTGATGATGTTCCATGTTGAGTCGTTGACAGCTTAGATTTCATCTGGTTCTTAAGGTCCAGTGGGTTCCTTGGCCACTCCAGTACTAAAACATTCTTGCATACTCTTCATGAGGAATGTTTTTTTTTGGTAGCATGATCATATGACATGTTCAACTCTTTTTTTTTAGTCAGTGTTGAATCATTTGTTCTGACACATCTTGTGGTGGGCTTTCTTCACTTTTGTTGCAGACATCAAATTCTTCATTAATTTTTGTCTCATAAGCATGTCAGCAGTGCTGACATTGGAGGTCTTTTTGGGCCTCCCAGGAGACGATTTCCAAAGTGGGACAGAATTGGCAGGAAAATTGTGTACAGTGGGTTACTGTCCCAATTGTTGCTCTGCCTCATCTTGGATATCCTTCAGAGAAAGTTTTTCACCAACATGCAAAAAATGTACAAGCCTTTTCTTCACCTGACAAGTTCATGAGACCCATGGTGACTGTTCTGAGTGAAAAAATTGGCCTAATATGGTGTGTGTTTTGTTCTGTCATCAGAATGTGGCAGGCACTGATGGAACCACTGGCCTTGTGGTAATTATGTGTACAGGTATTGAGGCCTGAGGCACTTCCGAGTTGGCAGACAAAAAATTTAACTACGTAGTTCAACTCAACAGGCCGTAACTTGGTTACAATTCTTGCCTAAAAAGACGTTGAATTATGTAACTATAGTCATTATTTTTTGCAGACACTAAGAAAGGGAAACATGTTGCAAGGGCAGACAAAAATGGGATACAATAAGTCAATTTGATTACATAAGAGGAAAATCCATATTAATTTCCTTAGGGTGTACAGTATACTGGAAGCACTTTATATGAAGGATAGCACAGACTCGGTGGGTATGGGTTAATGATTCAATTGTACTCACTGAAGGATCCAACCTAAATTTAACTAACTACTAGACTGCTAATGGGATCCCTTATGTCTTAGTGATAAACATTTAGAGAACACACAATAAGCTCTATAAAAAGCATATTACATATACAGCATGACCAACTACCCTCAAGGCAGGATACTCCATGATTATGGAACGTACATGCTAAGGTAGCGGCACACTGGACACTTTCCCCCAAACATGTTTGGCAAAACAGTCTGGCCAGCAAAACAAAAAGACGTTTTGTGTCACACTGGGATGTTTTGTCGGCGCGTGCCCAACGCAATGAAAACAACAACAAAGTATCTTGACGAGGTTTGCCATGGATGCGTCGTGAAGTTCCTTTAAAAGTGGCAGCAGCTGGCTGGTCAAAGAAGACTCTGAACAATGATTTAATATTACTGAAGAAGTTTTAAAGTGACGAATAAATAGAAATTTGTCACCGTTTATGTGTTATAATTTAAATTATCATTGTTTCATGATTTACAGGTATTTCAATTTTTACTTGAAATTACTGTATATGAAGTTCATTTGAACACTAATCCAGCCAGCAAAGATCTCTGCCTAACCGTTGTCCATTTCTCGCAACAGCAGTAATCCTGCAGCTTATTGGGCCGTTGGGCCAACGGCCCCCAAAACATGTTTGGAGGAAAGTGCCCAGTGTGCCGCCACCTATAGTGTGGTGGCAAAGACTCTCAGTGCTTCAACCTTTTAGTATTTGAAAAATCACAATATACCACCCATTAGCAACTATGATTGTGGAGAGAAGTATTAGCTAATTAAGGAATGTCTTCTGAATAAGCTCCAGTCATGCACATCAGGGCTTCTGAGTCCTGGGTTTTGACTGTACATGAGTTGCCTGAGATGTGCTCGGTTATACATAAAGTCATTGATAACATTATACCTATTACACAATATCAAAACATCACAATAATATGGATATGTAGGTATTATTGTACTACCTTATGAGCAATAAAGTTACAAACCAATAATTTATACCAAAGATCTGAATATTCAATACAGTACTACAGTATTTTATTTTCATGTGTGGTGCTGGACATTAACTTGCATGAGAGTTAAAGTAAGCGTGAAACACTTTTATTGCGGTCATTACAACAATCATAATAATGGTAACAGTCACTCTTTCTTTGGTTTGAATATCTATTCTGGTAAATAATTTACAGTACAGTAATAACTCGATTTACGCGGTCCGTGTAAAACGAGAAACGTGTTAATGGAATAACAGAACATATGGGATTAATTGAAATAAAGACTGGGCTGACTCCCAAACTCCACTTTTTCGGACACAATATCGACACAATACCCACGTTGTAGTAAAAATAACATCTTAATTTTATGATGGTATGCACACACAATTAATATTTAAGAGAAATACAGTCGCCAGGTTAATGTCCATTCAAATAATGAACTCAACTCCCCCCCCCCCCCCTTCCCACGCTAGCTGGCTCCTCCCTCTCTGAGAAATATTTGGGTGAAACACTAGATTTTAAGGTATAAAGTAATAAATAATACCTCAGACTAAAGTTAGGATAATATAATTGACACTGCTGGATTCCTTGCAAGACCAGGAATATTTTGAATATACACGTCATATATTTTGCACAAAAGATAACATATTTGCTCTGTGTAAACAAAATTCTTGCATTAGATCTAAAATTTGTATGTCTAATGCAAAATCCATGATGTTTACATTCAAAATGATTATCATATTGTAAGAATTCCAGCAATGTAAATTATATTCTGGCCGGGTAATTTGTATGAATTTTATGAGCTAAATAAAAAAATTATATGTCACCCTCGTATATGGGTAGATGCACCACGTAAAGTGGGAATTCCGGTTCTGGCAGGGTACCGCGTAAATGTAGAAACGCGTAAACCAGAACCGCGTAAAGCGGGGTATTACTGTACAGGTATTCCCCAATTTATGACAGATTTTTGTTCCTGAAAACCTTTTTTTTTTTTTGGAAACTTAGTACATTTTCTCATAGATACCAATTATGAAACTAGAGCTACATTAAAAAAAAAGTCTTAAAATGACCCAAAAAATGGTACAGAATATTTTCAATTACAGGTTTCCGCCATTTAGCGATCGTTCACTTAGTGATAATTTGGTTTGGCAATTTAAAATTTCTATCACCCTTCATTCTTTAACGATCTGCAATTGTTTGGATTAGCAATCTTAAACTCACTTGGAAAAATTCAGGAGGGAAGTCGAAAAAAGACATTTTTTTTCTAAAAGGTATTCTGTGCTCCAAGTAGGTACCTCTACTGGGCGGGCACTGTGTGTGTGTGTGTATATGAAGAGAAGATGATGGGCAGTAATGTATAGGTAGGGGCGGGTCGGGTGGGTGGCTCAGAGCGCACTCAACCTTCACAGCGAGAGGATGTGCTGCGGACCGCTCCCGGCTCATGTTCAAATTTGTTGACCGTTACGACTGTCAGCCTTGTTTTTTACGTTGGGTTCGCTCTGGCTGCTTTATCTTGTAGTTGTATACATGAATATTATTATTCTTGTATACTACGCTTCTTCCCTATCCTATCCTTTCACCTGTTTGGTAACGACGCGAACCCTGCGGGCAGAGCCACAAGGGTACCCTCAGAGAGCTGCTGAGTCAAAACAGTAAGGGTGGCAACATTTTCTGTTAAGGTTTCGGCAATGCTTCATAACCTGTCACTGTTAGGTGTTAGGGCTTGGCTAGGCCCCCGTCAGGGGATTGTCAATTCACCCTACCCCTAGACCCGTCTTTACTCGCCCAGCAAGTGAACAGAAGGAGCAGCATCCATGGGGTTTAGCTGAGGTGGACAGATTAGATAGGATTTTCATGTATGTTACTGACCATGGTCAAAGTGAGAGTGAAGATCTCCGGAACAACGACCCAGGGGTTTCGGATAGGGCTAAAAAGGCTTTTTTAGTGACCTAGGGGTGAGAATAAATAGACTTGAGGATCTGAGAGATGGCTACATCATCCTCACAGAAACAGATTAAGATGCTGATAAACTACATAAGTCTGGTGTCATGGATAAAATGAAAACCAACATATACAAGGTCATTGTCCCAAGGGAATACGGCACCAAGCTCACCCTTGTATGTAAGAAGTTGGACAAAGATGTGGTGGAAAATAATGCAGAAGAAATAAGAGATGAAATAGAAAAGCAAAACAATGTTAAGATTGTGGAGGTGTACCATACGTATGCCCATAATATAATCAAGATGGTTTTGAGAATGCTATCACATTACACTGTGAACTATGCAACCTAGAGAAGAAATCCAAGCCTTCAGAAGCACCAGAAGCCCAAGGTCGTCGGAAGAATTAATTTTCTTCAAAATAAATCATCGAAGATATTGGCCACGCTGGAGTGAGAAGAATTCTGGGTCTACTTGGCATGCCAAGTATGGGTAATTCCAAGTATTACCGACATCTACACCACATGTTCAATGCTATGAACACTCACTATACAGTACAAACACGAACAAGTTTTTCAAGCAATCGGGAAACATTATGAAGATCATACCAAAAATGTTCCTGATGAAGATGGAGTCCTGAATATCAACGTATCATATGATGGCTCATGAATGAAGTGAGGTCACTCTTCCAAATTTGGCATGGCCGTCTTTATCAAAGTTTACACTGGATTTGTTGTTGATTTTGAAATAATGAGCAAGTATTACTCTGCCTGCGCACTCAAGGAAGGGCACCTCAGAAAAAAGATGACGGCTCCAGACTTTAGGACGTGGAAGACCAAACACGAAGGTAAATGCACCAAGAACTATGAAGGAACATCTGGGGGCATCGAAACAGGAGCAAAAAGAGTTCTGATACAAAAAATTTTTAGGTGACAGCCTCGTTGTGGATCGTTCGACCTGTGCCCAGGTGGGCTAATTCCCGTGTAAAAAATAAAATAATATAAAATAAAAATCCAGTGCTTACAATACAATGATTGCCATGAACAATGGCAATGGCCCATACCAGAGCATTCAAGTGAAGAAGCTTGAATGTATCAACCATGTTCAGAAGCAGATGGGAACAAGATTGAGGAAGCTACAGGATGAAGAGAAGGTGGAGATAAAAACAAAGACAGGTAAAACCAAAACAAGCTGTCTGACAAGACCATCGACACTGTAATAAGCTACTATGGAAATGCCATCAGATCAAGTGTTGGAAAAGTTCTGTAAACATGACGATGGGAGTTATGAGTACCTTCCACCACATATTCAGCACTAACATTCACCCCCAACATGGACTTTGCCTTCGGGGATCTGATTCCTGGTGCTTTTTACAGAGGATTAGCAGATGGCAAAAAGGAGGAAGCCATCTCACACAAGGGGAGGTCTCATGTCATCAGTGTTACCAAAGAAGTACAGAATAAGATAAGAGAAGTCTACAAGGCACTGTCATCAAGGGACATCTTGGAGATACAGTCAGTTCTGCTATAACGTGATAGTTGTGTGCTTGTAAAATATTGTGTTATAGAAAATCACGTAATAGAAATAACAGGGCTTATGGAGAAAATAGGGTTAGGTGCAGATTACTACTCGAAATCGAAAAAAAATTAGAAGTTAGCCGAACACAAATGATAGCACACTCTAAATAAATGTTACATTCATATCTAATAATGAAATCATACAGTAAATGTAACACTTTACCTTGAAAAAATATGAATATAACTTGATGGGGGAGAAGGGTGATTTTGAGGTTGATAACATCGAGCTTCTCTTCAAGTGTTATATCCTTTCTTTTACAATCATTACCGGGAATTCGATCACCAGAACGCTTCTTGGAGATATTCTTCTTTACCATATTCACAGTTAATACCACAAAATTGGAGAAATAGTCAGCAAAAATCGCGTTACAGCAAACAAGCGTTCGTGTTATACAAATATCGTTCCTCTATTCATAAATCGCGTTAGAGCAAATTCGCGTTTTCAAAACACGCGTTATAGCAGAACTCACTGTATACCTTTGAGGGCTGACACGAAATGCAAACGAAGTTTTTATTCCAAGATGTGGACATGTGCACACAAAACCAAGTTTGCTGGGCTTCTTCATGTCCAGTTTGTTGCAAAGACTGCAATCTTGACCACAATTTCAGCTATCAGAAAGCATCTCTTCTGAAAGCAATGAATATAGACTCGCAGGCCCTTGAAAATTTACTGAACACCCAAGACACAGATTGTCAGAAGCACACAACACCAAAGACTTGGCATAGAAAAGGAAAGACTGGGATGAAAAGCACACCAGACTATGCATCAAGAGACTTTTGATTGAACCTGGCAACAAAGAGGAGTGTGGGCACCTCTGAAACCCTCTCATCTGAGATAGTTCCCTGCCTCAACGAGGTAAAAAGGGACCAAGAGCCTGAAGTTCAGTTGGAGATGTAAAAATACATTAAAAAAGCCATTTTTTTCTAAAAACCAGTTTTTGTGATATACAGTAGTCCAGAATGCAACGTCTGGCTTTATACCTAGGTATGTTAATGCCTAGCAATAACTCGCCAGGCCAACATACAGGAAATTAAAACATCTAGTAATTACTTAATACTGTACGTAATATTAGGACACGTCGCTACCTGGCATTTAATTGCAATTCTCAAAACCCCCTCCCACACCCTCCATCACACGCATTGTAAAATCTGCTCAGAATGAGCACTTACACGGGGGAGAAAGGTTGAAAAACTTTATCAGCCTGTACTTCAAAATGAAATTTTCCAATGCTCAGATTGAAATTTCTTGCCCAGTTTTTAACCGATTTCATTGAAACAAAAACAAAACACAAAATGAACCTTTCCTCAACACAGTTACACCCCCATTTTTTTCTTATAAAAACATAAGAACATAAGAATGAAGGAAACTTCAGCGGGCCTATTGGCCCATACTGGGCAGTCCCATTTACACCCAACCCCTGTTGCTCATATAAAGCATCCAACCTATGTTTGAAGATATCCAGCGTATTCGAGTTAATGATGATGTTTGGTAACTTGTTCCATTCATCCACTACTCTGTTTCCAAACCAATATTTACCTCTTTCAAGCCTAAATCTAAATCTGTCTAATTTAAAACCATTGTTACGAGTTCGCACCTGGTTGGATAGTTTGAGTACCTTTGTAATGTCCCCTTTGTTTAGCCCTGACTTCCATTTATACACCTCTATCATGTCGCCCCTCGCTCTACGTCTCTCGAGGGAGTGCAAATTAAGACGCTTTAACCTGTCTTTGTACTCAAGGTTCCTAATGCCCGGGATTAGTCTTGTCACTCTCCTCTGAATTCTTTCCTGGGATTCTACATCCATTCTGTAATACGGTGACCAGAATTGAACTGCATAATCCAAGTGAGGTTGTATGAGTGCGGGCTGCTACTACTTACTGCTGGGCCACCGAGGCCACCATTTGTAAGAGCGCGCACCACAAGCTGCCACCCTGTAAGGGCTTGGCACTCTTACTACTTACGTTGGTACTCTGACCTGGTAGCATGACATGAGAGGAAGGCCCATGGGTTCATGTAAATATAGTATCGAGTATTAGGGAGAGAACAACGGTGAATACTAAGGTGAATCATAGATCCACATACAAATACAATGTTTATTAAACACAAAAATGGTTACAGAAAAAACAATGTATTCACCCAAAACTGGAACTCCTGGTACCATGCCCTCAGGCTCAATTTACTTGCACCACTACCGGGTGTACCCACACCAAAACACACATAAACTCTTACAGCACCTTAGTGCCAATAAAACCAGTGGCACCTGCCAGTACAACACTCAATACCCCAGGGGCAAGACTCCAGCGGCCGCCCTGGGAGTCTCATCACCAAGTGACACCTTCCAACAAACTCCGATAATTCCGGTGGACTAACACCACCGAGTTATGTACTGTACTCATCCACCAATGATGGGGCTGGCAGTTGTTTGGGGGCTTGACGATCCGGGTTCACCGCAGGGGCAGGGCGTTAGGGGTACTACCCCCTATAGGGCCCATGGGTGGTAGCGGAGCTTTTGATGGTCAGGGTGCAAGGGGACACCCGACTCCACTGGACCTCAGACATCTCCCAAGACTAGTGGATGCGTCATCCACGCTACAGACACGGCCTAGGCTGCATTAGGGACCTGTGGGTGGAGGAGCATGGCGCTGACTGATGGTGTATAACGAACCTCAACGTTTCAAAGGGACATTAACTAAGGACATAAAATACTTCACTCAAAGCACATCAACTACGTTACTTTAACACTTGTACAAACAAACTATAATTAGGTCAAATCACTTAAAAATGGCGAATTACAACACGGAGAAGGTGGAGTGACCTACCTGTGGGTGGAGGAGCATGGCACTGACTGGTATGAAAAAAGCAACCGCCGCCTCCCACCCCCCTAAAGTCACAGATTCCACCTACTCAACCATTTCACTGAATTACATTACTGTAACACTCTGACGTTTGAAACTGGGACTAGGAACTCAGTTTCATTCCCTACTATTATCTTTACAAACAATGCTCTGACTGAGCTACCAAAAGCAAGAATTAAATTGATAACAAAAGGTTGGATGGGAACAGGTCCCAACACGCAACGCCTTGCTGCAACACCCGTGGAGCAGATTTTAAAGTTTCCTTTCCAGGAATATCAACTCATTCCTCAGTTAACCTCCCTACCACAATTTCACAATGATTATCAGAGTCTCTGCTAATCATAGGTGAAAAAAAAAGGTTTACAGGTTCTTGGTAGCAGAAAGAATTTTCCAACTTCCGTCAACAAACGTACATCATCTCGATGACGTCATCAAAGAAACAGGGGGAACAGAGGACATTTCCACTGGGAGACTCAGAAGGTTTTGTGGACGTGCAAGCGTAATATGAATCATTAGTTTAACAGGTTAGCCGTCATTACGATCATGACAAGGTCTCATAAGTGCAAGATATAGTCTTAAAATGACCTCGCTAGTCTTGTAACTAACACTCCTTTGTATGAACCCAAGTACTTTATTAGCCTTGTTTCGAGCAAAAACACATTGTTTACTTGGCTTAAAATTCCTACTTATCATTACTCCTAAATCTCTTGCAGTCGGATTTCTCAACAATATCGTTGTTCATCTGGTATCTGGTTTCCCTGTTTACATCTGAGTACTTTACATTTGTCCACATTGAATTTCATCTGCCATTTTTCAGACCATTCGAAAAATTTGTTTAGATCTTCCTGTAGTTTTGCGGAGTCCTTGTCAGATTTAATTACAAGTCCTATTTTAGTGCTATCAGCAAATTTACTTATGTTGCTGTCTATGCCGATATCTATGTCATTTATGTATATAATAAATAATAATGGTCCAAGTACTGAGCCTTGGGGAACACCACTAGTGACGTTGCTCCAATGGGATTTAGTGCCGTTAATGCTCACTCGCTGTTTCCTGTCCTGTAACCACGCCCTAATCCATTTTAGAATATCACCTTTAATGCCATGAGCCTCTACCTTTCTTATTAGTCTTTCGTGGGGGACTCTGTCGAAGGCTTTGCCAAAGTCGAGATATACTACATCATAATTGTGCCCCTTGTCCACTGATTCGAAAACTGATGAAAAGAATGTTAAAAGATTAGTTAGACATGAACGCTCGCTTGTGAAGCCATGTTGGGAATCATTGATCAACTTGTGCTTCTCCAGGTGATTTCGAATAGAGTTTGAAATGATTGCTTCCAGTAATTTGCCGACAATTGATGTTAGACTGATTGGACGGAAGTTAGTGGATAGTATCTATCTCCTTTCTTGAAAATCGGTATTACATTTGCTATCCTCCAGGATTCTGGTACTACACCTGTTTTTAAGGACATGTTAAACAACTTTGCTAAGGGCATACTAAGCTCTTCCTTACATTCCTTTAATACTCTGGCAAATATCTCATCGGGACCAGATGACTTATTAGGCTTTAGTTTGTCTATTTGCTTACTAACATCGTTACTAGTCACTACTATCCTGCTTAATTTGTTTTATTCTCTATCTCTGTATAGAGTCGGTGCCTCTGGTATCATGTTTAAATTTTTGGTGGTGAAACTGTTGAAAAATATTTATTCAGATATATTGTTCATTTCTCCGTCGTTATCAGTTAGCTAGCCGGTATCTGACTGTATTGGTCCAATCTTTTCTCGTGTTTTAGTTTGATACATTTGATAGAATCCCTTGGGGTTTGACTTCGCCTCCCTTGCTATCCTCAGCTCATTATTCCTCTTTGCTTTTCTTATTTCGATCTTAACCCTACCGGCCAATACCTTACAATAATCTCAGAGGTAAACTTCGCCACGATTTATCCACTTACAGTACCTATAGCCTTCCTTTGACCAATAATGTTCTTTAAATAATTATTTATCCATTTAGGGTCATTGTTGTTTGATCTGAGTTTTTTGTATGGTATGTTCTGCCTTTGTGCATTAAGTAACTCATTATTTAAATTGTCGTGGAATTCGGCAACCTCAGATCTCGTTATCAGGTCAGTCTCGACCGTCACATCATGTGAGGTCATGTAGTTCACCCCCAAGCGTGATACCCCTTCTCTCAACTGCCTCTTCAAACTATCGAAGTTTGTCCTTCTGAAATCTGGAACTTTTGTGGAATTTTCCTTATGGCTGCCCTGAAAATCTAACTGGAATCTAATTTCTCTAATACAGTACTGCAAGATTTATTTTTGGTTGAATATTTTATCTATGTAATGTTCATGGACAATAATAGATCTCTTAGCAATATAAATTTCAAGGCAAAGTAGAAAGCAATAATGGAGAAATTCAGCCTTGAAATTTTTGAAAGGGTTAATAAAGGGTGTGGAGCAAGGGTTTACTGTACCTGTACAGGTGTGGTATTAGCATCTCCTGTGTGTGCTCTGTGTGAATATTCCCACTGAAGTTCATTAATTTATAAACCGCACTGGTCCGTACAAGTGGAAAATACATGCCCGTGTGAAGTGGTCCTTACTGCAAAATATGAGAGTTGCAGGAAGACCACAAGGTTTGAAATATTACTGTAGGCTACCGTAATTTTATTTGCGAATAGGTGGGGTATGCTTTGAGAATATCGAATAGGGGGTGTCAAAATGCCAATTACTGATAAGCGGCGGCTATAAATAGTGAGGTGTTCCTTTACCTGTATTTGAATTTACATAAAATAAAAAATAATTTCATAGTTCTGTACTGTACAATAAAACATAGTACAATACAGTACAGCTACTCCCCGACTTACGACCTACTCGACTTACGTCCACCCGCACTTACAACCTGCCTCAGTCATACCAGAATTTGGTCAAATTGCGTATTTTTGAGTCCCAAAGTCAGTACACAGACAAAATTTTCATCTGTAATTCACTTTAAAATGGCTGGCAAGCTTAAAAGTGAATGTTTTGTGATGCTGAGAAGAAAAAGAGACCCCCATTTTCGATTTTCTATGTGTTATTTAAGCATTTCCAACTTACGACCTGGATGTCGGTCCCTAACCCCGTCGTAAGTCGGGGAGCAGCTGTATTGAAGCTTATTTAAACCTTATAACTATTTGGGATAGTCAGCTACCCTGTATTTCTTAGAACTTTCATGTAATTTAAATCACAGAAGAAAAAAGATGGTTAACAGAACAGGATGCACACTAAAGTTATTAACAATTATGATAATTACAAGAGACACAATCAAAATATGACAAGTACAGGAAATGAAAAACGGAGAAAAATGCATTTAAGTTTGTGAACCATCACTTACCATAATTATGGAACCAGTGAAGATATTGAAGTAATTCAAGTGGCAGATTTGTTGTATTGTTAATACAGATTTGGTTGATACATGTACTAAAGAAGGACATCATACATATTGTTCTTGGGCATACCACCACTTGTCCTACTTTGGTTCTGTGCTCCTCATATATTCTCTAGGAGTTCCATGACTCAGTTGACACCATTCTGGATAAGAGTTCATGAGGTTTCATTCATATGGCTACACAAGGTTGGTGGGGTGTTATTTCCCTGTGACATGCACTGAGCTGGCTATCAACCACATCAATGTCTTGGGCCAAGCTAACCCTTTTTTGAGAAATGGCATAAAATAAATCTAGTTTATTTTTTCTAATACAATCTTAATTTGTCCTTATGGATGACATCTGAAATGAGGAAACGTTTGAGAGGATGACGTCCCTGACGTTCCGCACCATCTCCTCCGGGGTCCATTGTGGACTGTATTTCTGGTCCGAGTACTCCTTGGAATATGGTTCTCGGGGACTGTTGTGATACAGTGACTGGAGGACGATCTTCGGTGCCTGCTGCTGTTGTGGAAGACAATAATCTATATACAGTCCTGTACTGCCATAAAGTAAGTAAGGAAGCAGAGGGAAAAGTGAAAGTGAGAGAGAAGACAGTGAAAAGTATGAGATGGATAAAAGGAAAGAGAAAAAGTAGAGATAAATGTCAACAAGGATTGAAAGGATGTTCAAGAAAAATATAGTAAAACAGTTAATTACATGGGGATCACTGATAAGGTTCTATCCTAATCACATGATAACTGGTTTAAAGGAGAATTTGGGTAAAACTATCCTACCTGAAAAACCTTCCCCAGGGTTGTTACAGTAAATTATAATAGAGTACATAGTTAAGGACACTGGATTAATTAAAGCCACTAAAAATACACTAATGTACACATAGTAAATAATATTTTAGAAAAAATTCCAAAGTAATACACAGTAAATATTTTAGACCTCAAGTAACGTGTCAGGTTCGTAGAAGAATCAGCGGAGTTGGGAGTACCGCTCGCCATCTATAAGCGGCCATCTTGACAGGTTGGGTAGTCATCTTCCAAACATCCTGTATGGCCGCTGTGAAGAGGTTCCACAGTTGTGAAACATTGGACATGAAAGTCATCTGATGCTGACTGGCTCATGACCTCGGCACCTCCACCAGCTGGACGCTCAACAGCATCGTTCTTGCGCTCCTCTGCGCAGCTCGTAGGGCCAGCCTGAAATCCGCCAGGTGACGCACCTCTTGGACGTGGGCCTTGTGGAACAGTCAGGGCCGCCACATCTCTCCGGTGCTCCAGAGAGTCCACGGTGGTGATGATGTCATGGGAAGGGTGAGGCAGAATCCATGAGTCGCAAGGCTAGCCTCTGTATTTTGTCCAGTTTTCCAATGTGGGAAGGAGCGCTGGACATCCACAACAGGGATAAGTTCTCTAAATAAGGCCTTATCTGAGCCTTATACAGCATCAGGATTTCAATGTGGTCAAGGAATCTAGTCAACTTTCTCAGGACAGATACCCTGAGTGAGGCCTTGCGTGCAGTTATTGAGGTGTTTGTCGAACCTCAAATGTTTGTCAAAATCCACTTCAAAGATTGTCATGTAATCCAGAAGTGGCAGAGGCACCTCCCCAAAGAGAATTCTATCCTTCACAGCGTGGGAGGCCACCGGGGAGCAGAATATCACCATTGCTTGTGTTTACTGAGGATCAAAATTTACCTGACAGCGTGTACCCCATCCACGGATCAGCTCCAGTTGCTGGTTCAGTCTCTGGACTGCTCGCTGGCTATCCTGGTGGGAATAAGAGCACGATAGGGTGCAATCATCAGAGTAGGCTGATACCACTGGCATATGTTGTAGGAGGTCATCAATATAGACGTTTCATAAAATCGGCCCCAAAACAGATACCTGAGGGACCGACGCCTCTATTGGAAATCTCAGGAGGTCTGACTGTTGACGACGACTCTGAGGATCCTCCCTCGCAGGTAGTCTGCTAAAAGCAGGAGGAGGTTCCCCTCGATTCATTTCGATTGAAACTTCTCCAGGAGGCCCCTGTGCCACACCCAGTCGAAGGCCCCGCTATGTCAAGGGCAATCACGAGGGTGTCCAGATCATTGTCCAATACATCCTGCCAGTCTCTAGAGAAGAGCAGCAGCAGGTCTGAGGTGGATCAATATGATCTGAAACCAAACTGCCAGCTTGACAACAGATTGTGGTGGTCAAAGTGGCAATACACTTCCTCCATGACTAGCTTCTCAAATATCTTACTGACCACAGATAACAGTGATATGGAACGGTAGTTTCCTGGGTCTGACTTTGACTGCTTTTTATGGACAGTTACGACCTGCTTCCACATGATAGGCCACATGTTTTCCACCTTGCAGGTGTTGCAGACAGTCGAAAGAGGACCAGTTAGCTCGTTGGCACAATGTCAGAAGACATATGGGCTGATGTTGTCAGGGCCAACTGTTTTTTTTAACATTAAATTTTCAAAGTAGATGTTTGACTCTTGAGTTACTGCCACTGTGGTTGGCTGTTCCTCACACTCTAGTTGTAGAAGTGGCGGGGTTCTATTGGGTTCTGGGACAGTCATTTTAGGGCTGAAGAGCTCTCCCAGCAGCTCCGCCTTGTCCCTGCTGCTGGTAACTAAAGTTCTTTCCAGTTTGGTAAGAGGAGAAATTGACTCTTGTTGGCCAATCCTCTGGTTCTCCTTCACCAGCACCAACCACATTTTGGAGTCCACCCCCACACCAGTTGGCTTGCGGTGCATATCGGCCTCCCATCTCGTTATGGCCCACTTACTGGTGGCAACCATGTGCTTGCAGGTCATTCGGTGCGCGTATTTGTTGTGTCGGGTCGGGTTCCCTTTGTACCTCACCCACGCCATATACTTGGCCTCTGCAGCAAACTAGGGACAGTCCATGGGTTTGGTGATGGACTGGCGATGTGGTACGTAAAGCTGCTGTATATCCAAGAGTCAAGTAGTGAGGGTCTTAGCCTTGTGATCTACACCATCAAGAAGAAGACTGTCTCAGTCCGTGTAGTGCAGATCATGGAGGGCCAGTTAGCACAGTCTGAGAGCCAAATGGTACAAGTGGAGGCCTCATCACTCGCCACACCCAACATCATCTGGGACAGGATCACGTAGTGGTCTGAACTACATACTGGTCCCAGTTGGTAGCATCAGATGGACTCATCCTGAAGGTCAGAGAAGACAGCGCCAGCATCCCCCTGTGTATGTAGGTGGGAAAAATCTCTGTGATCCACCAGACCCTGAACTGTCAGGAGGTTATCATAGGAGTTTTGGACGAGATAATAATTGAAGTCCCAGCGATCATGATGTGTTGACAGTTGTGTCGTGTAAGGAGGTCATCCAGGTGCTCTGTCAGAAAGTCGAGGGGTGCGCATCCTTGCCAATGGGGGCAGTAAAGACCACCGAGCATGAAAGCAGCACCACCGGCAAGGACAATGCGAAAGAAAGGTGCTTCCATCCATGCTGGGATGTTAGCTTCCAGGACCTACACCTGAAGTGCTTCCTTGAAACAGACAACCACACCTCCACCTGCCTTTCCTTGACAATTTTTCCTGACCCACTGGCTGTAGTACACCATTTATTTTCCGAATGTGGACTCCATGCCGCTGTTCAGTATTGTCTTTAACTACAATGATGTTCGCATTGCTCTTTACGGCAAAACTGTGCATGAGGTCGCCAATGTTGATCCAGAGGCCCCTCACACTGACCAAGAGGAGCACTAAATGGTTCCAGCGGGGGTGACCAGGGGGGTGGTGAGGTGAGTGAATGGTCCTGGGTAGAGCCATTCTGGGGGCAAAGGGGGGGGGGGGGGGTCACAGCCGCATTGTGAGCTTGGAAAGTGGTTTGGGATGGAATCAGGCCCAGAGGCCGGGTCAGGATCAGTGATGCCCAATACGGAGACGTCTATCCAGGAGAACATCCCCAGTCAGGAAACTGTGGGTGGATCAGGCCAGGTTATGAGCCTGTTGAGCTTATAAGGTTAGCTTCAAGGAGCTGTGTTCTCTAATGGACTTTCCTGCAGCAGGTCTCTCTCTTCTCTCTCTCTCCACATATAAGCAGCATGTAGTGTGTACATAGTCCATGTTATATTATGCACCTGGAGTCTGGAATAAAGATTATGGAGCTGCTTCGTAAAATATCTTTTCTCCTGCTTCTCTTCACCTTCCATCTTTTTTGTTCACTCCTTCTCTAACTTCTTTTCTTCCACTTTTGTCTTCCATTCTCTCCTACTCCTGACCCACCATCCCTCCTACACCAGTCTCTCCCTCAACTCCACCTCTCCCTCCCTCCTATATCAGTCCCTCACTCTCCCAACCATCCCTCCTCTGCCCTGAAATATGATCAGATACAGTGGAGTCTTGATAATTCCCTCGTTAGGTACCAGAGGTCAAAAAATACCCATAAACTGTTCCAAAACTACTTTACCAAACACTAAACATTGTACATCACACATCGAAAAGATATAGTAACAAATAGATATTGTACAACAACTAATTCGATATTACTTAAACATCTGTTTCCCTTCTCATACTCATCCTGTGGATTACACCAACACAACATCAAAACACGCAGGAGCCAGGCTGGCTGTGACCGCGCTATGTAAACAATGAACCAGCAATTTAATACCCCACAGCAACTCAATTTGGGTTAAGTGTAGGATTTTTGTTCTCAAGAAAATTTATTACTTTAGATAATGTCTTATTAAACCGGTTCCTACAGTAAACAATATGAGAATTACAGTGAAATTGTATAATGATGTATTATTGAGGTTGGAGGAGGAGAGCATTGAAATGATATTTCCACAACTTTTATGGCTTCTTGTGTAAATAAACAATGCGGCAGCCAACACTTAGCCATGAATTATGAATATTTGACTCGGAAATTTCAAAAAAGGTGCTGTATCTACGAATTTAAGAATGTGAATTTGTATTTCACAAATTATCACAACTCCATTGTATCCCTGTTAGCCAGAGTAATTGGTGCAGAGCTCTTCCAGGGATGAGAGATTTCTGGGTAATGAGACAACTGTCTGAAACCCACAAAAATCCCATATCACCTGATTTTTCCAGGTCCTGGTAAAATTTCTTGGAATTTTCCGGAAATTAAGCATTATTTCATCCTCTGAATTTGCTCCCAGACCCGGTAAAAAAAAACAAAATTGGAGTTTCCATAATTTTTTCAGAATTTTCGAGAAAAATGCTCCTGATTTTCAGCCTCTAAAGCTCGTTCACAGACCCAGAATTGAGAGACTTTTTCCAGAAAATTTCCAAGCTAATTTCAATTCCGGGTACTGCACATTTTTGGAGAGTTCCGGCTAATGGAGTTATTACTGTAGAGTATTGTGACGGTATTCTATCAAAAAACTCGAAGAAAGGAGAGAAAGTGGTGCAAAACAAGTAAAGAAAGTGAGAGGTTAGGGTTACTACAATTATAGTAAAGGTCTGATTATCCAACTTGCATGGGACCTTCGATGGATCAGATAATTTGACTTTTACTGTGGCAGAAACACATTTGCTCAAATTCTTTATCTACACATTTGGTATACAAACTTTACTGAGGTTACTCCAACTCCCTTTACATAACAGATTCTCTCCAATTCCCTGGTCAGTAATTGGCAAAATGTGAAATTTTGTATGTCAATTTCATTCAAGATCCATCCTGATAAGGTTGTCTTAAAATGTGGTACCGGTTGGACCTTGCTTATCCAGGAAGCTTGGGACCAAACCGGTTCCGGATTAAGGAAAATTCTGAACCATCAAAGCCGAGGTTAAATAAAGGCAAAATAATGCATAAAATGTACTGTTACTGGTACCAATACAACTTATATCAACATAAATCTAGCCCAGGCTTACTGGACCTCCTTATGACAATGTTAGTACTATGGCACAGGTTTACTGTACTGTGACACAGAAATAAGTAGATTAGCAGAAAAAGCAAAGAGAAAATTGTATATTATTGAACTACTGATACCTGAACCTGAAAACATAATGTGATAAAGTAAAGCATATGAACAAAAACTAACGACAGCCAGATTCAAACACCGTGCCGAACGATCGAAGCTGCCAGACTATCGGATCCTGCATTAGAGGGGTCCAGCCTGTACCTGTAATTCACACTTTTCAACAAAATTTAATCAGAAAAAAGTAAATAAAAACCTTGAAAGAAAAAGTATTTAACAAAGAAAGGATAAAATGGCCCAGATCACCTTCAATATTATAATATATAAGAGAAATTTTGTGGATAATTTCCTCTCCCACAGCATCATCATCAATCAGCTGATGTAAGTGTAGGTGGGTCAGTGAGTATGGAAGGACATGCCAGGCCACCCTATGTAGATTAACTTTTATTATCTCTGTGTGTACTGTATTACTGTAGCAGTGCGTATATTTTTGTTTCATTCGTGTATATACAGGTACTTGTATTTGTTGGAACATATGAATTATTGGTCAAAGGTTAACCCAGTGTAGTTGCCAGCTGCCTCTTAAAATGTTCAGTTTATGTTGAGACTTTAATACTAACATTTCTGAAATTAAACTTGCTTTTTGTTTTTCAGTGTTAATTTCCAACAAGTTTATCACATCAAACCATTTGTTCCTAACCCCTGTGACCCAATTATACAAAATAGATATCTGAATGGCATAGTGATGTTCGGAGCTTGGAGCCCTCTGCTGTTACTTGATTAAGCTGTCACTGGAAATTTTTTGTCCCCTACCAAATGGCCTTGATTTACCCAATCATGAGGTGGAAACTGAAAACTTATACTCCAAGCAATTTGTACTGTATTTGCAGTGCTCTAACATGTACATAATAAGTACAGTACTGTACTGGAACTTATGGGTGCAATACACCTGTTTTGGACTTCTCCTTTTCTGAGTGAGAATTGTGAACTCTTGGAACAATCTGCCAGAGAGCGTTGTGACGGCACTGAGTGTGAGCTCTTTCAAGACCAGACTTGACAAACACCGGAGCAGGTTCAGATACATTCAGGAGCCAGTACATGCTCAGCACTTGCCATCAGTGTGTATCAAAGATGTGACTGATCACCCAAGTGGTTAATGAGCCAATCAGTGAAGAGGATAAAAGTAAAAGTAGTTTAACATCACACATATTCCCTGCACCATCTTTCAGCTAGGTTCCTCCCTCCCCAACACACAAATACTTCACCTAACCTGTAACCCTATACTGTTTGTACAGTACTGTATATGCACCAGCCCCTATGATACTGTGTACAAATATCAAGTTGTATATTTACTGTACAGGTATTTCATTTCTAATCTTGTACTTATCATTAATATGGGCTCTTAGGGTCACTGGTTCCTTTTATGTATTTAAGAATTTGTGATTTGCGATCTTTGGGTCCCAACGCAAACACATGGTATTGATACTTTGGTGTAACAAATTTTATGTCCCTATATTTAATGTAACATATTTTATGTAACAAATTACTCTTATATTGTCTATTTAATTCTTTTTTATTTATTTATTTACTCTTTTATTCTTTCTTTTACTTACTTTTACTCTTTCTTTATTATCCAATTCTCTTTTCTTCTGTGTTCGTTATACAGGTACTCGTATACTTCTGAGATGAGGAAGGTATTTGTTTATGTTTGTGGTGAGTCTGAGGGGCAGGAATGTAGGCCTACAGTATGTGAATTACTAACTAACTAATTCAAGCCACCCCTTTCCATTAAATATAAATTTCCGCTAAATCGAATTTCAGTTACTTTTGTTCGATTTACCAAACTACAGTATTTCATTAAATTGAGCGTGATTTCGTTAAATTCTGCACCAAAAGCGACACACTTCGCTTGGCGCGTCGGTTTTCTTTACATTCGCTCAGTCTGTGTCCTGCTGCCACTGCGTGTGTTGTTCACTGCTACTCCTCGGTCAACTAACTACACTGGAGCACCTTAGCTTTCGTCTTTATTCAAGAAATCTTCAGAGGCAACTGAATTTACAGGGACTGAGAAATGTTTATATACAATGAGTGACCTTATATAACATCAGGTCATGTCAATAACATGGGAGTCATTAATCCACCTCCACCGCAAACGAAAGAAGAGCTAATAAAAAAAAATGGGTGACATAACAACAGGTCAGGTCAAAAACATGAGACACATTAACCATCTGCCCTACATCCACCTCAAATGCTTTCAAAGCATTTTAAACCTTAGGCCAGTTATTATTCATTAATTAATACCCTAACACCACAACATCACACGCAAAACATCTAAAGTTTAAAGTCTTTTGTGTGTGAGACACTGTGAGTTGGAGGTAGGGGAGAGGAGGCAGGGGCCAGGGAAGGAGGGAGGGAGCAGGGAGAGTTCATTATACACACTTAGAGCATTTAAAAAGAAAAAAAAAGAAAAAAATACAATACTGTACATACCTGAGGAAAGAGTTGACCAAGAGTAATGAAGGTGAGAAAGTGAAAGTCCTTCACTTCGAACATGAGCACAACCTTGCTAAAGCGCTCAGCATCATACTCTATCACAGCACAACCAAACTGACATAACACCTGCAATGTTATAAATAAACTACAGTACTGTACTTTATTGGCTGAAACAAACACTAAAATCCTTTAACCCCAATGTGTCCAAAATTCTTAGCTACTGCAAATTACAATAAAAATTTCACAAAGATCAATGGCCAACAATGATGTTACTGCAAGACAGACAGACACTGAGACAATGGCTGTATCCTATCAACTACAATAATTCAGCAATTCCAAAAGGCCTACCTAGTTGGGTGAGTATACATTTTCGAGATTCTAGAGAGTTTGAGCCATGTACACACAGCTCTCTAGGTATGTAAGGATTGTTCCTAAATCTATGCACCTCGCCTCTAGTGACAATACAGTAAAACCTCTATACATTTAAAGTCCAAAAATCCGGATGCCAGAAATCCGGATTTTTCAAAAACTCACTTTTTTTTTTTAAATTTAGCTGGCTTTTGTGTGTATGTGCGCATGCGTGAGTGCCACAGCTGCACAGCGACAACAAGTGACCATGTGGTCGCCACTTTAAAACGAGCAATCAAAATGTGACAACGTATTTTGAGTCCTACTCTTTCCAGTTACAGAGTACTGTACAAGCCCATAATAATGGCTCCAAAAGTAGATAAACTTCGTTGTGTGAAGAGAGAGAAGAACACGTTGAAATTGAGTGACAAACTTGAAATAATTAAGAAACTAGAATGAGGTGTGAGCAATACTGTTCTAATGAAAACATACGACATTGGAAAGTCTACAATTTATGATATAAAAAAGACAAAGAAAAAAATTCTAGAATTCACAGCTTCTTCTTTAAAATTGCTCGTTTTGATAAATGAAACATGCTATATTTGCTAATGAATAAATTATCAAAATGTACCTGTTCATCTCTTCTTTATTCCTCCTTAAATTTGAATTTTAAAAGTACAATACTGCCTGAGAATCCGGAAAATCCGAAAATCCGGACCGACCCAATCCCCAAGCAATCCGGAATTTTGGACTTCTACTGTACACTGCACTTCAATACCAGGAATTTGCTTTTATTTCAGTGTGTATGTTTGTACGTGCAGTTGAATGTCTGCGTGGGTGTCGTGTGGCATGTGTCTCAACCTGAGTCCTGTCTTCATACATATTCTATTAGTGTGCCAGTGCACACCTTGCTACCTATACTCATTTATGTGAAATTTTTTTATAGAGTACGTATTATCTTCAACGGAGATACTTGAGGGTTTTAAGAAATGGATAAAATAAAAAAATATAAAATTCTTATGAAAAGAACAACACTTGCTCAATGACTACAATACAGTGGTCTAATCAGATACAGTAAGCTATAAGCCTAATGAGAGCTAAGACACTGCATATGTAAACAGGCTGGGGGTGGAGGGGGGACCGGGCTTTGTCGCATTCACCAGGTTTATTTATTGGTTCAGTTTTATAGTCTCGTATGATCAGCCTCTTACGGTGTGTGATTCATCAAAATTAATATAACATCTTCAATAATAAAAATATTGATATATAATTTGTGTTTTAACTTCAAAATATAAGGAAAGTTGCATCTGAAAATATTCACTCAGGATGCATTCCTGGAAAGAGAACTTTCAGTAAATCAGCTTGCAACAGGGTTATTATAACACTGAATAGTATTTCATATGGCAATACCTTCCTAACAACATTATTTATTACCTTTGAGTGATACATTATGGCTTGCTTTGGCTACTTGTACACTTAGACAACTGATTAATGAACCATGGAATATGCAGATGCATAGTACACGACAATATTATTTACTAAAAGCTTTTAAATACACTACAGTACTATTTATTAAGAGCTGAAGACCGATGTTGTGGTAAGCATGAGAGATGGAGATCACTGTTAACATGGTGAAGGAGGGTGATTCAGGGGTGAATACAATCAACTATTTGCATTTTGTAAACAAACGACAGGAAATTTAATACAATGCAATGACTCATCTGGGACTGAGTGTGGGATTCTTTTTTAGGGAAAGATGATTATTTTACGATAATATTTTATCAATCCGGCACCAAATGAACCTAAATAATATGGGAATTTTGGTGAAATTGCATAAAGATGTGTTAAAGGGATCCTGGGGGAGGGAGGAAGGAGCCACCCACCCACATTACTTCCTGCCTGCTGCTCCCAGATACACTCTCACCTCTTACACACACAATATACCCCTGCACTCTTATTTTGTCTTATTTATCTTTATACAATAGAACAACTATACAGTGTGCATTTTTCTCTTTATTCATAGGGCAAATTCTGTGGTTACCAGTATAACACTTAACAGTATGAAACAGTCATATCAGTGAAAACAGTTGTTGAAAACCAAACTTAGTCTGATTTTCAACTCAAGAGCATTCTATCTCTCATCATTCTTTATTGTTAATGTAAGAGTGCTTTTACTAACCTTGTAATCCATTAGGCTTTAAGACCTTAGTTGCTGAAGAGCAGTACAGTACTAACATTATAACAACAACAACTGATTTTTTAAACAGCCCAGATAATTGCAGTGTTACATCCAGAGACCCCTCCCCCAAATAGAATCGCTTTTTCCAGACTGGAGTCTACCCCAATTAGTCTGGTGTACAGTATAGAGGTTTTACTGTAAGTGTCTCAGAGATATATACCAAACACCATTGAAAATAATTATTTCTGAACATTACTGTTGCTAAATTTTACTATGCATGTAGCTTCTGTACAATATAGTACAGTACAGGTACTGCATTATACAATATCAATATTTAAAAAACTAAATGACTTAATCTTACCTGGGCAATGAACTGTTTTCTAGTTTCAAAACAGAGTACAGCTTTTCGTACTTTCTCCTCCAGCAGCTCCAAAACTCTCTCAACATAATCCAGTAAGCAAGTACCAGGAGGCACTGCCGGAAGTGCTAAAGTGTTGGCACCTCCGATGAGTGACTCAACTCTTGGAGACAAGTACAACTTGGGGACGAACACTCCCTCATTCTGTAAGAGATTGGTTACCATTGAGAGTACAATATAACATTATTCCAAAAATGAAAATATCAGTTCATGACAATACATCCTTAAGTCATAAAACACAATGGACTTTTCCTCTATTCTTCTCACAACTGTCGTGGCAGCAGAGCACAACTGTAGAAGTGTACAAGAATAAATGTTAAAAGTTTCTTCTTCCAGTTTATTTATTGGCAGCATTTATACAGCCTCATGGTAGCCTGCCCTGCCCCACAAAGAAAAATGTTCTACCCAGCTTTCTTGTGTATGCTGCCGAGTGCGACCCACCACACAAAAAGTGCAGCTACAAGCAGTTTAGTTATACTGTTACTGTATTGAAACCACAGTCTCACAATAGGGATCAGCAATGAATTCTAAACTGCAAAACCAACATTTAAATACATTTAGTCTGCATATTTCTACTGCTTCAATTTTTCTTCAGCTTTTGCATGGAGCAATTTCAATTTACAGTAAAATTAAAGCACAAAGTGTTATAATTCTGGGATAAACTGAAGAATAGAGAAAATATTTAAATAGTAAAAGAATATAAAAGAAGTAAGTTATGATTTTTTTAAATTTTCAAAAAAACTTTTTCTTAAATACTACAACCTGTGGTGTTTGGAAGTGAGGGTCACACTGGATAACATCCTTCTCACGTGTGTCCGGGCCAAGGTTCGAACCCTTGACATATTGGTGAGAGTTATGCGTGTTACCGCTGAACCACCAACAATAAATGACTTCTGCAACTTACCAAAAGAACAAATCAATATTCTATTGGAAATGCCATAAACTATGTACAGTATGACACAGACAGCCAGTAAGTGGGTGAGATTTGTAGAGACTCAACCTGTGTCGTCAACTAGCAAGAGGGTGAGGCTTGTTCAACTGGCCATAATGCATAAGGATTAATAATGACAGGCATAATATATCCAACAAAGCATTGCTCCTCTTTGACAATGGACCAAGCCACTCATGAACCTGAATGATCTTTCTGATCATTTGAGAGTGGAGTATATCCCCAAGCACACAACTGCCTTGCTCCAGCCAATGGATCAAGGAGTGATTTCAAACTTCCAGGCATATTATCCAAGAAGAACTTTCAAATAACCCATAAAAGAAATTGATTGGGAGGATAAACCTACAGTTAGGGACTTCTGGGAAAAGTTCAACATCATGGATGCCGTGGAGAACATAGCTGAATAGTGAGATGAAGTGAGATCATCAGCTATGAATGGTGTTTGGAAAAACATTTGGCCAGAGTGTGCCCATGACTTTCAAGGTTTTTCACAAGCAGGAAGTATACATCAGGTACAACAAGACATTGTGACACTTGCAAATGATGTAAGCTTTCCAGAAGTCATAGAAGATGATGTGGTTGAGTTGCTACAGTCCCATAGAGAAGATCTATCTAATGAGGATGTGATGTTGTTGGAACAAAATTGAGCTCCACCCACCCCACTTCAGTTGAATACAAAGCAAATATATAAAGGGTCTACACTTATAGAGGAAGGTTTGCAAATTTTTGCTGCTAATGATCCCAATCATGAACATAACCAAAAAATTGCAAGAGCAGTTCATAATAACCTCAGCTGCTACAGTGAGCTATACAAACAACCTAAGATATGTTTTTTGCCGCCTGAGCAGAGTCCGAAGCAGATGATAATGATGATTTACAGGGCAGGCCAGAATACAGTAGTTCCCCTCTTTCTCCCATTGCACCACTTCACCTCATGCAGCACTTAACAACATTTGTGGTGAGTTAAATTCAAGTGTTTTGTGTACAGTACTGTATTGTTTTTATTTACTCTTCACATTTAATGGTACAGTACTGGATATATTATTTTATGTACAAAGAATAGCTCCTTCCACACTCAAACCATCCTCTAGGAGATGTGACACAGTTCAGCCACACAGTTAGCCAGTCACCCAACTGACTCACATTGGGGGAAGGAAGGGAGTGAGAACTGGTTAGTCGTCTACTCAGTTACAGCTCACTGCCTTCACGCACAAATGTTCACTTCCCACACATACACACCCATGCTATTCATTCTTCTGATTTATAGTTCTATATTATATTGTCTTTATTTCTAAGCCACATTAGAATATTTTAATGCAATGACTTTACCTTTTTCTCAAACGACCACATACGAGTGATAAACACGCTGAGCTAGCAAGAGACAGTGGGTGGGTTGGCTCACGCGAGAGCAAGATCCAAGCGTAAGGGTGGTTCAGTGGGTCAGACACATATAAGCGGGGTCAAGTACTATGGATACGCATACTCTGAGACCCCACTCTATATATTATCATAAAATAATCTATGTATGTGTATAAAAAAAATTATTTTCATTCATAAAAGAGCTTTTATTACTTCTTTTTGCCGAATTTTTTTTTCCTTAGGATCACATCTCCAATCATATAGTGATAGTCAATGGGAAAATGTGGCTCATGTTACAGTCAACTTTTCAAGGATGTATCCCTTCCATAACCTGGGGGATTACTATAGTAACAAGTACAAAAGTGAGAACAGGTACAGTAGTATGGTGGGTACAGTTGGTAGGTAATATACAGTATAGGCGGTACAGATATTTAATAGCACTGTACTCATATGGGAAGAATGGAAACAAATGCAATGGAAGATTGAATATAGAAATGACAGATGGATGCCAGCTAAGGTAATTACATATATGTATAAAAAAAAGGCATGAAAACTGGGTGTATGGAGGAGATTCTTCATAAGGAAGATACAGCCTAACTTTTAGGAGGATCACAAAAAGACATGAATGTATGCTATGTGGTATGCTATTTCTTATTTACCTTTAAACTGTAATGTGTGTCATATGATGATACACACTAGACTGTGATTGATATTCATCATGTGACAAGAACATTTTTGCACCACAGTTCTTTAATTGTGAGCAAAATTTAGCATCCATAAAATGGGTCATAGTCCTGTAGACCGCCTCATACTACCAACATCTCAGTTTGATTCTCAGTTGCCTTTGAGTCATCATGGGGGACAAATACTTGTTGCTGTTCGTGGTAATCAGACCCCCCTCCCCTCCACCCCCAGTTCTTCTCCATTGGTGGATTGGTCCCCATACTCACTTAAACACTTCATCACACTAAAACAAAAAATATAAAAGATGAATTTTTTTCATCCTTCACACTACTGCTGCATATCTTTAATTTTGTAAGGACATAATGTTTCTAAAAGTTTGTTTTCTCGTAGTCACAGTTAAGAGATCATGCTAACATCCTGGTGACACAGAAACAAGTCTAAAGTCTTTACAGAAGAATCACCAATCATAATAAAAATTCAAACTGAGCAAGTCACTGAAAACATTGACCGACTATAAAAATAACTCAAAATTAAAATGCAGGTAAATCTCACACCTTCATATGCTATGGTACAATCAATCACATAATCATACATACACCTTGAAAAGTTACTTGAAGAAGACTGGTTGCTGAGCCAGGGTTAGCATCAATCAACACAGGGGGAACATCTTGAAGACTCAGTGGTAACCGCACCAGCAGTGAAGATGTGTAATGCCCTGGACTATTCACTAATATCTGTAGTAAATAATGTTTCCACATTAGAGCACTAAGATGTATATAAAACACACATTAATGTGGACCATTACAGTCTCCAAGTTTGTTACAAATGTTAAACAAATCAAGCTATCATATGAAACACCTCAGCTAGAGTACAATTCTCAATACATTAGATAAATCAGGTATATTAAATTATGGACTAATCTTAGAGATCCAAGTTTATAACCAAGTTTGGTTTAAATGACTCATGTACTATCCCACCAAGGGCAAAAAGTAGAAGCCCCAGGAAGTCCCTAAACAATGGAGGCTGCAACTTATATGTTGATCAGTTATACGGTACTTTCCTGTTGCAACCACAGCCCTTAAAAAGAGATTTTGGAAGCAGAAGTTGTTTGACCTGCTCTAACCTTTTCCTGAGCAAGAGTAGCAGTATTAAGTTACCAGGATAGAATGAGAAGTAAACACTGATTGTGTAATAGAGCCACAGTTCTGCTTAATGAAGTAAAATCTGAGGAAATTCTGATTTTAAGGAACACTAAACCACAAAATATATCAAAATGGAATTAACATTTCTTGTATGGGAGGTTGTAAACTAATGTGGGAATAATCTTAATACTGTAGTGAAAGTTTTATCTTAAGGTATCCACTTAGAGTGATGCCTCAGTAGAAGCCATAAATTACACAAGGTGCAAAACATTGAATTTACCATTTACCTTTATTCATGCTCACACTATGAAATACAAAAGTATAAAGGGCAAAACCCCTCCTGGTGAAGAGAAAACCCTGCTGGCACATACAATTTTCTCAAAATCCCATCTACTTCCTCATTATCCACTCTTACATTTATATATCCCACCTACATCACTCCTTCATTCACAATGAATCTATTTTCATGTTTTCCTGAAATATATCTCGTAATTTTCATTACTTGGGGAGTTTATACACTCGATAACTGATTGCCCAAACTTTAGTCTGATCCATAATAGTCTGGGAATGACCATCCCATCACTCAACATTACAACTTGCACCTGTCCCTTGTGGATCCCTCCTCTATTCTTCAACTTTGTTTCAATTATAACCAAGATATCCATTTTTTTTATCCAATACCTCTTCAATTATTCTTTTCTTCACCCTCATGACAACTACATACAATCATGCATGAATGAGAGACTTTTGTTTTTCTTATGAAAAAGGAGTACCTGAACAGTACTGTACAGAAAATGAGATTACCAGCCCTAAGCCCATTTGCATGATAATAAAATCTAATGTTATTTATGCACCCTCTAAATGACACACCAACTCTCAGTACCAATAATGTGGTCCATCTTAGCTCCACCTTGAACAACATTCCAACCTACCTCTATATCACCTTCCCCAATCTTAAGAGTCTTCAGAAGGGACCGGTACTCAAACTGCAGAACTTCATCATCATCAAGTTTCTCCAACTAGAAATTAATTAACCAAATTAACCATTTGGGAATAAAGTAAGTGATCAGGTGGATAAAATTTCCTAGTTATCAGTGATATAAAACCATTAAACAAAGAAAATAGCCACAATTATGGGACACGTTTTTCAAATTACTGATCAAAATGTGGTAGACTAAGTGATCATGCTAACAGGAAATATAAGTACAGTAAAAGTCCAAAAATCCGGATGCCAGAAATCCGGACCACCCGAGAATCCGGACTTTTCGAAAACTCACAACTTTTTTTTTTTAGTGGGCTTTTGTGTGTATGTGAGCATGCGTGAGCGCCACAGCTGCACAGCGACAACAAGCAACCACGTGGTCGCCACTTTAAAACGAGCAATCAAACTGTGACAACATGTAATTTTGAGTCCTACTCTTTCCATTTACAGAGTACTGTACAAGCCCATAATAATGGCTCCTATAGTAGATAAACTTCGTTGTGTGAAGAGAAAGAGGAACACGTTGAAACTGAGTGACAAACTTGAAATAATTAAGAAACTAGAACGTGGTGTGAGCAATACTGTTCTAATGGAAACATACGACATTGGAAAGTCTACAATTTATGATATAAAAAAGGCAAAGAATAAAATTCTAGAATACACAACTTTTTCTTTAAAACTGCTCATTGTGATAAATGAACCATGCTATATTTGCGAATGAATAAACTATCAAAATGTACCTGTTCATCTCTTCTTTATTCCTCCTTAAATTTGAATTTTAAAAGTACTGCCTGGGAATCCGGAAAATCCGAAAATCCGGACCGACCCAATCCCCAAGCAGTCCGGATTTTTGGACTTCTACTGTAGCACATAAAACAAAATGAACATTTAAACAGATTGTAATTCAGTAATAAACTAAAAAGGTGACCAACACTGTAATGGAGTAAGAACAAAATAATTGTGCTGCCATTTTATAAATGACTCTTACAATGTCTTACAATTACATCATTAGAATAGGTGTTATGAAGCATCTAAGATGAGGTGGAAGGACAACACAGAGAAGTACTGCATGTAGAAGATAAAAAAAAAATGCAAGAAGAAAGGAGGAGACAGTCACAAACAAGCAAGAAACATTGTATTTTTACTCTATTGGATACTGAAAGAAAAACAGTAATTAGTTTTTATGTATCAAAACATAATGCTTTACCTGGTATTTTTTGTATAGTTGCAACAATTGATGAAGAAGTTGAGCAATAATATCGTCTTCAGAGCAGTTCCAGTTATTCAGTGCTGGTACCTGTAAATATAAATGAATTTTATGATGTACTACTTTAAAAATAGTAAAATAAACCTAAAATCTCATTTATAACTAAGCCTGCAGCTAGGAATTTCACATCACGTCCACACTAAGCCTTTATATTGAGACCGAGGACACCCTTGATGTTGACAGCTGGAAAATACCTAATGATTTGTTCTTCCTTATGATCCTATGCATTGGCTGCCAATTAAAGCAAGAGGTCTGTTGAGCTGTGATGTAATTCTCTCAGAGGATGATCATATTGGATTTCAGGCACAAAACTTTTACACAAGCTTCCTCCAATTCTTCTAGTACAAAGTTTAGGAATCAAGAACCTGATGAGTTAGTTTCAAGAACCAACTGGGTCAAACTCACTGTAGCCAATACTGCAAGAACAAGGACTTTCACTATTCCTTAAACATTTACATCAGGTGGTTAATGGTAAATACCGTGACCTCAGAGTTCTACTGTATGCACACATTAACTGTTAACACGTTAGCAGATACTTTGGCCTATTAAAATTAAACAATGTCCATTATCAGGTGAGAGATATACAGTATATTTGCCACCCAGCACAGATCTTTATAAGGAAGTTCATATAGACAAGTATGATCAAGTAATCTGATTGCAAAATATTACAGGTATACCTCACTATATGTCGGACATATGTTCTCGAAAAGTGCGACGTTAAATGAAACAACGTACAAGTCTAGTGAATACAAATTTACACTAAACATGAAGATATAAATAAAGGATATGTTCCTGGGGACTATTTCTGGTCAAAACTTTCTTACCAAAATATTAATTACAGACCAGAATTTATTTACTCCAAGTTAAAATAAATATTTATATATAAAAAATGTCAAAAAAATAATACAGTAATACCACGCTTAACGCGGTCAATAGAACCCACAGGGTACCGTGTTAAGTGAAAACCGCGCTAAGTGAACAACAGAACATATGGGATTAACTCCAATAGAAACTGGCCCGACCCCCAAACTCCACTTTTTGACAACACACAACTATGTTGTAGTAAAAATTTTATCTTAACTTTATGATAGTATGAACAAACAAGTAATATAGAAGAGGTTAGGTTAGGAAAAATAAAGGTTAAGTTAGGAAAAATAAAGGTTAGGTTAGGAAAATTAAAAGTTAGGTGTAACACTTATGTTAGTAGAAGACACACACTGCGCAACCTTACAGAGCGGCTTGCCCAGGCGGAGGGAGGCAGGAGGGAGGGAGGAGGAGGGAGAGGCGAGAGCAGGCAGGCAGGCAGGCGGGTGGCGGGTGGGGCGAATCTAAAAATAGCGTCTCGAGCCAGACACTCTGCGCGTATACGTGGAAAAACCGGCGTTAAGTGAAAGTTCGGCTCTGGCGAGGCACCGCGTATACGTGAAATCGCGCTAAGCGAAACTGCGTTAAGCGGGGTATTGCTGTATTTATTTGAGTTGGTTTGGAGAACTGCACATAGAGGACAGCTGGTGTGGGGAGTGGCAAGGTTACTGACACGAAGCTGCAGGATTGTGCTTCTTTTTTAATTCATTATTGTTGTACTGTACAAAAATGGTAGAAAAGTTCACTTACTTTGAGGTGTGTATGTAGAAGGCTCCTGGATGATGATGGGAATTAGAATGGGGGTGGAGGAGAAGGGGGAAGAGAAGGCATTGGGGTGGAAGAGAAGTTACCCCATGGCGCCATTTCACCCATAAAATTTTAGTTCTCTTGGTGTAAGGGTCAATCCATGTCAAGTTAACCAAAATAAATAAAAAAAAACATCAACCGTCATGAAATTGGCTAATATTTGGGATATAAATAGAACTTTTTAAGCTGATTTCAGAAAGGTTTTACTTTTTAAAATCGGATTTACCGTTGCAGAGTTATGGCGATTTGAAATTTGATCATTTCATGCTCGCTCAAGCGGAACGGTGACTGATTTTAAATCAACCCGAATTCAGATGCTTATTAAATGCCAACGAGTGTAGATATAAACTTAAAACTTATCAAATATAAAAGCTTACATCATACAGTTTAATATGCAATGGAAAAAATGTGGTTGCTATGGGTGGTGTGTGGTTGCTAGGGGTTTAAAGTACAACACATTTCATGTTCGGTCAACCGTAACGTGCTACGGAAATGACCATAACTTTCGCAGAACCATATGGATTTTTAATTTTAATGGCTCAAATGAAAGATCTAGTGTTCAGCTACAACTTCAACATAAAGACCTTCTGCCCTTTTGGGTTTTTCTTGACAAAAATGAGGCTCAAAGTAACTGTCTGTTTATCTCAATATTTTTGATAGTTAACATAATTATTACAAATATATGTCTACAATGTTTATTAAAATACATTATTAAATTTATATTATATTCATGATAATCATGTTTCAGTTATTTTCACATATAATATTTAATAATGCACACAGCTGAAATTAAAAATCTGTAGATCATAATGGCATTTCTAATTCAAAAATATGGTCTGGTGATTGATTATTGACCAAACAAAAAACGATTTAAAATAACGAGGCTGACTTTATAAACTGCTCTTGGAAAACAATAAGATCAAATTATAAAAAAGCTTTTATTTTAATAATGCATTTGCATTGCATAGTAAATTATTTTAAAGGCAATGCTGTTTGTGTTTCTTCGACACCATTGGGGTAAAACCATATTGTATATGGCACATTATTTAATATCAAAAATAAATTCACTGGGCTAAGAAGTCCAATCTACCTCGAGATAAATGCTTGATAATCTTGATGTAATTATCAAGCATTTTCATCTGTAACTTGTCTTCCACAACCTATTCATTCAAATTATGAAATCTAATAGAAAATAAATAATAAATATAACAGCCATCATGAACTAAAATGTTGTTGTATTTTTAGATATATATTATATTTTATTGAGATACCTAAATATACACAACAAAAACTATATCGAGTACGGATTCTTATTGAAAACAAAATGTGTTTAAAATAATTTGCTATGCTATGCAGAATTAAAATAAAATTTTGTTAGGACTGCAAGGCAATCACTCACTAATGCTATGTTTTCAAAAAGCAGTTTCACAAAGTTAGCCTTGCTTATTGTTTTAAATTTTTTTGTTCAATGGTCAATTATTGATCATATCTTTGAACTAAGATAGAATTTAGATATTAACTTTCTACTGTGGAAATTATTATGAGACATGATCAATCAATGATATTATATTTATAATTATGGATAAGACAAGACAACATATTTAAAAAAAACATTGAAAAGTGAAGACATATTATATGTATTAAATTGCCTACTACAGTAATAGTGAAAAATATTGAGATAAATCGACATTTACTTTGAGCCTCATTTTTGTCAAGAAAAACCCAAAAGGGCAGAAGGTCTTTATGTTGAAGTTGTAGCTGAACACTAGATCTTTCATTTGAGCCATTAAAATTAAAAATCCATATGGTTCTGCGAAAGTTATGGTCATTTCCGTAGCACGTTACGGTTGACCGAACATGAAATGTGTTGTACTTTAAACCCCTAGCAACCACACACCACCCATAGCAACCACATTTTTTCCATTGCATATTAAACTGTATGATGTAAGCTTTTATATTTGATAAGTTTTAAGTTTATATCTACACTCGTTGGCATTTAATAAGCATCTGAATTCGGGTTGATTTAAAATCAGTCACCGTTCCGCTTGAGCGAGCATGAAATGATCAAATTTCAAATCGCCATAACTCTGCAACGGTAAATCCGATTTTAAAAAGTAAAACCTTTCTGAAATCAGCTTAAAAAGTTCTATTTATATTCCAAATATTAGCCAATTTCATGATGGTTGATGTTTTGGCCTGGTTAATTTGACACGGATTGACCCGTAACTCAAGATTATTTTCTTTAAATCAACACTGCACTGCATTATATATTGTCAATATGTAAAATAAATTTCAAAATGACCAATAATTTGCTTGGAAACACAGAAAAAAAGCGTTTAGTTTAAGAGAGTCTCAAGCAAGATATTACCTCCACTGAAAACAGAGAGAGACTAACGCCTGTCTGGTGTGTTAACAGGCTGGATAGCGCGCCAGAAACTAGTTTCTTTACCTACAATTATGTTCAACAATTGTTAAAATGATAAAAAAGTTAATATTAAACTTTTAAAATTATTGAATAGTATAAACTTCTTGATATTTACTAAAATAGTAAGGAATTTAAGCCCTAAAACTGATTACTGTATTGGCGGACTAATACCACAGCTGGTGGACCGCCAAATGCAAGTGAAAACATGCTGAAGTCGACTTGTAAAAAACTCGTTAATTGAGGGATTGCTCGTTAAAACCGAACTTAAGAATCTTATGGAAGGTAAATCGTTAACCGAAATCTCGTTAACCGAGGCGCTCGTTAACCGAGGGATCACTGTACTGTATAAAAGTAAATTTCACCCCCTGATTATCCAACATGCAAAAGTTTGGAGGGCATCAGGGAGTTGAAATGTTTTGAGAAGACCTTTCATGAGACTTTACCTTTCCTCTACTAATTTAATTAATTGTCTATGGTAAGTAATAAAATATTCCCAATCTTCACCTGATCCTCAAGATCCTCAGTTGAGATCCTTGATAAAAATTGAATATCGCTGAAGGACATGTCAGGAGGCATCCACGGCTCCCGCAGATAGAAGAGGAGACGGATGGTGAGGGTCGCTCCAGCAAAAGGCACCTTGATCAAAAGCTCATCTCCGGGACCACTTTCACACACAGTCTCCCCCATCACTCCATTGTCCTGTCTGGTGTTCCATACAGTCAAGCTCTCTGAGGCTCCGGTAATTTCTGCAAGGTCACTGCACAATCCTCCTGACAAAGTGAAATTCTCATAAGCATACTTCATTGGATATTATTGACAGGGGTAAAAAATAATAAATGATAGTATAGGTATGGTTACTTCAGTACTTGTAAGTAAAAGTAACTTAAAATGCATGTAATGAAATTGAAGACTATACAAATGAGAAAATTGGAATAGCATTAAAATAGGTGGAGGTCTGATATGAATGGTGGGCATAATAGTTTATTTGAAGGTGAAACAGTAATGGAGAAAATGCACAATATCTAGACAAAATTATTGCATTAAGAAAAAGGATGTAAAATAAACAGAAAGAGAAAAAAGAAGATAAATTGGTCCTCAAACCTCAACTGTTAAAGAGTGTGGCTGAATATATTATACTGTACAACACATCAAGAATAACAACACTAACACTAACTAACTCTCTGGGCTATGGTGTTGACAGAGTACCATATACTCTGTGCCGGTATTATGATGGGCATTTGAGGAACGTAGTCTAGTTTTAGTGATTTCGAAGGTGTGTCGCATCAGTGTTATTTAAAAGTACAAATTTATGGCTAAAAATTATTTCACATAATGTACATTGCACTATCCTTGAGTAACACTTCTAACTTTCATCAATTACAGATTTATAACTTAGAGGTAAAATTCCTTCCACCTGATGTAACTGTAGTGTCATACCAAGTAAGCAGGAGGACCTTAATGAGTCAATTAAAAAAAAAAGACAAATCACTTATCCTTAGAACTATCAATGCATCAAAATACAGCAGTGTCTTAAGATATTTAAAGTTTACAATTATGCTATCAACACAGTATATAAGAAAGAATAATATAAAATAAAAACACTGTACCTGGAAATCCATTCAATTTGATATAGCCTATTTGGCGTATATACTGTTCCATTACAGAACCTCTTATTAAGCTGTCCCTGATTTCCATCTGTTTCTTGAATGTCTTCACAATCCTCAAGTAATTGTCTAATCTGAAAAGATCCATGTTAATAAATACAGGGTAATATTCACTTACTTATAGGTAGTAGGTAGTCGGCAGCTACCAAACAGGGAGGTACTACTGCCTGGGAAGATATTGGAAGCATAATATATTGTCTAATAGTAGACCCTGCTACTATATGGCATCACGAAAATTGTGACCAAGTCCCAGGTTACTGATCTGACTTTCTGCCTCCTTTACACACAATTGCAGGATCTCAATTGTTTCTCTTACTTTGACGACACAACATACTGTACATATATTGTTTCTCACTATTGATTTTTTCATTTTTTAATTTCTTTATGGTTCTTTATCATTATTATTATTATTATTATTAGTGTTGTTATTATTATTATTGTTATCATTGTTATTTTGTTTTTAATTTTGTATTTTGTATTATAAATTTTATTTACTATAAATTATTGTTTAATTTTTATTTTTGTATTTTTATTATAAATTTTATTTAATATGAATAATTATTATTATTACATTTTCGCCTCCCAGGCCCTGATGTGGGTCAGTGACCTGTGCCCGGGTGGGCTAATCCCCATAAAAAAAAAAAAAAAAAAAAAATTATAAATAAATACCCTTCATCAATCTGGTGTGGATCTGAAACATAGAACTTTTCAAGGATGAACACAATTATACTGAACAGTACATATGAGGCGCTAAGCATCACAAAGGGGTAAGGACCCACCTTGGACAAAATGCGTTTTTTGATGGATATCACTATTTTCACCCTTCCTCTGCATGTTGGCATTGGATGTAACCCCCTAAGTAGACTGGAAATATGGTTAAAAATCCTTCAAAAATAGGGTGTCATTTCGCCTCAGGCCAGGAGCTACATATCTAGCTGTGTGCTCAGTAAGTAAAGGTGGTCACATCCCGTTCAGAGTGAGAGGAGCGATTTTTAGAGAGGGCAGAGAAAGACTTTGATTATGACGAGGCCATTATAGTTATAACACACCCCTCAGGATTTACGTAACTTCAACTTAAAACGACGGAACTAAACAAAGTAAGATTGTAATATTATTACTTTTTTTACTCAAGATTATGCAAACTTTCTCCGCCATTGTATTTGTATGTTAATTACGTTTGGGGGGGGGGGGGGGTTGGAGGTTAATGGTGGGAGGACGAGTGTAGTGGTGTTTCCTTATTATTACACACTATTATACTTAGCAATATTATAAATCTTTGGCTAATAATAAGGACGGAAAGATAAATACTGATAGGCAAATGAGTTTTTTATTATTATTTAATTTGGGGGGGGTTGGGGTTTATGGGGTTGGGGGGGGTTGGGGTTTGTGGGGTTGGGGGTGGGTTGGGGTTTATGGGGTTGGGGGGGGTTGGGGTTATGGGGTGGGGGGGGGTTGGGGTTTATGGGGTTGGGGGGGGGGGTTGGGGTTTATGGGGTTGGGGGGGGGGGTTGGGGTTTATGGGGTTGGGGAGGGGGGGTTGGGGTTTATGGGGTTGGGGGGGGGGGTTGGGGTTTATGGGGTTGGGGGGACGGGTAAGACAAGTGTTGTTTTGGGTGATCATTAACTTGTTTTACAGTATTAGCCCACAATAATAAGAAAATTTTGTAGAAAAAACAAGATTATTGTTGGTCTGAAGATCAAACAACCAAACATGACAGGTAGTTATTCTCATTCGACTCGCGATACAATAATAACTATTCACAGCACTAACTTCCAGTTTTCACAGTTTGGGTTAGGTATTATTTAACTTTGAGTCATGGGTACTTCTTGGATACTTGGCAGAATGACTTGTTATAACCTGGTCCTAGCAAGGTGGAGTCTAGGCAAATATGTTCACTTGACCTCATATTTGGCTTTCGTTACTGAGGGATATCTACGGTTATACCTCATTAATAAGGTCTACCTGCAAGTTTACTTAGTCATAAAAAAAATTGTACCATAAATGTGGACATTAAAAATCTTCTATTTTGGTACAAATTACATGAACAGTTATAAGAAGACAAAAGCTGCGTCTCTTCCATTCAGCAAGAAATAGAAACACTCTCGAGTTTCTTCTTACCATAAAAAATTAACTAAAAAGACAAACTGTAATATCGTGTTTCAGTACGTTGATGTACAAAACATTTTCTTCATTATTTTATGATAAAACAAGTCTAACAAACATTATTACAACATATACTCTTAATTTTTGTTATGTAATCGGGAAATAACGACTTACTATATCCGGGTTGAGAGTGTTACAGCACCTAAGGAGGTGCTGTAATTTAAGGGCTAGATTACGGCCTCACTTACGGAGTCCGCTGCCAAATATTTGTTTTGAGTACACCGATCAGAGACTGTAAGTCCAGTTATGGGGTAAACAAAGAGATACAGTCCCGTAAATGTTTTAGAGTATGCGTACCCAGGGATACGTAAGAACTGGAAAGAATGATCGTCTTTCTCTTAAAACTCGACAATAAACTTAAAATAATAGTAGCACAAACGAAAACCAACCTCCACCGCGGCCATTGTGAAACTGGTCAATGAAATTAAAATCATACCCAGACTGCTTCCTTTGAAGAAAATCAAATGTGATTGGTCGAAAAAAATTTGCGTGACGATATCAATACCTCATTGGTCACGACTGGATGACATCAGTCAGCATTGTGTATGCCTGATGCGTAGATAACATCTCCTCACAGAGATGAAGACTGAAAACTATCTTAAAATCAATTAAATTCAATTGTCACTATTATCCATTTCCGCCAAGTATATATAGGGTTCAAAATGTTCAGAATAGCGGGATCTAAATGTTTCGGTAGTTTATAACTTTCGGGGGCGCTATGTCCGAAAGTAAAATAATACCAAATTACCTGATATCATTGAAATAAGCGCCGTCGTCTGGTGAGGAACACAGGTACGTCACTGAGTCCCTGATATCACTGAAGTGAGCGCCGTCGTCTGGTGGTGAACACAGGTAGGTCACTGAGTCCCTGATATCACTGAAGTGAGCGCCGTCGTCTGGTGGTGAACACAGGTAGGTCACTGAGTCCCTGATATCACTGAAGTGAGCGCCGTCGTCTGGTGGTGAACACAGGTAGGTCACTGAGTCCCTGATATCACTGAAGTGAGCGCCGTCGTCTGGTGGTGAACACAGGTAGGTCACTGAGTCCCTGATATCACTGAAGTGAGCGCCGTCGTCTGGTGGTGAACACAGGTAGGTCACCGAGTCCCTGATATCACTGAAGTGAGCGCCGTCGTCTGGTGGTGAACACAGGTAGGTCACCGAGTCCCTGATATCACTGAAGTGAGCGCCGTCGTCTGGTGGTGAACACAGGTACGTCACCGAGTCCCTGATATCACTGAAGTGAGCGCCGTCGTCTGGTGGTGAACACAGGTACGTCACCGAGTCCCTGATATCACTGAAGTGAGCGCCGTCGTCTGGTGGTGAACACAGGTACGTCACCGAGTCCCTGATATCACTGAAGTGAGCGCCGTCGTCTGGTGGTGAACACAGGTAGGTCACTGAGTCCCTGATATCACTGAAGTGAGCGCCGTCGTCTGGTGGTGAACACAGGTAGGTCACTGAGTCCCTGATATCACTGAAGTGAGCGCCGTCGTCTGGTGGTGAACACAGGTAGGTCACTGAGTCCCTGATATCACTGAAGTGAGCGCCGTCGTCTGGTGGTGAACACAGGTAGGTCACTGAGTCCCTGATATCACTGAAGTGAGCGCCGTCGTCTGGTGGTGAACACAGGTAGGTCACTGAGTCCCTGATATCACTGAAGTGAGCGCCGTCGTCTGGTGGTGAACACAGGTAGGTCACTGAGTCCCTGATATCACTGAAGTGAGCGCCGTCGTCTGGTGGTGAACACAGGTAGGTCACTCTGCCTCGGCCTGAGTCACTGTTTACTTCCTGTCACAAATTTCCAACTTTATACTGAAGTCATATAAAGACGACAAAAACTTACATCTTGGGATATATTACATTTTATTATTACCTAGATAATCCTATACTTTTAAAATATATTTAATTTTATATATGGTTAACCGATTTTATTTGATAAAAATCTTTTCTTTAAACTACAAAGTAGTTTATATGAACCGGAGATAAATTTCAGATCGTTCTTGATGAAGAATCCGAATTCGTTAAAATATTTCCGTCGCTCTCTTAGGTTAAACACAGTACAGTTTATACTCAAGGAAGACTTATGGAAGAGGGTATTGAGCCTCTCAGTACAGTTTTGTACTCAGGTATTGTTGTATAGTAAAAAGTAATTACTATTGATCTCCGAATATTTCCTAATATCAGGTGCACATGGCTTCAAAATGGTCACAAAATGCCCATAATATTGGTCAGATTACAAAACTTTTTCTGGGGGACTTACATTGCCCCCCCCCCCCCCCAAATAAAAAATAAATAAATGAATAAATAATATTAAATAAATAAATGGGTGGGCTCGCTGTGCTCGCCATATTCCCGGGCCCACAACTTCTTGGATCCCCTTTTTTCTTATCTTTCTTTTCTTTTCTTTTTTCTTTTATCCTCTTCACCACTGATCGGCTCGTTAGCCGCTTGGGCGATCGGTCACGTCTCTGTTGGCACGTACTGAACATGCACTGGCTCCTAATCAGGGCCGGATTCAGGAGTGGGCAAAGTGGGCAGCTGCCCAGGGACCTCCACAATCTGGGGCCTCCACATGTGCGGTAGTAGCTATATCAGGGCTGGTCGACTTGAAACCAGATGAATGACTCCAGTCATGTCTCACTTTTGTGTGTGTGTGTGTTGGGAATTTGTACACTATCAATAAATATACAGTTAACTAAAAATTCCTCAATGTTCTAATTTCCTCAATATAACTGCATATGGCTTCAAAATTCAACAAAGAAGTGTTCAAATTTCAAAATTTTCCCGGGGGGCTTACAGGGCCCCCCGGAACTCCCGGTTGTTTAGGCTCGCTTCACTCGCCACCCCACCCTCTTGGGTAGTTATAATGATGAGGGTCTCCACAAAGAGGCTGCCCATGGGCCTCCACAGGTCTAAACCCGGCACTGCTCCTGATTGTATCTAAACCCGCTCCAGTTACCCCTCACAGTTTTCTGGACTTGCGGGCTGCGGCTTCTTCACTCTTGAGCTGTACTCCTTGTGGAGCGAGCATCCACCAGCTCCAGGTATAGACATTCGACTGAGCAGTGCCCTTTGAGATGGTTATACACCTCAATTAGGTTGTAGTGGATTTCTCTCCTACAAGCGCTGTTTGTCGCTGAGTAGCTGACCTCACGAATTCTCCAGTGTATGCCTCGTGGTCTAGGTCAACCAGCGCCGCCTTACATGACGGAGGTCAACTACTAAGCCACGCCTACCTCCGCTATTTAAGACCTGACCTCATGGTGGTGACCACTCTCTTTCGACCTACACCAACCAGCAAGCAACGCCACCTCCTCCTCCGCCGCTGCCTGGCGGCCCTCGCTCCCGCCGGCGAGCATGGCGACCCACAAGCTTGTCCTCCCCTGAGCATCCTCACCAACCAGCTCTCTCTACATCACGCTTGTAACCACTCTGCCACTTCCCAGCACCAAGCTGCATTGTACATCCAATACAACATGTATACAGAGAGCACATTGTGAGTTTCCTTCCTCCATCCCATCCTGAGCCCGAACCAACATCACCAACCCCACAAGGTCACCCCTTGCCCGTCTGTAGTATAAGCTAGGCAAATGCAGGCGCTCTAATCTCTCAAGATAGCTGAGGTGCCGAAGTGCTGGCACCAGTCTGGTGGCCCTCCTTTGGACATTTTCAATCAACTGAGAGTCCCTAGTATTTCTTGGGGACCAGACGGGGGGGGGGGGGGGTGACAGTACTTCAGACGGGGAAGCACCTCACTCTTGAATATCGTTACGAGGGACGGACCATCTAGAGATCTGAACGACCTTCTTGTAAGACCTAATAACTTAGTTGCCTGATTCACCTTCTCACAATTGCCCGAGAACTTCAGTTCATTGTCAACATACTGTACACACCCGTTGTGACATATGGTACGCCTCCTTATCGTTGGTACGTCCCAGGTGCTTTTTATTCCTGGATCCATCCCAGGAGTGTATACAGTATGTATATAAACAGACACTGTCACATATGCACACACAAGAGAGAGCTGTGTCATATTACTTTTATCCTCTTCACCACTGATCAGCTCGTTAGCCGCTTGGGCGATCAGTCACGTCTCTGTTACGCACTGTTGGCGAGTACTGGGCATGCACCGGCTCCTGAATGTACCTGAACCCGCTCCAGTGTTGGTCAAGTCTGGTCTTGAAAGAGCTCACATTCGGTGCCGTCACAACACTTTCTGGTAGATTGTTCCAAGAGTTCACAACTCTCACTCCGAAAAAGTTTGCCCTCACAGTTCTCTGGACCTGCGGCTTCTTCAGTCTTGAGCTTTGACCCCTTGTGGGGCGAGTGTCTGCCAGCTCCAAGTAAGGACACTCGACTGATTAGTGCCCCTTGAGATGCTTATACACCTCAATTAGGTCACCCCTTGCCCGTCTGTAGTATAAGCTAGGCAAGTTCAGGCGCTCCAATTTCTCAGGGTAGATGAGGGGTCGAAGTGCAGGCACCAGTCTGGTAGCCCTCCTTTGAACATTTTCAACCAACTGACAGTCCCTAGTACTGTATATCTTGGGGACCAGACGGGGTGACAGTACTCCAGATGGGGAAGCACTTCACTCTTGAATATCGTTACGAGGGACAGTCTAGATTAGAGTGGCTGCAACTGCCTAGCTTATACTATAGGAGTGACCTAATTGAGGTGTATAAACATCTTAAAGGGCACTACTCAGGGGTGGATCCAGGGAGTCCGGAGCCTCCCTTTTCATCAGAAAATTCCAATACTTTTATTTTAATGCAGTATTGTACTCGGCCGTTTTTGCATAGCATAAAGTAATTAATATTGACCTCAGAATACCTCATGATATTATGTGCACATGGCTTCAAAATGGCCTAAAAATGTCCATGATATTGGTCAGATTAAAAAAAAGAAATCTGGTTCCTCCAGCCTGGGTAGGCTCGCTCTGCCCTACAAGGGGTCACAGCTCAAGGTTGAAGAAGCCACTTCAGCTAGTGTATGGGCAATAGTGTTTCGAGAAAAGTCAAGTTGTAACAAGTAAACAGACTGGCAGATAGAAGGAAGGTTAAGGATAGCATTATACTGTGTCCCTCCTACACTTATGGGTGAGAAATATTTGTGAGAGATACACTGGAAAATGATCATTAAAAAACAGTGAGATCAATGGAGTGACTTGGTAATACTCCAAAAGACATCAAACAGAACATAATTGTACAATAGGAAATTTTTGTGGCAATGATTACTTCCACACTCAGTTAGGTGATCACTTCCCATCACATTCTGCATCACATAGATACACTGGGGACTGCATCACATACATACACTGGGGAAAGAATAAGAGTTATGTTTATGGCTTCCTTTATTTTTTTGTATTTGCTACACTGACTCACTACAAGCACGGCTACTTCCTGTATAAATAACTCATAACTACCAGTATTACTACAGTGACGACAGATAAAGGCAAGGTCACATATGAAATGTCAATGCTGGTACGGACACACAGTGGCCTCATGACCACCAAATATAGGGTCAGAATGCCGACATTAACTCCCAGTACAAGTACAGCACTTAGAACTGACAATTTATGCCTTCTTCCTACAAACCCTGCAAACCTACTTATTATGTCTCAAAACAGAATCCAACAAAAAAAAAACCGCACGCACGCGCACACGCACACACACACACACACACCTATTCCTTGCCTTAACAGGAATGACAGAATGTAAACAGCATCACAAACATGGTCTGTGCAGCACCACAAACATGGTCTGTGCAGCACCACAAACAGGGTCTGTACAGCATCACAAACATGGTCTGTAAAGCATCACAAACATGGTCTGTAAAGCACCACAAACATGGTCTGTAAAGCACCACAAACATGGTCTGTAAAGCACCACAAACATGGTCTGTAAAGCACCACAAACATGGTCTGTAAAGCACCACAAACATGGTCTGTACAGAACCACAAACATGGTCTGTAAAGCACCACAAACATGGTCTGTAAAGCATCACAAACATGGTCTGTAAAGCATCACAAACATGGTCTGTAAAGCACCACAAACATGGTCTGCACAGCATCACAAACATGGTCTGTAAAGCATCACAAACATGGTCTGTAAAGCATCACAAACATCGTCTGTACAGCACCACAAACATCGTCTGTACAGCACCACAAACATGGTCTGTACAGCACCACAAACATGGTCTGTACAGCACCACAAACATGGTCTGTACAGCATCACAAACATGGTCTGTACAGCACCACAAACATGGTCTGTACAGCACCACAAACATGGTCTGTACAGCACCACAAACATGGTCTGTACAGCATCACAAACATCGTCTGTACAGCACCACAAACATGGTCTGTACAGCACCACAAACATGGTCTGTACAGCATCACAAACATGGTCTGTACAGCATCACAAACATGGTCTGTACAGCACCACAAACATCGTCTGTACAGCACCACAAACATGGTCTGTAAAGCACCACAAACATGGTCTGTACAGCATCACAAACATGGTCTGTAAAGCATCACAAACATCATCTGTACAGCACCACAAACATGGTCTGTAAAGCACCACAAACATGGTCTGTACAGCACCACAAACATGGTCTGTACAGCACCACAAACATGGTCTGTACAGCACCACAAACATGGTCTGTACAGCACCACAAACATGGTCTGTACAGCATCACAAACATGGTCTGTACAGCACCACAAACATCATCTGTACAGCACCACAAACATGGTCTGTACAGCACCACAAACATGGTCTGTACAGCATCACAAACATGGTCTGTACAGCATCACAAACATCATCTGTACAGCACCACAAACATGGTCTGTACAGCATCACAAACAGTCTGTACAGCATCACAAACATGGTCTGTACAGCATCACAAACATGGTCTGTACAGCATCACAAACATGGTCTGTACAGCACAACAAACATCATCTGTACAGCACCACAAACATGGTCTGTAAAGCACCACAAACATGGTCTGTACAGCATCACAAACATGGTCTGTACAGCACCACAAACATCATCTGTACAGCACCACAAACATGGTCTGTACAGCACCACAAACAGGGTCTGTACAGCATCACAAACAGGGTCTGTACAGCATCACAAACAGGGTCTGTACAGCATCACAAACATGGTCTGTAAAGCATCACAAACATGGTCTGTAAAGCACCACAAACATGGTCTGTACAGCACCACAAACATGGTCTGTAAAGCACCACAAACATGGTCTGTAAAGCACCACAAACATGGTCTGTAAAGCACCACAAACATGGTCTGTAAAGCACCACAAACATGGTCTGTACAGCACCACAAACATGGTCTGTAAAGCACCACAAACATGGTCTGTAAAGCACCACAAACATGGTCTGTAAAGCATCACAAACATGGTCTGTAAAGCACCAAAAACATGGTCTGCACAGCACCACAAACATGGTCTGTAAAGCATCACAAACATGGTCTGTAAAGCATCACAAACATGGTCTGTAAAGCATCACAAACATCATCTGTACAGCACCACAAACATGGTCTGTACAGCACCACAAACATGGTCTGTACAGCACCACAAACATGGTCTGTACAGCACCACAAACATGGTCTGTACAGCACCACAAACATGGTCTGTACAGCATCACAAACATGGTCTGTACAGCACCACAAACATGGTCTGTACAGCACCACAAACATGGTCTGTACAGCACCACAAACATGGTCTGTACAGCATCACAAACATCGTCTGTACAGCACCACAAACATGGTCTGTACAGCACCACAAACATGGTCTGTACAGCATCACAAACATGGTCTGTACAGCATCACAAACATGGTCTGTACAGCACCACAAACATCGTCTGTACAGCACCACAAACATGGTCTGTAAAGCACCACAAACATGGTCTGTACAGCATCACAAACATCATCTGTACAGCACCACAAACATGGTCTGTAAAGCACCACAAACATGGTCTGTACAGCACCACAAACATGGTCTGTACAGCACCACAAACATGGTCTGTACAGCACCACAAACATGGTCTGTACAGCATCACAAACATGGTCTGTACAGCATCACAAACATCATCTGTACAGCACCACAAACATGGTCTGTACAGCATCACAAACAGTCTGTACAGCATCACAAACATGGTCTGTACAGCATCACAAACATGGTCTGTACAGCATCACAAACATCATCTGTACAGCACCACAAACATGGTCTGTACAGCATCACAAACAGTCTGTACAGCATCACAAACATGGTCTGTACAGCATCACAAACATGGTCTGTACAGCATCACAAACATGGTCTGTACAGCACAACAAACATCATCTGTACAGCACCACAAACATGGTCTGTAAAGCACCACAAACATGGTCTGTACAGCATCACAAACATGGTCTGTACAGCACCACAAACATCATCTGTACAGCACCACAAACATGGTCTGTAAAGCACCACAAACATGGTCTGTACAGCATCACAAACATGGTCTGTACAGCATCACAAACATGGTCTGTACAGCATCACAAACATGGTCTGTACAGCATCACAAACATGGTCTGTACAGCACCACAAACATGGTCTGTACAGCACCACAAACATAGTCTGTACAGCATCACAAACATGGTCTGTACAGCATCACAAACATGGTCTGTAAAGCACCACAAACATGGTCTGTACAGCACCACAAACATGGTCTGTACAGCATCACAAACATGGTCTGTACAGCATCACAAACATGGTCTGTACAGCATCACAAACATAGTCTGTACAGCATCACAAACATGGTCTGTACAGCATCACAAACATGGTCTGTAAAGCACCACAAACATGGTCTGTACAGCACCACAAACATCATCTGTACAGCACCACAAACATGGTCTGTAAAGCACCACAAACATGGTCTGTAAAGCACCACAAACATGGTCTGTACAGCATCACAAACATGGTCTGTACAGCACCACAAACATGGTCTGTAAAGCACCACAAACATGGTCTGTACAGCACCACAAACATGGTCTGTACAGCATCACAAACATGGTCTGTACAGCATCACAAACATGGTCTGTACAGCACCACAAACATCATCTGTACAGCACCACAAACATGGTCTGTACAGCACCACAAACATGGTCTGTACAGCATCACATGTGTACCCTATCAACATTATCTTTATCTTCACTGAAATGTTTTCCACCAACCACTAGATGATGTTTGCCCTAATTGATGAGATAATAATCCCTTGCAAAATGGTCTAAATGTTCCTGAATAATAGTTTAACTACTTTTAAACTTCACTATGGTAGCTATTCAATGACGTAACCGCCCTTGTCAAGGGTGGATCCTGGGGGTCCGGATCCCCTCTTTTTCATCAGTAAATTACAATACTTTTTCTTTCACACAATATTGTACTCAGATATTTTTGTATAGTTAAAAGTCATTACTATTGACATCAGAATATCTCCTAATATCAAGTGCACATGGCTTCAAAAAGCCCATGATATTGGTCAGATTTAAAAAAAAAACATTTTTGGGGGGGGGGGCCCTCACAGAACCCCCCCCCCCCCCCCCCCCGCCAAGTGGGTGGGCTCGCTACACTCAGCATTATCCCCCACCCACAACTTCTTGGACCCCACCTTTTTGATATTCCTGGATCTGCCCCTGCTTGTTCTCTAATCATGTAATACTGCACTAGCCTATTAATGTTTAAATTGGAAGTAGTGTGATGAATTTAGACTACGTATTTCATGAAATACAAAATTATTATAACTTCAATGGAGATGTAAACACTGTACAGTACAGAGAAAGACAATATGTTCCAAACCGGCAAACTCTTTAGAAAATTTTTACAATAACAACAACTGTTTTAGTATTGGACACTTACCGATACCTATTTTCCTCTCTCTCTCTCTGACAGCAACTATGTGTCCGCACTGCAAAGAACTGTCAACAATATCTGGGATGCATGCCTGTTCTTGAGCAGACTTTAGACTCTAAGCCTTATTTTGAATACAGGTATTTCCATAAAAACAGTAGATAGAAAAGCTAGTGCATACAAAATTTCTAATAAAATATATACATATACATATGCATATACATACCCGCATATGCACACCAGGACATTTCCACACACACACACACACACACACACACACACACATATATCAGTATATACTTATACATCAGGGTATAAATACAGTATGTACATGCACATACACATATGCAGTAGAATCTTGAATACCATTGTGTCAGCTATCCATAAATGGCAGATATGTGCCTTAATGTGATTGATCTTAATAAATGTTGCTTTGGGTGAGAGCTGCATTTATAACTACCAAGTGTGACATCAGTTTCTGCACTACATAAAATTTAAAAAAATGCTACAACTAGACTTTTTATCTACGTACAGTATTAACTGATTTTTTAGATGCTGACCTGAAAAACATAGGTTTATAAACTTCCCCTACAGTACTGTACTGTTCTTGTGTTGGACTTTGAAATACAGACGTTTGTTTTTCAATTACTGTATCTGCCAGACAGCAGTTCCAACTGTTGTACTGTACCGTACAGTGAATAGTCAAAATCTACTTGCGTGTGTGTACAGGTTTAAGTATATAAGTATATATATGTATACTTGCAAATGCCTTCATATGCACATGCATGTGTATGTTAAGTGTACTGCATATATATAATTTCATTTTATTATCATATTTTTTTTCCAGAAAGTCAAGTCAATTTGGCCAAGAGTCTAATCTGTCTTCTCCTTGAAAATACATGTACAATATTCTTGCCCAGTCAAGGCCTCACCATAAACTGTTTTGGATACAGTCTTTTACTGAAAAATTGAATAAATATGACCACCTGAGAATATAATTTACAGTTCCTAATGGCTTCTCCAAAACATGCACATTATCCTGTACAAATGTACACAAAATATATATAGTCTTATCTAACATATACAGCTTAAAGAACATTGACTCAATGCACTTACAAAAGAATTAACCCTAGCTTGGCTGACTGAATGCAGTTATTAGGATAATGAGCTGAGAGGCGACTCTACCACAATACCTTCAGCACATCAGGAACCTCTCCTGTTCTGCATTTCATGTGAGAATTTTTGTAAGTTGTATCAGGTATATATATATATATATATATATATATATATATATATATATATATATATATATATATATATATATATATATATATATATATATACAGGGAACCCTCACTTTATGCGGTTAATTCAACCCACGGCGGCCCGCGTAAAGTGAACAACATAACATATGGGATTAATTGAAATAGAGACCGGGCCGACCCCCAAACTCCACTTTTTCAGACACAATACCTACGTTGTAGTAAAAATAACTTCTTAATTTTATGATGGTATGCACACACAATTAATAATTAAGAGAAATATCAATAATATTAGGTTTTTTAACACTTACATTAGTAGAAAAGATGGCTGGGCACACGGGGATGGGGGGTTGGTTCCGAGGCAGAGGGCAGATTATTGGCCCTCACCTGTATCACTTGTATCAATTGTATCACTATCCACCACAGAGGCTTGCAGGGCCTTTTTGTTAAACCCCTCAAAGTCCATATAAGTCCATATCCTCACTATAATTATCACTATCACTGACTTGGGCCGGCTGTGGTGGGTGGCAGGTGAAGAACTCGGTAATATTTTGATGACTGGGCGACCTTGTGTGCACCCTGCTCGCGCCGCTCTCCGCGTAAAGGAGTACACGCACCGCGGAATGTGAGCATTCCGGTTTCGGCAGGGTACAGCGTAAAAGCGGAATGTGGGACCGCGTAAAGCGAGGGTTGACTGTATATATATATACTAGCAGAATCGCCGCTCATCCGCTAGGCAACGGTAGGACGCCACCCTCACTGTTCAGTCCCCAAAATTACTTCTTCCATCAATAGTTCATTAACGGTGTATGTAAGTTCCACCATGTTTTTCACTACTGTACAACGGTACAGCAAAGTATATTTTCTTAGCATTAAACTGCTATTATTTTATTGTCTAATCATCACTACATATAACATCATCCATCATCACTACATACAACACCACCCATCATCACTACATATAACACCATCCATCATCACTACATATAACACCATTCATCATCACTCCATATAACACCATCCGTCATCACTACATATAACACCATCCATCATCACTACATATAACACCATCCATCATCACTACATATAACACCACCTATCATCACTACATATAACATCATCCATCATCACTACATATAACACCATCCATCATCACTACATATAACACCACCTATCACCACTACATATAACATCATCCATCATCACTACACATAACACCATCCATCATCACTACATATAACACCATCCATCATCACTACATATAACACCATCCGTCATCACTACATATAACAACATCCATCATCACTACATATAACACCATCCATCATCAATACATATAACAACATCCATCATCACTACATATAACACATCCATCATCATCACTACATATAACACCATCCATCATCACTACAGATCGGTAAAGTAGTTTCCGAGATTCTCTTGCGGACACACATACACACAAACAAACGCACACACAGACATACTTCTTTGTTTTATATATACAGTCAACCCTCGCTTTACGCGGTCCCACATTCCGCGTTTCCACGGTACCCTGCCGAAACCGGAATGCTCACATTCCGCGGTGCGTGTACCCCTTGACGCGGAGAGCGGCTGGCGAGCACCGCCATTTTTGGATCCAAACCTCCCGCCATCTCTCCCGCCATCCGCCATGATGTGTAAGTGGCGCGAGCAGGGTGCGCACATGGTCACCCAGTCATCAAAACATTACCGAGTTCTTCACCCGCCGCCCACCACAGCCGGCCCAAGTTAGTGATAGTGATAATTATAGTGAGGATATGGACTTATATGGACTTTGAGGGGTTTGACAAAGAGGCCCTGCAAGCCTCTGTGGTGGATAGTGATACAATTGATACAAGTGATACAGGTGAGGGCCAATAATCTGCCCTCTGCCTCGGAACCAACCCCCCCATCCCCGTGTGCCCAGCCATCTTTTCTACTAATGTAATTGTTAAAAAACCTAATGTTATTGATATTTCTCTTAATTATTGTGTGTGCATACCATCATAAAATTAAGAAGTTATTTTTACTACAACGTAGGTATTGTGTCTGAAAAAGTGGAGTTTGGGGGTCGGCCCGGTCTCTATTTCAATTTATCCATGTTATGTTGTTCGCTTTACGCGTTTCTCACTTTACGCGGGCCGCCGTGGGTTGAATTAACCGCGTAAAGTGAGGGTTCACTGTGTGTGTGTGTGTATGTATATATATATATATATATATATATATATCATCGGTAACTTCCATATGGTCAATAATTAACATAAAGGACCTATAAGCACAGTAACCTGCTTCACCAGCAGGACACTTAAACGTTAGCTTTATATAGCATGAGGAATGAAGAGTAAGCCTGTATGTAGGTACAGTTCAGTAGGCATATTGTCTATATTATTATCCTGTAAACTTTTTGTCTTGTGAAAACAGGATTCTTAACACAACGATTTCTTACAATACTAGTTTCCAGCTTCCAGCATGATTAAAAACTCATATAATTTAAAGTCTACATTTAATGCCATTATAATGTGCATACACAACTTAAGTTGACAATGTCTTGAGAAGAACACATTTCATGCTAAAATTTACAAGAAGCTTCGATTTTTATACAAGGAACTTAATTGAATTTACAATGTCATTAAGTTTCAGATCTTGCATGTAACACCAATGATGTGAGTGCAATATACCATAACTTTCATGTAAAGAAGAAACTTGACCTCCGTGCCAGGAACTGGTACTGTACAAGTGTACAGTATAGCTTGAATTTTACATCCACTGCCTCTCAGTCATAAATCCTAGTTACATTGTATTTCTTTAGGTATGAATATTACAGTTGGTTACAATACTGTACTTAAAAGTATGTATAACGCACTGGCAACTCACAGCACACAGGATGCAATTATGAGTGTTTAGAAAAGCGGTTTATGATCAAATGGCTTACTCATCACCTCATCAGGTAACTGTTTACTTATAAGCAGAGCTTCTCAGCATTTAGGTGGTTTGTCACTCGTCTTAATTTGTGTAGGACCCTGATTAGGTGAGAGGGTATTCACCAGACCAAAACATAATTTTTCCCAACATATGTTGCTATTCTAGAACATTATGTTGACGCAAGTGCTGGTACAGTGCGATTGAAAATGGACCTGACACCCAGTTAATTGGTCTTATTTTATACTACACACAAGTAAGTCTTTCTTCAGTCATAAAACATATATAAGATACATAAATTACAAGAAGGAAGTTATCATCACTTTATCTCATTTTCTTTTACCTCGTGTGGGTAATGGATCCTTTGAGTCAATCTGAGCTTAAAAAGGGTAAAACAAATGTAATTTTATGCCTTCACATTACTACAGTGGTGCTGTATATCTCAAATATATATCAAAACCTGAGAAACAACCTCGTGTTTGCAAATGTCAGTGCTGAAACTCAAAAGAAATTTACTCTTAACCACAGAACTAATAATACAGTATACAAGGCAAAGATTGCTGCACTATAGGAATTACTGTATATTTAAATCAAATTAATTTCAATTATCATATCACCACTTACCAGCTTATTAGCTACTATTTGGGCAGTCAGTCTGTTCTTTGTTATGACCATTATTCAATATTGGTACAGAAGGAAACAAGAGTACCCCGAGAAAACCTGCAATGTTTGGTGGGGTCACACAGTAACATTGGAAAAACACCCTTCTCACATCTGTCCCAGACCAAGAAATTGAACGCAAGACAACACACTTGTCACCACTGTACTACCTTATTATGTGAAAAAAGTTAAAGTGGGTCCTGTAAATCTGATGGTCTACAGAATACTATACTCTACTATGTCTTCAGTACACAAACAGACAATTGTCTTCACTTCCTCAACTGTAAAACTAAAGTATGGTGGACTTGTGATGTATCTTTTCTGCCACTTCTAGCATCTATATGTCAACCAAAATATGGTCAGCTTCAAACCCAACACTGAATTTCTATATATAAGAAAACAATTCAATATGCAGATAGAGTAAATAATACAGTACTGAGTATGAGTAGAAATAAAGTCTGTTTCCAATGCGTGGGTCTGAGAATCTCTGCTTTAGAGTTAAAAGCCTCAAACTTCACTTAAGGGTACAGTACAGGTAACATAGATTTATAAGGAAAGTACTGTACAGGTACGTCCAATACATATAAAATAAACATTACGAGTATTATAACATGAACCTACATGACATTTAACAATTATCAACATGGAAAATAAGCCAGTTGAACTTCCATAGTAGTCTATCAGGACCAAAGCACAGTGCAGCAACTGATGTTAAATAAGTGCCATTGAAACTTTCAACCAAGAATTATGAACTATACCTTCTTGATTACCTAATAAGAAACACAAGATAGTTACAGTATGTCTGCTAAACATTGGGTTGGATGCACAGCAGCTTTACTGTTACCAGGGTGGGCATAGTGAAGAACCCAGCACTAAAGACAATGTCGATATGAACTTAAGGACATGTCATATGCTGGATTTGAAGTATTTGACCAACAAAATGTAGTGCTCCCTCACTTAGGGTACTGTACTGTAATTCTGTTTTGTTTCCAACATATACCCAAAAATTGCTTAATGATTAAGAACATCTAAGTCGATGTCAACACTTACACACCTCATTTAACAAGAGAAATTAGAACATCTTCAATCACTTTTTTGTAGTATAGAAGGGCAAGGGGGTAAAATAGAGATTATAACCACCTCAAAAGGCATTACTCAGTCAAGTGTACAGAGGTAATAGCCATAAGTTAAAGATGTTATTACTGTAGTAATGAGAAACAGAAAATCATCAGAACTAATTTCTGTGGAGTAAGGATTCTGAACTCATGGAATAAATTGCCAGACAATGCTGTGGCAGCACTAAGTATAAGCTGCTCTAAGACCAGACTTGACCAAAACTTTATATGTTTAGGTACATTCAATAGCCTGTACATGGCTAGTACTAACTAACAGCACATAACAGTTAGTAAACTGATAAGTGGAGAAGTGGATAAACATAAAGGTAACTGAAAAGGTTACACAGCTGTCATGCAGTAAAGACATGTCTTTGAATTGTAATCTTTGTGTTAGACTGGATGTACTATTCCCTTCTCTCCCACAAGGCTGGCAATCAATCCCAAACTGGAAATCTACATACTAAATATTAAAGTCAAAATATGTTATCTTTTGTTTTAAAAGATTTTGACTGATCCAAATGAATAGAAATTGCATTCCTGTATTTCTACCACTTAACTCAAAGGATCCTTTTCTTCTATGAATGAGATGCACATTTCATACTATACTCATTAATTAAACTTTTGTAAACCAGATGGTATTAGTTTTCTCCTTGTGAGAAACAATGCCTAAACTACTTTAGTAACTGGTGTCTGAAGTAACTCACATTTATCATGGAGACACACTAAAGGATTTATCGACCAACTTTTTGGTTAATAAAACTGTATGTCATTTTTTTTTTGACATGTAGTACACATTTAATGAATACATGGCATTACTTAGTTAAAACCTAAGGATGTGACGTGTAATAAAGTCTAGTCATGTTTAGAAGAAGTTTAGCATCCCAAGCTTATTTCATCATCGTACTGTACAGATTTGATGACAATATTCTGGTTTTCAACAAATAGGTTTTATAACCATTTATGAGTCATATAATTTGCTAAGGTTCACAACATCAATAGCAACTTCTCCTCTCGGTATGTAATAAATCTGAGGTACAAAATAAAATCTGACAGCCTTCAATACTACCTGATCATAACCAAATTTTGCCACCTCAAATCTCTTTCTGATATGGCAGCTAAACACTAGATTTACTAAATTTCACTGAATACTTGAGGCCACTAAAATTACTTTCGATACGTGAATATTTTCAGAAGCATTGCCATGTATATCCACAAAATAACAGACAAAGTTCAGGTAAAATTAACATGTTTCACTTTCCAACAGATCTAGAGAACTGTATTATCTCTTGCAACATGTAGTTATTATTTTCTACAACATGTGAAAGAACACAACTACGAACTTTTAAGACAAAACAATGCAGACATAGAAAATAAACCAGCTTATAATAAGTTCATGACTCTGACACCCTGGTGTAACATCACAGTACTTGTCATCATCTTGTTACCATACAGCACAGGTGGTTATTTTGTCACAAGTGAGCAACAATGACTATGAAGGGACATAGGTGGTGGCAACAAGACACAGGTGATCATCACAAACTTCATCATAAGACAGAACGTGGTTAGTCATATGTCGTGAATTGGAAGTCTTAACTACAATGGTAAATCATCGTATATGTCTGGCAGGATTAACCACAATGGCTTGGCAGCCTTCACCACTGTAGTTGGTAAATTATCAGTATGGTTTTATAGCCTTCATCACTGTGGTCAGTAACAATCATAAAGGTCTGGCAGTCTTCACCACCATGGTCTAGATCAGGGGTGTCAAACATGCGGCCCGACACACTCTTGCATGCGGCCCATGGCCCATTTGCTGCTCCAGCTTTACCTTGAGGAGCTAAAACAAAATAGAGAGTGTATCCCTCAGCTGAATAAAATAGTCTACTGTTTCCTAGAACAAAATACTCAATCAACATCACCAATGAAAGAACAATAAGACTAGAGATGGTTTTAACGGTTAATTGTGGTTGTAAGCGTGCCACTGTACAAGTTGTAATAATAATAATAATAATAATTAATGGTTTATTGAAAGAGCTTGGCAATAAATTGGTGACAGAGTTTTATGACTGTATTCATGCCTTTGATATGAAACTTCAGTTTTTTAAACGGCAACTATCAGAGAGCAATCTTTCTCACTTTCCGACCTTGAAGTCCCTGCAAGACACACCTGAGTTTCATGCTGATATCAACACAAAAAAGTACTGCATCAAGATTTCCAAATTAATGAATGAGTTCCAAGAAAGATTTGCTGACTTTAAAAGACTTGAGAAGGATTTTTTCATTTTTCAGGACCCATTCTCTGTTGGTGTTAATGAGGTACCAGAACATCTTCAGTTAGAATTAATTGAGCTCCAGTGTGATTCTGTGTTGAGGAACAAGTTTTCGAGTGTTGATGTTGGCACATTTTATCAATATTTTGGACCAAATTATCCCAGGATTAAATGTTTTGCCTCAAAGATTATGTCAATGTTCGAAATACATATGTCTGTGAACAACTCTTTTCTGCGATGAACTTGAACAAGTCTCGGCTTTGGTCTCAACTTACTGATGCGCACCTTAATTCATTACTGAAGGTTGCTACAGCTCAGTCGGTACTGCCAAACTTTGATGCACTGGTCCATACCAAGAGGTGCCAATTATCAGGAAGCAGCAGTAGCAAACAATAAGATTGACCAAGGTAAGTAAACACTTGATTTGTTTGTTTTTAAGGGTTTCGCAAGAGCGCAGACTAAATCCACCTTTCTTATTTTGTCGTACTACTCACCTAAGAGGTGATTGCGAAGTGCTCATAATTATGTTACTTGGCCCGCATACTGTGTACTCATATTAAATCTGGCCAGCCTTGGCAAATGAGTTTGACACCCCTGGTCTAGGTCTAGATCTAGATATCTTTCACAATGGTCTTGTAGTCTTCGTATGAATGGTCTGGTAACCTTGAATAATGGTTAAAAAGTTTTCTAAAAGGTTTGGAAGCCTTTACCAAGATGATCTAATAGATGTCACTACTGTACAACTGTCTGTGACCTTTTAGCACAATAGTCAGGCAGCCTTTATCATAATGGTTTGGTAACCTTTTATATCATGGATGGGAAGCCCTAAGGCATCTTACACCATAGAGGTCTCATACCTCTGTCACAAGTGTATTTATAGCTTTTACTGTAAAGTTTTACAAAGGTCTTGTAGCATTTTATCGTACAGATCTTCTTGGTAGAACGAGACAAGTTCTTGGGAATAACAATAAACTTTAGGGAGCAACAGACAACTTTTGGGAAGTAACAGACAACTTGTGGATAGTGGTTGTTAACTTCTTCAAAACTAGAATACAAGTTCTTGGTAACAATATAACATTTTTGGTAACCAGAAACAACTTTTTGTTGAAATACTACTCCTGGACAAATGTGGCATTCTAATGAAGAGAGAAATTTCAAAGGTAAAGGACATATTTACAGTGCTGTATGCTGTATATACTGTACTGTAATATGCATAATTTCTACTGGTCACACTGAATGTTATTAGAGTATTATTCTTTAGCTATACATCCAAATATCATCTTTCATACTAAGGACTCATCTCTCAGACTGTCATAAAATGATTGTTTGTTCTTTTTCACTTTAGGAAGATTATAGTTTTTTCTGCAAAAATGCTAACTATGTCTATTGCAAAGAGTATTGCATTTTCAACACATTTCCACCATACTACATAGTAAACAATAGCTTACTAAAATAAATGCCAATGGTGAAAACAATTACAAGTCACAAAACAAGTGCCAAGATGGCGACTTGCTGACTGTGAGGTAAAATGAACCATCTCATTCCACCCTCATACCGACGCTTCCTCAATCACTGTAATACTGCGGTGGTTGCCCGATTTAATTTGTGCTCTCTGGTTGCTTGCACTGGGAGCCTCATGGGTGGAAGACGACGAAGAGGAGGAAGAGGCGGCACCTCCTTTATCTGGGGGTTTATCTATTTTTTTGGGAGAGTCCTTACAATTAAAAGAAGACGACTGCTTCGTTATGGACATGAGACGTTTTCTCCCTCGTCTCTCTAAGATATAAGGTATTTCATTTGTTTTTACTAGATTGTTTTCATATTCACTCATCAAGAGATAGTTCTCAACTTTGTCACATGAAGTAATACAATCCCCGAGGTATTCCAGATCCTCTAAAAGGTGATCAGGGATATCCATGTCTGCTATGCCTTCTTCAGAAATACATGTGAGTTCAGGTTTGTTCCTTGTCTCTGGAGTTTCAAAGGCAATGGATCGCTGGTGAAGGAGTGCCAGGGACGAAGTGTGTGCTTTGAGTGGTTCACGGGTCAGTTGGGCCAAGGAGTCCCGCCTCCGGCTCTCTGGACAAGTCTCTTTAACACAGGTGTTGCTACCGCCAGATCTGGAAAACAAATACAGTGTAAGATTACTTGAAAAAAAGCAATGGAGGGAGTATTTCTTAGGCAGTCAGGGCAGAAAATAAATATTTCAAATAAACTGTTTAGTATATAAATAAGTTAAGAAAAGGTTGGGATAGGTTTGACAATGTAGACAAAAATAATAAATAAGGTTTTTATATCTAACAAGCAACTATACACAGGATAGTTATGTACAAGATAGTTATGCAACTGAGGAACACTGCAGTCAGGAACACTAGGGTCAAAGGTTATAAAAAAAAAATGGGTACGTACAGTGTGTATACAGTACTGTCAAAAGTGGGAATGAGACAAAATAAGCTAAAATGGATATGTAAAAAAAAAAGGTGAAAATAATGAAAATGAAGAAGTAGAAGAAAGAATGTTGCAAAAATATCAGGAAGGGAAGCCTAGATGGGCAAAGATGGAAAGGGATAACAGCCTGAGATGGATATAGAGGACACAGAAGGGAAGACGTGCACTCAAGACGGTGGAAGGGGAGACTGGAAAGGTAAAGGAGGAATAAAGTAATGTGGGAAGTAGAGACAATCAGAAAGGAAGGGGGAGGAGAAGACTACAGTCGAAAGATGGACACCTGAGAAGAACAGTGTGCCATTGATGTAATGAAGGGCTACTGATCTTTAATGATTAAGGCCAGTACAGGGAGAGGATGTTTTTGAAGAGTCCAAGTGGTGTAAAATTAAATTAAAGGGAGGGGACTTACTTATCGTCAGGTGTATCTACAGATCCCCAAACTGTGGCCCACTAAATCAAAGGAACTTAAGAACCTTAATAAACAATTCAGCGGTGCTCAACCCTAGCCACCTCCTTATCATGGGGGACTTTAACTATGGCGACATCGACTGGAGAAACGAGTCCACCCCGAATGACTTGAATAACCCTGCTACTCTTTTCGTAGAAACTCTGAGAGATAATTTTCTGTTCCAACATGTTAGAGACCCGACACATTACAGAGGGGAGCAAACACCCAAGCCACTTGACCTCATCATAACAAACGAGGAGGGTATGGTGGCCAAACTGGAACACCTTGCCCCAGTTGGCACCAGTCACCATATAGTGTTGTCATTCAGATTTAACTGTTACCTAGTTCAGGATAAGGCCAGGCCAAGGTGCAAATATTACAAGGGAAATTACAATGGGATGAGGGAAGAGATGAGGGGTATCAACTGGCGTGACTTATTAAGGTACAAGAACGCAGACACTACGCTGAATATCATAACTAGTAAAGTGACCCATTTGATCGATAAATATATACCCAAGACCAAACCCAGTGCTTCTAGGAATACGAGGGGATCCCTACACATGAACCATGCGGCGGTCGACAAAATTAAGAAGAAAACCCAGAAATTCAAGATGTGGGTTGGGTCAAACGATGAGCAAGACAGGAGGATGTATGCAAGAGCCAGAAACCAAGCAAAGATAGAGTGTAGAAAGGCTGAAAAGGAGTTCCAGAGGCTGGTTGCAAGCGAGGTCAAGTCAAACCCAAAGGCATTTTACCACTATGCAAAGTCGAAATTGAAAACGCGAGTAGTAGTAGTATCAGACCTGAGGCTGGTGGATGGTAGTTACGCAGATTCTGACCAGGATAAAGCTGAGGCATTGAACAGCTTTTTTTCCTCGGTGTTCACGAGAGAGGATGCAACTAACCTTCCTGTGTTTGAGGACAGACGGTTCGACACAGCACTGACCCACATTGTGTTCACAGAAGAGGGTATTAGAAATAAACTGTCCAGGTTAAAGGTCCATAAGAGTCCCGGACCTGACATGGTGCATCCTAGAATGCTAAGAGAGTTGTGCAACGAGCTTGCAGAGCCCTTGAAGATCCTGTTTTGTAAATGCCTGGATGAACAAATGGTCCCCAGTGAATGGAAAGTGGCTTATGTGAGTCCTATCTTCAAGAAGGGCGATCGTCGCTCCACGAACAACTATAGACCGGTGAGCCCGACCAGCATAATATGTAAAGTACTTGAGAGTATTATCAGAGATGACACAATGGAACATCTAATACGAAACAACCTTGTAAGAGATTGCCAACATGGTTTTATGCCGGGGCGCTCCTGCTTAACACAATTGCTCAAGGTATTGGATATTTGGACCCAAGGCTTTCGACAGTGTACCCCATGAAAGGCTGAAAATCAAACTGGAAGGGTACGGAATTTGGGGAAATGTCCTAGCGTGGATAGAAGACTTTCTACATGACCGCAAGCAGTGTGTGGCGATTAATGGCATGAAATCATCATCTGTACCTGTCACAAGTGGGGTACCACAGGGCAGTGTATTGGGCCCGCTTTTGTTTGTTTGTTTCATAAATGACATGCCTGAAGTTGTACACTCCTCCATACAAATGTTTGCCGATGACGCCAAGTTATTTCGGGAAATTAAGAACCAAGCGGACTGTGAAGAACTGCAGAAGGACCTCTGTGGGCTCCAGGAATGGTCGAAGAAATGGCTGCTGAGATTCAATGTCACGAAGTGTAAGAGGATGCACCTGGGGCGTAACAATGGTAAGGAGGCGTATCATATGTTCCAACGGGATGAAGAAACAGCACTAGTTGAAAATGTGTGTGAGAAGGACCTAGGTGTGTATGTTGACAATGAGCTGAAGTTCTCGGGCCATTGCAAGAAGAAGGTAAATCAGGCAAATAAATTATTGGGTCTTATAAGAAGGTCGTTCAGATATCTAGACGGTCCGTCTCTCATAACGATCTTCAGGAGTGAAGTGGTTCCCCATCTGGAGTACTGTCACCCCATCTGGTCCCCGAGATATGCTAGGGACTGTCAGTTGGTTGAAAATGTTCAAAGGAGGGTCACCAGACTGGTGCCTGCACTTCGGCACCTCAGCTACCCTGAGAGATTGGAGCGCCTGAACTTGCCTAGCTTATACCACAGACGAGCAAGGGGGGACCTAGTTGAGGTGTATAAGCATCTCAGGGGGCACTACTCAGTTGAGTGTCCTTACTTGGAGCTGGCGGATGCTCGCCCCACAAGGGGTTACAGCTCAAGATTGAAGAAGCCGCAAGTCCAGAATAACCGTGAGGGCAAACTATTTTGGAGTGAGGGTTGCAAACTCTTGGAACAATCTACCAGAGAGTGTTGTGACGGCACCGAGTGTGAGCTCTTTCAAGATAAGACTTGATCAACACTGGAGTGGGTTCAGGTACATTCAGGAGCAGGTGCATGCCCAGTGTTTGCCAACAGTACGTGACAGAGAAGTGACCGATCGCCTGGGCGGCTAGCGAGCCGATCTTTTGGTGAAGAAGATAAATGAAAAGGAAAAGTAATCAGAGACGTGACCAATCGCCCAAGCGGCTATCAAGCCGATCAGTGGCGAAGAGGATAAAAGTATTAAGTGTGTATTCTAGGTTAGTAAATATACTAATCAAACACTAAATATTCAAAGAGATGGTTCTTGAAGACTTAAGTACTTCAGGGTAAGAGTGATACTGTACAGTAGGTCTCTTTCTAAAAGAAATTTGGCGTGCAGGTCTGTATCAACATAGGCTAATTACATGCATGCCAGTATATAAATATTTATTTTTTAATTTTTATTTTTTATTTTTTTACGGGGATTAGCCCACCCTGGCACAGGTCACTGACCCACATCATGGCCTGGGGGGCAAAAATATTATAATAATAATAATAAAACAGTATTACCCAGCTTTACTCGGTTTCACTTTACGCGATTTCTCATATACGCGGTGCCTCGCCAGAACCGAACTTTCACTTTCCGCGGTTCATCTACCCATATACGCGCAGAGTGTCCGGCTCGACGCTATTATTAGATTCGCCCCACCCGCCTGCTCCCTCCTCCCGCCTCCGCCTGGGCAAGCCGCGTGGTAAGGTTGCGCAGTGCATGTCTCTGTTGCGTTATCACTGACGTCATATGACGTATCGGACTGTGATTGGCCATGCATCCCTACCCTCCTCTGCCGCAACCCACCACAGCCAGCCAGAGCCAGTGATAGTGACAGTGAAGGTGACTTTGAGGGATTTGTCAGGGAAGCCCTGACAACTGTAACTGATAGTGATGGTGATGCACCTAGTAATGGTGATTCACTTGAGGGCCAGTAATCTGCCCTCTGCCTCGGAACCAGCCTCCATCCCCGTATGCCGACCCATCTCTTCTACTAACGTAAGTGTTACACCTAACTTTTAATTTTCCTAACCTAACCTTTATTTTTCCTAACTTAACCTTTATTTTTCCTAACCTAACCTCTTCTATATTACTTGTTTGTTCATACCATCATAAAGTTAAGATAAAATTTTTACTACAACATAGTTGTGTGTCATCAAAAAGTGGAGTTTGGGGGTCGGGCCAGTCACTATTGGAATTAATCCCATATGTTCTGTTGTTCCATTTACGCGGATTTCACTTTCCGCGGTACCCTGTGGGTTCAATTGATCGCGTAAATCGGGGTACTACTGTAATAATAATAATAATAATAATAATAATAATAATAATAATAATAATAATAATAATAATAATAGTAATAATAATAATAATTATAATAATAAAAATAATAATAATGATAATAACCATAAATAATTACAAAAATGAAAAAATATTATCAATATAGGTACCCTGTAGTGGGAAATTATATATGTATGTTGTGTTGTCAAAGTAAGAGAAACAATTGAGACCCTGAAATTGTGTGTAAATGAGGCAGAAAGTCATATCAGCAACCTGGGACTTGGCCACAAATTTTGTGATACCATATGGCAGCAGGGTCTACCATTAGACAACACATTATGCTTCCAATATCTTCCCAGGTGGTAATATCTCCCTGTTTGATAGCTGCCTACTATCTACTACCCATATAACTAGTATATACAATCTTTAATAACTAATATGGTAGAAGGTGTAACTTACAAGTGTAAATATTCCCTGAAAACCCCAAGAATTACAAGAACTAAGACAGCATACAAATTCATACTTTCAGGAGGTTCCTTAGCCGAGTTGAATGATGGAGAGGTTTCTCTATTATAGGTAAATCAAGGTCAGGTAGTTCATGAGTGTACCCAGATGCATCTCCAAAGGTTTGGACACCCACTGTGGTATCTTCAACTCTATCTCTGGACAGTAAATCATTTATTTTCCCAGGGGGATCAAGATCTTGGGTAGACAGATTCTCGGCTATTACGATAACGTAAATGAGCATAATTTGGAGTGACACTTATGAGAACCAACGATTCTACTAGAGGGACATTTTACATTTATCTACAAACTCGCATAATAACACAGGTCCAGGAGGTAACAGCCAGGAGGGATGGAAGTAACTGTTGATTGACTTCCGGGGAAAAGAAAACAATCTTTCTTGAGGTTTCTCATTAGCAGCGGTAGGAGTAATGAGCGGATGGAATGAAGAACTGTGACAAGTATCATTTCCTGTTGAGTTTCAGGTAAGTTGCAGGATCAAAGAGCCAGCCTAACAGCTTTCCTGATTGTTAAATTTTTTTTTCACACTGTTCATTTCCCTTTAGATGATAGGGGGTAGTAGGAGTCATAATAACTTCTTTATCCATTTGAAATTTATGCACCTCTCAAGACATGTACTGAGTGCCTCGGTCAGAATGTATGGAGGAGGGATATTCAAACAAGAAGGAAACCTTTGTGAAAGCATAAGGTCAGGTCATTGTCTGAGCAGACAAGTCTACACTATGGTAATATGGTATGTAAAGGGGAAGCAGGAGGTGCATAAACAACCCAAAGGGCACTACTCAGTCGAGTGTCCATACCTGGAGCTGGCGGACGCCCGCCCAACAAGGGGTCACAGCAGCAAGTCCAGAAAACTGTAAGGGCAAACTTTTTCATTGTGAGAGTCATGCACTCTTGGAAAAACCTGCCAGAGAGTGTTGCGACAGCATCAAGTGTGAGCTGTTTCAAGACCAGACTTGATCAGCATGTTCAGATACATTGCCAACAGAACATAACAAAGACGTGATCAACCGTCCAAGCGGCTAACGAGCCGCAGTGGTGAAGAGGATAAAAGTAAAAGTATCAATCACAAGTAAAAGGTACTTGTTTTTAGATATTGACGGTTCAGGTCCAACGAAGTCCATTGATATTCTGTCGAAGGGTCGGACAGCCTGGATAAGATGGCTAGGTGGTGGTCTGAAGAAGTGAGGTTTTAGCTAAATGCAGATAACACTGGATGCATGTCTTTTTTACGTCTTCCAGTTCAGAAGGGATTGTAGTGGATTTCTCCCCTACAACTGCGTATCCGTATTCCAATGTCACCGTACCCTAGCAACCAAACGAGCGGCGTCACCAGATGCGCCGCCGTATCCTAGCAACCGAGCCAAAGACCGGTTACTTCTCGGGTTTTCCCAACGTGACTCATAGATGACTCACGGCTGCTGGGTATATAAGCTCTGTCTCTCCATTGAGATTCATTCCGGCCTCACTTCTACAACAAGCAACACCTCCTCCTCCGCCGCTGCCTGGCGGCCCTCGCTTCTCCTCGCCTGCCTGGCGGTCCTCGCTCCCGCCAGCGAGCATGGCGACCCACCAGCTGTCCTTCTCTGAGCGTCCTCACCAACCAGCTCTCTCATTCTGGTCTCTCTTCTTGAACAAGCAACACCTCCTCCAGCAAGCTCCACGCTGTCAGCATTAATTCAACCAGGAGGCCAGCAACAGGCAACAGCTTCTCTAACGAAGCTCCTGCACATCTACCTCCTTCAACACGCTACTCACCGAACGTCTCTACAGAGCAGCTCCTCACCACTCGACACCTCCAGCACCAGACTGTCTGTCATGTAACTTATATTATATAAGAAAACCACCTTAGAGTTTCCATCCATCCTGAGTGCTAGACTACATTAATATCTCGATACCCCTACAGGATCAACCACCTTGAGGAATCCACTTGAACTCCGGTGTAAACGATAATATAAAATCACCTAACTCAAATCTAAACTTATAAATATATACTTGAAACATAAACAACTTAAAAACTAATAATACTGTAGTTAGATAACTAAAACAGTAGTAATAATTTAAATAAGCAAATTAACAAATAAATGAATATATAATAATAATTATAATAATTATAATAATAATAATAATAATAATAACAATAATAACTGAATAACTAACAAAAATAATAACAATTGAATAGTTAACTCACAAATACAGTTCTATTAATACCTGTAATAATCACTCACGATCAATCAGAGTAATGTCCTCACATCTGAGGGTTGGTGACCACAGTCCTCCACTCTAAACGTTCTCGGGCTGTTTTTGCCAATCCTCTAAGGTTTTGTATCTCTCTGGGGACCCAATTTTTAATTTCATTCATCCATCCCAGTCTGTGCCTTCCCATGGCCCCTCTACCCTCAACTTCGCACATTAATATTTCTGTCATTATCTACTCAATCCCTGTTTATATGAACACTAGACTATTTAAACAACAATAATAAGTAAATAATTGTATAAAAATTATAATTAAATTAACAACTATAATAATAATATAGTAAAAATAATCTTACTTGCGTGAGTGTTTGTGCTTGGCAGCATTCCTCCTATGTATGTCTATAAGGAATATGGTCATGGAGCCAAAGATGACGAAGGTGGAGGAGAAGTAGTAGCCTGCCTTGTCTCCATAACCGATGTTGATGTAACCTGTGGATGACGAGAGGGTGGGGTAGTCTGCATGGTTGTCAAAAGCACCAGACTTTGTTACTTAAGTGAAAGTAATGTTACATTGGAATAATGGTACTCTAGTTGAAGTAAATGTATCCAAAGTTCAATGTACTCAAGTAAAAGTAAAAAATTATCTCGTTCATAAAGTACTCAAATACTGAAAGTAAAAAATAACAAAAAATTATTGTCTCAAAAATTAAAATAATTCCACAATAAATTATAAAAAAAAATAGTTAACTAAAGATAAAAATAAGACACAAAGCATTACACATGTTTATTTGCAAATCTTTTTATTGAGATCAATCAATAACTAATTCTCGAAATGATGGCTGTGCAATCAAGATCTCTTAGGCCTAAATATAAGCCCAGCATGACCTACCAAAAGAGAATAGTACATTTAGCTGCTCTTCTCCCTACAATCCATCGCAGGGATAGTGAATGGGCTGAAAATATATCCATCCAACACTGTGATCACTTTCTTCCTTATCCCTTACTACTACTACTTTGCTGTCACTTGGAACCGATTATGACAATCATCCAGCTATGTTGCAATGATATGAGTTATTACGGCTGTCACCTACGATGGTGAGTTCCGAGGTGACTAAAGAGGCTGATACGGGACCTGCAGGGTCGATCACAGATGTTGAACATGTGGGGGGTTACATCTAGTGTGGGAGGGGCAGCGGTAGCGTCTTACCGGCGTTGGCGCTTGTCTGCCTCGTTATGCAGTCGGGCTAATTCCATGTGTTATGATGTGGAGTAATCGTCTCCCAGGTGAGGGTGTCGATTTGGCACTTTTTCAGGTTTGTCTTAAGACTATCCTTATACCTTTTCAGTTGCCCGCCAGCGTTACATTTACTATTCGTTAGGTGACTGTAAACTAGCTGCTTTGGCAGTCTACTGTCGTCCATGCGGGTAACATGGCCAGTCCAGCGTAGTTGTTCATGGATAATGGATAGCCTCGATGCTCCTACATTTGGCATCAGCAAGAATACTGGAATTTGTTCTCTTGTCTTTCCAGCGAACTCGGAGGATGGAACGTAGACTACGTTGGTGAAAGTTTTCAAGTGCCTTGAGGTGCCTCCTGTATGTGACCCATGTCTCGCTGCCATATAGCAAGGTGGGGAGGACCATTGCTCGATATACGTGTAACTTTGCAGATAATTTCAGCTCCCTACAGCTGAAGGCACGGTTTTGGAGTCTGCCAAAGGCTTGAGATGCACATCTGATCCGATGCTGAACCTCTTCATCGATGTGCGCGGAGGTGGACAGGTGGGAGCTGAGATACCGAAAGTGGGTAACATTAGAGAGGGTAGTACCGTTAACCCCTTTGCTGCGGGAGGTAACCCTAAGATGAATAAAATCGTCTGACGGAGGCCAGAATAAAACATTCTGGTGGTAGCCAGAATAAAATGGAAGGCGGTAGCCAGAATAAAATCGTCTGGCACTAGCAAGAATAAAATCGCCTACTGACACCTTTGTTCCTGCCTGGAGTCGTCTTATGTTGAAAAGACCCTTCATCCGGTATCCGATGTCCACCCCACAGGCTAAATTGGCACTGGCACAAGTAAGGAAGGCAGCCAAGAAAATGGAAAAGAGAGTTGGTGCCAGTACACACCCTTGTTTATCCCCCATTTGGATGGGGAAGAACTCAGACTGGGTGCCATTGTGCAGGACACTGTTGTTCATGCCATCATGGAGTTGCCTCACAATGGCGATGAATTTTGGTGGGCAGCCAAAATGGCTGAGGGTCCATCAGAGGACTTCCCTGTTGACCGAGTCGAAGACCTTGGTTAAGTCGATGAAGGCCATGTACAGGTCACGACGCTGTTCTCTGCACTTTTACTGTATCTGGCGGGCAGCAAAGATCATGTCAGTGACGTCACATGATAGCCTAAAGCCACATTGAGATTCTGGGAGGAAGTTTTCCGCCTCAGGAAGAAGTCACACTGCCATCATCCACCTCACACTACCACCATCCACCCTACGCTACCACCATCCATTACACACTACCACCATCCATCCCACGCTACCACCATTCACCACTACTACCATCCACCTCACACTACCGCCAATCACACCACACTACCATCATTTTTGAATCACAGCGTCTAATGGGAAGACCAAGCCCCTGAAGGAAAGGTGGGGGAGAAGAGAGGAGATTCGATGGGTAAGGGGGGATAAGATGTAGTCTTAAATAGTATATATCACCTGAAGATTAAGCATCCCAGATTACTTCACCTGATGATTAAACACCCTAATGCTTCCTGGAGGGGTTAGGTTAGCTTGTTTAATCACTTGGTGAAATAAGTTGAGGTGCATATCCTTTGGGTGGATGTAAACAATTGATATAAATCTCACCTGTTATGGGGACGCCAATAGCCGTGGGGATGGCCTGAGAGCACTGGACAAAACCCCACGTCCTGGCGAAGTTCCTGGCGCGGACCTTCTCGTAGGTGTACATCTTGAGGGAGTAGTGGAACCCCCCGCAGAAGATGCCGTACAGCCATGCAAAGAGCACATAGCCGTGGTAACCTGCTGGGAACAGGCAAGGTCAGATCACCCACATCAACAGTCGACTTCCAGAGCTTAGGTCATTAAGGTCAATGTCTATCTCACTGGCTCCCAGAGTTTAGGTCACTTGGGTCAATGTTTGACTTTCAGAGCTTAGGTTACAGCGTGTTCACTGGGTGGGGGGGGGGGGTTGACTTGTAGTTCCTGTCATGTTAGGTTGGGTTAGGTTAGCTTTAGGGTGAAATAAACTGGGGTGTCTAATCTTCATGTAAATCTCCGTAGTGTAGATTAATACAGTACAACCTTTTTTTTCTATATTTTCAATTTCTTTCCATTCTTTTTTTCGCCCCCCAGGCTCCGTTGTGGGTCGTTTGACCTGTGCCCGGGTGGACTAATTCCCGTGTAAAAAAAAAAAAAAAAAAAAAAAAAAAAAGAAAAAAGGGGTATCTAATCCTCAGGCGACTCAGTTTTCTTCATCATTCAGCTGTATTCAATCTGTTTCTGTAATGATCTAAACTTTTGTATTCTTAATCTCTCACAATATGTAGAGTACCAAAAGCAGATCACTACCTTCCCCTATTACGATAACTTAAGCTACTGTTTGACGATACATGAACATTCTTACTCAGATGAACAACCAAAGAACAGTATATGTAATCATGAGATGTACAGTACCGTGCTGGCAACCGTCCCGTAAATTCCGTAATACCCAGTGTGTTACGTTACCGCCCTCTCTCGCAGCTACATTAAACAACATTTCTCCACGACACGACCCGAGATTAAAACCAAGCGGGAAATCATTAGACACGGGTTGTGTTGTGTCGATAGCCTCGAGGGGAAGTAGATCAGGATGGTGGGTGATAAATAAACCTCAGGGGGTGGAGGGGGGTTGGAGGTTGGAAGGCGATAGGGGGTTTGGGAAGAGGGATTGATGGTGGAGGATGGAAAGTAGAGGCAGGGAAGGACGGGAGAGAGGATTTTGGGGAGGGAGAAAGGATTTGAGGGAGGGAGAGAGGATTTGAGAGAGGGAGAGAGGATTTGAGGGAGGGAGAGAGGATTTGAGGGAGGGAGAGAGGATGTGAGGGAGGGAGAAAGGATTTGAGAGAGGGAGAAAGGATTTGAGGGAGAAAAGCTTGGTATAAAATATATGGGATGGTTTCAATTATGAGAAAATGGACAAGAGAGAGAGAGAGAGAGAGAGAGAGAGAGAGAGAGAGAGAGAGAGATTTTGTGGAAGAGGGAGATAAACGATGTATCCGATAGGAGAGGGAAGAAAAGTGATAAAGATGGGGAAAAAGTAATGAGGAAAATATGGTAAAAAAAAAAAAATGAATAAAGACTTAACACGAAAATAATAACTACCGAGATTTATCCCTTGACGTGTTTCACCTCTCCTCCTCCTCCTCCTCCTCCTCCTACTCCTTCTCCTCCTCCTCCTCCTTCCATTCCTCCACCTCTTCCTTTCATTCCTCCTCCCCCTCCTCGGCGTCCCATCTCCAGTAATTGATACAGTCAAGATTTGAGTGATGACGAAAACTGCTTCCTTGTGACAATATATAAAAATCAAATGGGAATGACATGTTAGTTCTAAAAATGAACTTATTCCTGTTTAAAACTTCTGTTGGAACCCCGTAAAATGAAACTTCTGTTGGGACCCCGTAAAATGAAACTTCTGTTGGAACCCCGTAAAATGAAACTTCTGTTGGAACCCCGTAAAATGAAACTACTGTTGGAGCCCCGTAAAATGAAACTTCTGTTGGAACCCCGTAAAATGAAACTTCTGTTGGAACCCCGTAAAATGAAACTACTGTTGGAACCCCGTAAAATGAAACTTCTGTTGGAACCCCGTAAAATGAAACTACTGTTGGAGCCCCGTAAAATGAAACTTCTGTTGGAACCCCGTAAAATGAAACTACTGTTGGAACCCCGTAAAATGAAACTACTGTTGGAACCCCGTAAAATGAAACTTCTGTTGGAACCCCGTAAAATGAAACTTCTGTTGGAACCCCGTAAAATGAAAACCCTATTAGAACCGTGTAAAATTAAACTTCTATTGGAACCCCGCAAAATGAAACTTCTGTTGGAACCTATACAATGAGGCTCCTATGAAAAGTTCGAGAGAGTAGTCAAGTTGAAATTTAAGAATGCTTCCTAAAATGAGATTTCCTTAAAAATCCTCTAAAACAAAGCCTCCAACGATGATAACTATATAAACGAATCTTCAGACAACAAAATATCCTTAAAAACGATGTCCCACACCTTAAGGAAATAGCCTCAAGCCTTTAAAACACACCCCCCCCCCCCCACCCACCCTCCCTGCCACACAAGCTGATGTACCAAAGCTGTATCCAAATTTCGCATCTAGTAACAGCTATTGAAACTTCTACAGTATGTACCGAACTAAACAAACAATATACTGGAAATACTCTGTGACATTCAACGCCACAATATCCTGACTATTGGGGGTCTGATAAATACCCTTTGTGAACCTGTGCTAAGGATGATTAGGAAGTGCACAAGAAACTAGCTGCTGAATGTGGGGAAAATTCAATTATCACACACACACACACACACACACACACACAAAGGAACTCTCTCAAGTGCTAACCTTCGACAGCGGTGAAAGCCAAGGTAGAGATCCCACAAAGGAACATGGAAGCTTGACACAGGTATTGGCGCCCTACCCGGCATTCTGTATTCTTCTGCAGTACCACGAACCCGAAGGCGCAGCACCCTATCACCCAGCCTAGCCCCAAGTACGTCTGCAGCAGGAGTACTGACACCTCTCCAAGCCCTTCCTCCTCCGCCTGGTGTGCCTGTTAAGAGAGGGCGGTGAAGGTGGTTAGGTTAGGTTAGGTTAGGAGACATATTCTTGTAGGGAACTAGGAATAACCAATTCAACCAATTAATCATACAGCAATTTAACGGACTGTATGGTGAAGAAAATCCGCTATATCGAATGTCCGTTAGATGCGAAAATCCCATCTAACGGATTATATAGAGAGAAAGATCCGTTATATGGAGGTTTTACTGTAACCCAATTATCTCTGTAAAGTCGTGACATTAACCAAAATAAAGACATATTTAATAAGACATATTAGACTAGCAGATGAGACACAGACATAAACACTGAAAGAAAGAAATTACTAGTAGTGTTGAAGGAGGGAGAGAAAGAGGAAAAGGAAGGAGAGGAAGTAAAGAAGAAGAGACGAAAGAAGAGGAAGGATGAATAAAGGAACAAAAAAAAACACACGACAGGTGGTTACAAAGATACAGTCAGATGCAAAGACAGAAAACAATAGATAGACAGGTAGATACACAAAAACTGAATAACATACAGACAGATAAATGAATACAAACACACACAGATAGATACGTATACAGAGACAGATACACAAATACAAAGATCGAAACGCAAAAAATAAACAAATTAAATAATAACACACACACACACACACACACACACACACACAACTACTACTTTGTTGTCACTCGGAATCGAGTATGACAATCATCCAGCTATGATACAATGATATGAGTTATTAGGGATGTCACCTAGTTTTGAGGTGACTAAAGAGACCGATACGGGACCGGCAGCGTCGTCCACATTCGTTGCACATGTGGAGGGCTCCAACTACTGTGGGAGGGGCGGTGGCAGCTTCTTTCCGACGTTGGCGCTTGTCTGCCTTGGTTTGAAGTCGGGCTAAATCGAAAGAATTGACATCTTCTCGTGTGGTACTTCTCCAAGCGTTACGATGTGGAGTAATCGACTCCCAGGTGAGGGGGTCGATTTGGCACCTTTTCAGGTTTGTCGTAAGACTATCCTTATACCTTTTCAGTTGCCCGCCGGCGTTTCGTTTACTATTCATTAGGTGACTGTAAAGTAGCTGCTTTGGCAGTCTACTGTCGTCCATGCGGGTAACATGGCCAGTCCAACGTAGTTGTTCAAGGATAATGGTAACCTCGATGCTCCTACAGTTGGTGTCAGAAAGAATACTGGCATTTGTTCTCTCGTCTTCCCAGCGAAATCGGAGGATGGAACGTAGACTACGTTCGTGAAAGTTTTCAAGTGCCTTGAGGTGCCTCCTGTATGTGACCAATGTCTCACTGCCAAATAGTAGGGTGGGTAGGGCCACTGCTCGATATACGTGCAACTTTGTAGATAATTTCAGCTCCCTACAGCTGAAGACACGATTTCGGAGTCCGCCCAAGGCTTGAGATGCACATCTGATCCGAAGATGAATCTCTTCATCGATGTTTGCGGTGGTAGACAGGTGGGAGCCGAGATACCGAAAGTGGTCAACATTAGAGAGGGTAGTACCGTTAAGATGGATGGATGGTGGAGGTGTGTCTGAACCAAGGGCAGGTTGATAGAGAATCTGAATCCTACGTACACTCGCAACAAAAAGTATCGGTGCATACTGTAGTGTGAGCAATTTGAGACCAGTGACGATAGGTATTGAGAAAGGCGAGTTGTTCCAGCACGTATGTTGGCAGCCCTGAGTTGTGGTGCAGCGTGGACGGCCGCTCTGAGACCTGTCGTCCGTAGCCCCAGTTTCGAGGTATCGCCGAATCCATCGTGCAGCGGTGTTCCTGTGGACACCAACCCGCTGGCTAATATTTGTGAAGCCGAACCCTTCATTATGAAGGGCAATAATAGCTCCTCGTGTTTCCTCTGAGGTTTCCATGTCGTCTGGCATGAGTAGATCTCTACTGCTTCATATTGCCTCTGTTTTATACCCACGTTCACCGAGACCGAACCCTCGCTCATCATTCAGTCGACACAAAGCAACAATCCGAAAAGAGGAAACAAACACACTGATTGTCAGCCATATGGCAACACCTAGTGGAGGGGGGGGGGGGGGTTATGAGGATACACTTACCAACCTTCCCGACATATCACAGTGTATACGTATCGTTTCGAAAGTCGTCGATCACACACTGCACCGATACTTTTTGGTGCGAGTGTACAATCACCTCAAGGCCGAAGTGTTCATACGCGTAAGCATAGGTGTTCAGGATCTCCTGTAGGTCGTGTTTAGTGTGAGCAACAAGGGTGAGGTCGTCTACATACTGAAGCTCAGTAATGGAAGCTGCCGACACCTTTGTTCTTGCCTGGAGTCGTCTTATGTTAAAAAGACCCCCTTCACCCCGTACTCGATGTTCACCCCGCTGGCTAAATTGGCACTGGCACGAGTAAGGAAGGCAGCCAAGAAGAAGGAAAAGAAGGTTGGTGCCAGTACACACCCTTGTTTAACCCCTGACATTCCATGCAGTGGCCATAAGAGGTTGTATGGTTTGTTACACACACACACACACACACACACACATTCACGCTGACTGACATACTGTATATAGACGCCCCCTGACCTGAACATGTTAAGGGCATTGCTGCAGTAGATTACTCAAAGGATTCTTATGGGATGGCAAGTCAAATTTTCCTTTCATTGGAGATACTAGATTAACCAGGTATATTACTGACCAGGTATATTACTGACTAGGTATATTACTGACCAGGTATATTACTGGCCAGGTATATCACTCACCAGGTATATCACTCACCAGGTATATTATTGGCGTGGTGATGCCGAAGGACGATAGGCCGATGGACACGAGGAGGATCTGGACTGTGCGGCTCTTGAGGGTGGCCACGTCGAAGAAGGGCGGCTTGTCGTCCGGCCTGTTCTTCTCCTTTACCTTCCTCTTCTGGTTCTTGAGGTGGAGGATGGCCCGGCGCTGAGGGTGGTAGAGGGACGCCGAGCGGTAGAATGTCCCCATCAGGAAGGTGAGGAAGATCACTCCGGTCACCGCCTGTAGCCCCAGACGCCACCCGATGGACCTGAGGAGAAAAGGGAGTGTGTGTGTGAGAGACTGTGGGAGCTTCTTGACCCTCAACACCGCCAGAGACAGAGTGTGTGAGTGTTGGAGGGAGGCAGGGAGCAGGTAGGGAGGGAGGGAGGCAGGGAGCAGGTAGGGAGGGAGGGAGGTAGGGAGCAGGTACAGGCAGGGAAGGATGCAGGGACATTTTTCTGGGACACCCTATATATGTTCAACAGGTAAAGGAAAACTCTCTCAAGAAACTCATTGGTCAAAAGAAAATTAATTTGAGGTATTTCATGGATCAAAATTACCTAAACCCCCACCACATACACACACACACCTACACCCCCACCACATACACACACCTACACCCCCACCACATACACACACCTACACCCCCACCACATACACACATTTACACCCCTAATACACCCACCTACACTCCCCAGACCCCTACAGACATACATACATACATACATACATACATACGCCCGTACAACACTGGACCACATTATCAAGGTTACCTCATTGTTTCACCTTGATCCAGAGAGGAGAAACAGGCTTGAGAGAAGAACCGAGATATATAGAACCAATAAACATGAAGAGATGGAGAAAAAATGAGAAACAGGAGGAGACAGAGGAGGAAATAAATGTCTGGAAGGAACAGCCGAACACAAGAAGGAAAACGAGAGAGAGAGAGAGAGAGAGAGAGATACGGGACGGTGTGGGTATGGGGGGGGGGGGGGGGGAAGATGAGAGGAGGGTAAAAATGAGAGAGGGAGAGAGGTAAGAGAAGTGGTTATACAGTATATCACAGAGGTGCTTCAACCTGCTGGCGAAGGAGGCGTGACAAAGCGGGTGTCAGGCACAGAGAGATGACGACCTACCTCTACACACACACACTGATAAGTCCTAATGCCTCGCTAACATCCCCAAGACACAATTAAAATCATTAAGACCTAAGTAAGAAAATATGAAAGGACTGAATCCACAGTGCATACCACCGAGTTTATTGTCCTTTATTGTCCTCTCTCTATATATTATGTTCTTGTTTGTTTTATATCGTATTAATTTTATGTTCTTACTTTGTTGATTTATTTATTTTTTGATCTTTTCTTTTGTTTTTGAATCAGTAGGTTTCGTCTTGAGAGCAACTTTCATCTTCCCGGGAACCTGACAGATTTACCAGCGTCGGGAGCAGCGCTAATGAAGGAGGGCCTCTAGTGTGATATAATTGAAGGCCAGGGTAGAGTAGGGTGTGGTAGGGCAGGGTGTGGTAGTGGTAGGGTAGGGTAAGGTAAGGTGAGGTAGGGTACTAGGGGTAAGGTAAGGTACTGTAGGGTAGGGTACTGTAGTATAGGGTACTGTAGGGTAGGGTAGGGTTGGGTAGGGTAAGGTAAGTTAAGGTACTGTAGGGTAGGGTACTGTAGGGTAGGGTACTGTAGGGTAGGGTACGGTAAAGGAAAGACAGGGGAGAGCAAGGACACGGTAGGGGCATGGTAGGGGAGGGTAGAGGCAGGATATGACAGGATTATTTAAGGTCAGGGTAGAGCTATACGGCCATCCATCTACACTGTGAATTATACGAACCTCTTGTCAGCAAGCCTCCCACAATGCACCACTCTGAGAACAAGTTTGACCACAGCTCCCGGTTAGAAATATCACCACAGTTAAGTCATTCATCTCCCCTCTTTGCTTCCCCCCTCCCGGACCTTACCCAAGAAGCTACCTTTACCTGGGGAAATATATATATATATAGTCAGCCTGGAGAAACACGTTCTTATAATGTGCAGAAATTCCTAAGATAAAGACCATTACGAGGAGAGCTTAATGGCTGAAAATGACCGAAGCAAAAATATTAAAGGATGTACTGGGTCCGGGTAGGTTAGGTTAGGTTAGGTTAGGTTAGGGAAGGAAGAGGGCGAGTGAGAGATGTGAGCAAACGGTAATCCACAAGACGGGAGATAATGAGAGAGAGGAGATAATTTAACCGAAGGGAAAGAATTGGGAGTTATATCGCCATAATTCGTGTGCCACTTAAGACAATTATAATGAATGGGAACGACTTTGGGGCGTGAGGGGCGGGAGAAGGGGGGGATGGAATGGGGTCTGTTCTGGACTTCTGGAGTACGTTTTGCTGGGAGGTGGTGAAGGAGAGAGGATTGGCTGGCTGGCTGGCTGGCTGACTCCCTTGTCGTCCACGCGGGTTTAATTTTATTGGGGGTCGTCCAGCCAGGGGGAGAAAAAAAGACCCTTCAGAGGTAATGGGCTCCAGCAAGACGACTTTACGAGATATGGACCACTCGACTGGCCATTTTCTAAGGGGACTGGACCGCTTCGGTGTGTATGTGTGTGTGTGGACCATGTTTTAGGATACTGGACCACCTATATTTTAGGAGAGTGGACCGACCTTATTACAGATCAATGGACCGTACACATTTAAATCTAGGCAAGTGGACCACAATCTCTTCCTGATTTCCAGACAGTCACACACTTATTTATTTTTTATTCATATGATAAATAATTCCCTTCAAGAGGTCTACAGGGAGAGAAATTCCGTTATATCGATGGTATTTTATGTGTGAAACCGCCATAAAACGAATTATATAGATATGAATTCCGTTATATCGAGAGTCCCTGACAACAGAAGCTACCAACACCCACTGACAAACCCCGTGACAACAGTAGCTACCAACACCCACTGACAACCCCCGTGACAACAGTAGCCACCAACACCCACTGACAACCTCGTAACAACAGTAGCCGTTTTCTCTCTCACACGCACCCCCATATCCTTCCACACCCTCACGTGACCTGACAAGAGGCTAGCGTGTTGGCCAGGTTTCCTCTATCACCTCTACTAATGACCCTTTTCCGCTAATCACCCTCATTAAAGGATCATTAGTGGTTTTCCGAGAGCCTAGGGGGAGAGGGTGAGGAATGGAGAGGTAGAAGGGGAAGGGGGGGGGGGGGTGACGTATGTTCAGTTTATTTTGATGTGTAAGTTGTATACATATGTGTGTATATACTGTATGTACATCGCTATCCCACAAAGTTACAAACAATGTTACCAATATCATTACGTTGTTGTGGATCCATAGTAAACAACGGTAACTATTAACTTGTGTTGGTGTGGACGTGACTTTCAACACTGGTGATAATACACTTACCAACACGTGTTACAAACAATCCCTCCCACTACAACCCCCTTCACCTTTCCCTACCACAGCTTTCCACTCGTTCCTCCAACCCTCCCTCCGTTCCTTCACCCTCCCTCCGTTCCTTCACCCTCCTCCCTCAGTCCTCCACACCAACACCGTATACAGTATATGATCACTGAGAGTTTCCTTCACTCACTCATCTTTATTGCCTCTCATTTCTCTCTCTCACTTCGTCCAATTCTACCTTCCACAAATTTATCTCCTCCTCCTCCTCCTCCTCTCCCTTATCATTCGTCTTCCTTTCCCTCTCAACCACTCCGATTTTCCTGAGGTCTTGTTCTTTTAGTCCAGTCTATTTTACCTTTAGTTTTACTGTCAGTCTGTCTGTCTGTTTTTCTCTCTGTAGCTGTATTTCTATTTGTAATTATCTTTCTGTCTCTCTGTAACTGTCTTTCTCTGTCTTTCTCTCTGTCTGTCTCTGTCTCTTCTTTAACTAATGTACACTGTTTAATGTTAGTCTCTCTATCTCATTTAATTATTCCCAATGTTTATTTGTAATGTTTCCTGTATCTTACTTTACGTTAATATTAATCCACCATATTCTACTAATGAAAAATTTCCTTCCATATTTATAATCTACATTTTTCATTCCAAATTTTTCTAACACGTGAATTTATATAATTAATACCTAGCTTCTCTTATCTAATTAATTCATATAGCATCTCTTATTTAACTAATTTACAATGTTTATTTATATTTTATTAATTTTTATTTGTTTTTATGAGTATTTGTATTAATATTATCCAATGGTTTTAATTTATACTCAGCATGTCGGACAGATCAACCCAAAACACAACTAATTTAGGGATATATATATATTTTGTTTATTTATTATTTTTTTTTGAAGGTAAGGTAAGGTAAGGTAAGGTAAGGTAAGGTATGGTAAGGTAAGGTAAGGTAAGGTAAGGATAAGTTAGGTTAATTTTCAGGTGATCTTATTTTTCTAATCTAATCAAGACGCTGGGCCAACACGGTGTGGGCCAGTCATCTGCTGATCTTCTGTTCTTCACACCGTCTTATCTACACCACTCTGACCTCTTGATAACACGTATGACTCTTATAGTGGACCAACTTGACAAGGGGGCGCTAGTCCCTGTTCACCTAGCAGTAAAGTAGGTACCTGTTGTAAGTCGAAAGTTGCGAATTCGTATTCAGGGAGTTGTTGGAGCTTCCAATAACTTGATGACATACACCATTGACTCTTCAGGCTTCTACGCCCTCGACTCTTCAGGCTTCTACGCCCTTAACTCATGAGACATAAAGGCAAGCATGAACTTAGCATGCTTCCCTGTTGGGCGCTGTAAACGCTTCTGCGCTTCACCTTGCACAGGGTGTAAGGGGGTGCCCAATAAACTAGCCCCCTTGTGGGCAATCTAATCTAATCTAACCAACTTGACATATATGAGGGCGAGGAAGGGTCTCTCTCTTTCTCTCTCTCTCTTATTTTTTCCCCCTTTCCTTCTCTTTCTTCCTCCTCTCTCTCTCTCTCCACACCCCCTTCCTTCCTTTCTCCCTCTCTCTCCGTTGCTCCTACCCTCCTTTTTTTCCCTCTCTCTCCCTTGCTCCTTCCCTCCCTTTCTCCCCCTCTCTCCCCCCCTCCCTCATTCCATCTCTCTTACCCTCCACTCCCATTCATCTCTCTTTCATTCCTACCCTCTTTCCCCCCTCTCTCTCCCTTGCTGCTACCCTCCCTTTCCCCCCCTCTCTCCCTTCCTCCTACCCTTTCTCTCCCTTCCTCCCCCTCACATCTCTCTTCCTCCCTCTCAATTTTCTCGACGTTGACCAATAGAAAGATAGGGATGACACTGATGATCAATGCCCTCCACTAACAACCTCCATCTCTGATCACATATGATTCCTGATCACCTGCGTCTCTATGTTTGATGGGAACTGATTTTCCTCATCATCCCTGCTACCATCTTTTGATCAGATTGGTTTATTATTTGATTTATCTCCTTTCTTTATTTATTATTATCGTTTTATGTTGTTTTTCTTTTATCCTCCGTCTCTCTTAATTCTGATTCTTGGTTTTCTCTCTGTGTCTGTTCATAAGCGTGTGTGTGTGTCCGATGGGCCTGTCTAATAATAATATCAACACAAATGATATTAATATAATAAAACAAATACTAAATATAATTATAAAGGTAATATTAATAAAAAACAATATAACTCCCTCACGTAAAAACAAAAAAATATCAGTCACATTAGGAGATACAAGTTTAGTCAAGGTAAAAGTAAAGTCTCTCAACTCACCCTATTGCTCCGCGGATGAATACAGACATAACAGTAATGCCCAAGCCACTACCGCTCACCACGATGATCTCCACGAACTCTCGCCGCCTCTTGAAGTACTGACCCACCATCAGCGTCGAGGAGTCCCGCGTCATGCCCACCCCAATACCTAAATGGGGGAGAGAAGAAGGAATACATTTTTTCATGAAGTATCTACCTTTTCTTTTAGGGTAAAAAAAAAATAATGTAACTCAATAAACAGTATAGTCTGCCCTCATTTTATAAACGTTTTCTTTGGAAAGTTGGCAATTCTGCCTACAGGTGGCGCCACGGTCTCGTTATGGCACCTTTTTAAAACATATTGGTAATCAGGAAGAGTTATACTTCACTATTGGATATTCCTTGGTGATGATTTTAGTACATGTCTAACTAACATTCTTCTTGGAATTGTTAAGAATCGCCACAGTATCTAACTAAACAAACCATCTCAAGGTACCGTATCCCTTATCAGGAATCAGGACTCCAAGACCCACTTACCTATGACAGTCCCGTAGCTGAAGAAGAGCTGGTGGAACTGGCTGGCGAAGGAGGTGAAGAGACAGCCTAGGGCGGTGATGAGGCCCCCTAACACCGCCGTCAGCCTGGTAGAGTTCCTCCGACACACAGCGATGGTGAGGGGTGACACCAGCAGCGCCATCGACGTCGACAACCCCCCCAGCCAACCTGTAGGGGCAGGAGGATACGGGGGTGAGATATATGGGGGGAGAGGTGACATATATGGGGGGAGAGGTGAGATATATGGGCGGAGGAGGGTGGAGGGAAAGAGAGGGGAGGAGGGAGAAAGGAGGGAAGAGGGAGGAAAGTTATGGTAGGAGGAGGATGTGGGAGGGAGGAGAATAAAGGAAGGACAATGGAGGAGGGGAGGAAGAGGTAAGAGAGGGGGAAGAAGTAGTGGAGAAGGGACACCAGATGATGGCAGCAAATAACAGGGAATAGCGAAAGAATAAGTAAATAAAGATGGATAAGCAAAACTGCAATAATTGGAGACTAGAAGAAAACGTGATATCACACACACACACACACACACACACACACACACAGATAAAAGAGAACAATACAACACAATAAACGAGGAAAATGAAACAAATTACGACGACAAGAAGTGACAAAGACACGATAAGGCAAGACACAGAAACAGACTTTAAGAGACGTGTAAGGAGAGAGAGAGAGAGAGAGAGAGAGAGAGAGAGAGAGAGAGAGAGAGAGAGAGAGAGAGAGAGAGAGAGAGAGATCCACTATATCAAAGAAATATATGCACTATTATATATTAAACGATATATTAATCATATACTTATAAAAAGACGAAAGCTAAGGTGCTTCTGTGTTTCCCTTTTCCTGTGTGGTCTTATCTATATATATATAAATATATATTTTTTACGGGCATTAGTTCACCTGGGCACAGGTCATTTTATAATGACCCACATCAAGGCCTGGGGGGGGGGGGGAATATAAAATAATAATGACAATAAAATGAATAAAAATTAATACAAATAAATAATTTACAATAAAAGAAAATATTAATAATACTATTAAAATTAATAATAACATAAAGGACCATAAATAAATACAAAAATTAAAAACATCAACAGTGAGACACGATGTATGTCAGTTGTATTGTCAACGTAAGAGAAACAATTGAGACCCAGCAACTGTGTGTAAATGAGGCAGAAAGTCAGATCATCAACCTGGGACTTGGTCACATATGGCAGCAGGGTCTACCATTAGACAACACATTATGCTTCCAATATCTTCCCAGGCGGTAGTACCTTCCTGTTTGATAGCTGCCTACCACCTACTACGCACCAGATCACTAATAACAATAATAATATCTAAAAAAATAATGGTACTATTACGATCATTAACAACAAAACCAATAACAATTATGGTACTACTACTATCTATTATTAGCAACAACACAAGAGGCAGTACTGTAGTGGAGAGTCAAGCCAACAGCGGTAACACACGGCTACTGACGGCAGCTCCCCGGCCTCCCTGTGATACAAGTTCCCCCATGAGATGCTTATCCTAACCTGAGCAAGTGAGTCATTTATCATGCCAGGCCAATAGGGACGTCAACTCCAGGTGGTGGGATGGGGAGAGGGAAAGGGGGTGATGAAAGGAGGGATAGAGTGGTGGAGATGGAAGAGAGGGAGGGAGTGGTAGAGATGGAAGAGAGGGAGGGGGTGGTGGAGATGGCATAGGGGGAGGGGGTGGTGGAGATGGAAGAGAGGGAGGGGGTGGTGGAGATGGAAGAAAGGGATGGAGTGGTGGAGATGGAAGAGAGGGACGGGGTGGTGGAGATGGAAGAGGGGGAGGGGGTGGTGGAGATGGAAGAGAGGGAGGGGGTGGTGGAGATGGAAGAGAGGGAGGGGGTGGTGGAGATGGAAGAGAGGGAGGGGGTGGTGGAGATGGAAGAGAGGGAGGGGGTGGTGGAGATGGAAGAGAGGGAGGGGGTGGTGGAGATGGAAGAGAGGGAGAGGGTGGTGGAGATGGAAGAGAGGGAGGGGGTGGTGGAGATGGAATAGGGGGAGAGGTGGTGTAGATTGACAAACAAGAGAGAGAGAGAGAGAGAGAGAGAGAGAGAGAGAGAGAGAGAGAGAACTAACGAACGAGCGAACGAACGCGCACACACACACACACATCACCAATAACTCACAAGTCTAATTAATACCTCATTTTCCTTACTATAGGTCAAGATATACGAGAGGTGAACAATAAGACCACCTGAACTATTGCTGGTAATTAATCAGACCAGGTAAAGGTGGATCTATACACAGGTGGAAGAGGGAAATGATGAGGTTTTATGTTGTCAGGTAAAGAATGTTGACAGAGGGGGGATTTAGTAATGTTTCGATCGATTTGAGTGCGAGTGAGTGAGTGAGCGAGCGAGCGAGTGAGTGAATAAATCCCATCTAGCACGGATATACGTGTGTGTGTGTGTGTCCATATATATCTACATACTAATATTTAATCTCTCTACCTCTCGTCTCATCCCTACCTCTACCTCTCTACCTCATCCCCCCCCCCTCACCCCTACCACAGGTGCACTCTTAATTGAAAAGACTAATTTCACAATGTTGTGTTAAGCTGCTGGCCGCTCACCTAAGAAACAGCAGACAGGTAAAAAGAATCCGCTTAATTGCCTACATGATTCCCATCTCCAGGTACGCTCAGGAAAAAAAAGGAGCTCAACTGATGGTGCAATCTAGTGTAACCGCGGGCAGCAGTAGGTAGTGGGGTGGGACAACAGGTAATAGGCAGTAGCGGTGCGGTGCGGGACGGGGCGGGGCTACCAACTTAAGTAAAGCCAAGAGACCGTGAAATTAGTTAAACTTTTCATCAAATGACTTAACGTCTCAAGTGAAAAAAATATATATATAAAAATAATCCCTTCTTCAGATCTCGCTTCTTAAAACTTTTGGGGCAAATTTAGTTGATACCAGAGGGAGGTTTGAGGCCTCTAACGTGTGGTAGTAATAGAAGAATGTTAAAAGACAATACAGATAGATAGTTAATAAAGAAAGAAAAGTACTATGAGGGGAGAGAATAACGTGAGAAATATTGGAGAAAAAAATAAGAAAATGGGATACTTTGGCCCTGTAATTAGGGGATGGCGTGATAATGGTTGTGTGTGAGAGAGAGAGAGAGAGAGAGAGAGAGAGAGAGAGAGAGAGAGAGAGAGAGACCATCGCTACCACCACCCAACACCTACAACACACACACACAACACATCACGACCAACCCATGTATGTCAAACTCAGCAAGAACTCAAACACGATAGGTAAAGGAGGAGGAGGAGAAAGAAGAAGGAGAGAAGGAGGAAGAGGAGGAGGAGGGAGAGGAGGAGGAGGAGGAGGAGGAAGAGAAGGAATAGGAAGAAGGAAAAGGAGAGGAGGAGTAGGAAGAACTGCAACGTGTGGAAAGAGAAGGGGTACGGATGGAAGGGGGCGATTCAAATCACCCCTGGCAGAGAGATCGAGAGAGATTCAGAGAGGATAAAGGAAGATATATGGCAATAAACGGTTCCCGGGTCAGATATTGGGGAACGAAGAGAGCAGTGCAACGCTGTAATGGACCCGAGGTGGAGGGGGTGTTTTGCTGTGGTGTTCAGGGCGTGTTTAGGACGTGTTCAGGGCGTTAGAGAGAGCACAGTGGGGCAGGTAGGAGGGTAGGGGGAGGGGTGAGGGCAGTGGAGGGTAGCGAGTCTGTCATTGGTTTATATAAGCTGATATTCACTTGTTTTTGTTTGCCTTATAGATTCTCTACCTTATACTTCTACCTTAAAGAGATTACCTACTACCTACTGTACAGTATATTCATATCCTAGACACTTTCCCTACCATACAGTCCTTCCCCTAGATACTTTCCCTACCATACAGTCCTTCCCCTAGATACTTTCCCTACCCTACACTCCTTCCCCTAGACACTTTCCCTACCCTACACTCCTTCCCCTAGATACTTTCCCTACCTTACACTCAATTTTACAAACAATCCAACAATCACAATCAATCACATAAACAACAAATCAATCACATGTACAATCAATCAATCGCAAAAACAAATATTTCAGCCATATAAACAAGCAATCAACGAATCACAACCAACAAATCAATCACATGGTCAAACAATCAATCAATCTGTTATTTATCCAACATACATAAAGGATATAAAGAAAACCGGAAATAATTACTGAAATGACTGCATAAGAATTCAACCATTCATTTACTGTATAATGACAAAACAATTCTCAATAACAAAAACTGGATTTAAAAGTATCACAATCAACTCAAACTGTAAAACAAAAAAACAAAAAATCACGTCTTTATCATAAAATAAAAAATAAAAAAAAAATAAAAATTGTACGAATATAATTTTTAACTCAGTACATAAAGAGTTAAAATATTATATACTGTATATTCTTCAACAAAGTTCCAATATCGACACAAAAAAGTGAAACGAATTTAATCCAGGTGTACATTATATTATATATAAGTTTATAAGAAACATCTAAATTATTCTCAGGTGTTCACCGGAGTAAAAACGGAACGAAATTAATTGAAACCATGTACGTACACATAAGTTTATAATGTAATTTAAAGTCTTTACCTGAGTTGCAGATATTTACAACAGTGTACAAGATGAGGAGAGGGCAGTCTGAACCTCACCACCACAACCTTACCTGCACCAACACACTCAGCCTACGGTAACACACGGGTCTGCGACGACACAACAACAACAATAACAACAAACTCCTCATACGATAACACTTGGGTCTGCGACGACAACAACAACAACAATAACAACAAACTCCTCTTACGACAACACTTGGGTCTGCGACGACAACAATAACAACAAACTCCTCATACGACAACACTTGGGTCTGCGACGACAACAAAAACAACAAACTCCTCATACGACAACACTTGGGTCTGCGACGACAACAAAAACAACAAACTCCTCATACGACAACACTTGGGTCTGCGACGACAACAATAACAACAAACTCCTCATACGACAACACTTGGGTCTGCGACGACAACAATAACAACAAACTCCTCATACGACAACACTTGGGTCTGCGACGACACACAACAAAACACATCACATCAAGAGAAGAACTCCACACTGCCAGCCATAATAATATTGTACATGTTCCCCAGGTCTATTATCTCCCGCGCTTACTGGTAATGAAATATCATGTCTTCAGTATCCTATCTAATTCTGGCCGGTGGGGATGTCAGCGCTGATGATGATATTGCAATAATGGTCAATATGTTTTATATATACACACACACACACACACACAAGGTACAGGATGTATTATTATATAACCTGGTAACCACTGGCCACAATTCCATAAAAATGCAATGACAATTTTTTTCTAATTACACTGGGCGGAAGAGTCTAGTATTATGATATTTACCGCGAATTACATTTTTTTTCTTTACAAGTTTCCTCTCGTGTCCAGCAAACAAACCGGAATGTAATAGAAATTATATATATATGAATAAACTTATTACGGCCACATATCAAGCGTTCCATTGATAATGTTTAGTTAAAGCCAAGATGAACACAGAATTATTTCGTCGTAATTTTGAGATGAGTTTGTTGTTGTAATGCTGTGTACTTGACTGTGTTGTGACCTAGTTGTTGCTGGTGTTAGATAAAAGAGTGGAGCCTCACGTCCTATGGTAAATAACACAAGATACATTCAAACACAAAACTGTGAACTGACTGAGTGTATGAGTGTCCCAGATAACTATAATATTAGCAAACCTTTATATTTTAGTTAAGCTCAGGTGTATTAAATTTAAAAACGAATAAAAAATCAAATTTTTAAATCATAAACAAAACACACACATACACACACACACACACACACCCTCCTCCTTCCTCGCCCTCACCACGGTTTTGTTTCTATAAATCAGATACGAATTTAATCCCCCCAAGAGAAGTCAATGTTGAGAGCGCAGACTATGAATCCTCAGAAATCCTTGGATGATTTATGTCTCCCAGAAATGATAAGGGCGTCGAGGGCTCCGGGCTGACTGTCGCGCGTCACAAAAAAAAAAAAAAAAAAAAACCGGCGCATAATCAAGGGGGAACGCATGTAAGTTGGTGAGGAGGAGGCGGAGGCGGGGCGGGGTAGTCTCTCTCAATCGTTGGGTTTTCGGTGTTTGGTGATATTTCTTTGTGTGGTGATTGTAAGAGATTCTTTCATTGAACCCTTTGAGTCCTAAAGGGTTAAATCATAGTCGTCAAAGGGTTAAATCATCGACGTCAAAGGGTTAAATCATCGACGTCAAAGGGTTAAATCATCGTCGTCAAAGGGTTAAATCATCGTCGTCAAAGGGTTAAATCATCGTCGTCAAATGGTTTAACCATAATCATGAAAGGGTTAAGTGCGTTAGGTGATGTGTTAGCTGCTGCGTGCACACGAGGATCCTTCAGTAGTTGAGTGCATTAGGGAAGGTGTCAGATGTTGAGTACGTGAGTTGTCCCCCTAACCTAACCAACAGTAATCCCACGTACCCTAACCTACAGTAACCCCATGTACACTAACCAACAGTAATCCCATGTACCCTAACCTAACCTAACCTAAGACATATTTTAACATCCACACAATTCCTTGTACTCAGAATCTCAACCCTTACAGAGAACACTTGAAGGATAACACACAAGCCGAGGAATTAATTTAATGTCAGGTTACATCAAAATAGGACTCAATATGACTCTTTGCTCTTGAGACTAGAAGCAGCAGCCCCTCAGGATCAAATCAAGCGTCATTTAGGACTGAACGGGATTACTGTATCGCACTCACTCACCGCACCTTAAGTAAACAGTTCCTTAACCCCGACAGTTGAAGCCTCACAAACATCATCATCATCATCATCTATCAACATGCATAGAAAAAATGACTGAATTGAGTACCACCGATTTTAGACGAAAAAAAAACTGATATTCCATAATAAAAAATAACAAAATCAACTTCCTGAATCGAGAGAGAGAGAGAGAGAGAGAGAGAGAGAGAGAGAGAGAAGAATGCGTCTTTTTCAACTAATCGTGAAGTTGCGATTTGCATTTGAATGTCGACCATTTTTACAATCGTGGCGAGCTTCGAAATCCTCATTGAAATTGGCAGCAGTCATTTGTATGTGGAGAATGAGGCGACTCCCAGCGAAATTTAAGTTACTATGAAGAGAAGATGTTGGATAAAGATGCAATAACCCCCGTACATTTAATCCAGTAACACCTGTACACTTAATCCAGTAACACCTGTACACTTAATCCAATAACACCTGCACACTCAATCCAATAACGCCTGTACACTTAATCCAATAACGCCTGTACACTCAATCCAATAACACCTGCACACTCAATCCAATAACACCTGTACACTCAATCCAATAACACCTGTACACTTAATCCAATAACACCTGTTCACTTAATCCAATAACACCTGTACACTTATTTCAGTAACACCTGTACACTTAATCCAGTAACACCTGTACACTTAATCCAGTAACACCTGTACACTTAATCCAATAACACCTGTACACTTAATCCAATAACACCTGTACACTTAATCCAGTAACACCTGTACACTTAATCCAGTAACACCTGTACACTTAAATACGTCACATCTCACTTAAGTTATGAAAACAATTCGAGTTGTTTATCAAATTAAATTGAAGCCAATACCATAGTACTTGTCCTGGTGGTTGACGGCGGATGACTCAGTATGGATGAGAGCATGGATGTCACAGCAATGGATGGCACAGCATGGATGAGAGATGAAGGATGAGATATGGAGGATGACAAATCATGGATGAATCGGCATAACAAAGCATGGATGACTCAACATGGATGACAGAGCATGGATGACAGAGCATGGATGACACAGCATGGATAACAGAGCATGGATTACAACATGGATAACACAGCATGGATGACTCATTATGGATGACTCAGTATGGAAGTCACAACATGGATGACGCAACATGGATGACACAGTATGGATGACACAGCATGGATAACAGAGCATGGATGACTCATTATGGATGACTCAGTATGGAAGTCACAACATGGATGACGCAACATGGATGACACAGTATGGATGACACAGAATGGATGACACAGCATGGATAACAGAGCATGGATTACAACATGGATGACACAGCATGGATGACTCAGTATGGAAGTCACAACATGGATGACGCAACATGGATGACACAGAATGGATGACACAGCATGGATAACAGAGCATGGATTACAACATGGATGACACAGCATGGATGACTCATAATGGATGACTCAGTATGGAAGTCACAACATGGATGACGCAACATGGATGACACAGTATGGATGACACAGCATGGATGACATACCATAATATTAGTCATCTCATCAGTCCTAATCACCTTATTATTATGTGGGCGTAATGTGTCCCACTAATTCCGTTAATATCAATACTGTTTATTATTGGTGATTTTAGCAAGTCTTTACCCCTTGAGGACGATGATTTAACCCTATGAAGATGATTTAACCCTTTGAAGACGATTTAACCCTTTGAGGACCATGATTTAACCCTTTGAAGATGATTTAACCCTTTGAAGATGATTTAACCCTTTGAGGACGATGATTTAACCCTTTATGGACGATGATTTAACCCCTTGAAGATGATTTAACCCTTTGAAGATGATTTAACCCTTGGAGACGATGATTTAACCCTTTGGAGATGATTTAACCCTTGAAGACGATGATTTAACCTTTTGAAGATGATTTAATCCTTTGAGACGATGATTTAACCCTTTGAGGACGATGATTTAACCCTTTGAGGACGATGATTTAACCCTTTGAGGACGATGATTTAACCCTTTAAGGACGATGATTTAACCCTTTAAGGACGATGATTTAACCCCTTGATGATGATTTAACCCTTTGAGACGATGATTTAACCCTATGAAGATGATTTAACCCTTTGAAGACGATGATTTAACCCTTTAGGGACGATGATTTAACCCTTTATGGACATTGATTTAACCCTTATGGTCCTGCAGTGGTTAATATTACCTTTTAAATCAATCTAACTTTTTTTTATTATTTTTTTTTATTTTTGTACACGTCTCTGGGATCGTGGTGGGAGTGGCGACGAGAGTAATAGCGCCTCGGTATCACTGTATCATACTCAGAGAGGGCGGCGACCACACTCGGTAATCCCTGCCAGTTCCCGACACGCTTGACCAACTCGTTAACTTATTTTATTATCCACATCTCTACTCCGGGGCCAGTAAGTGCTAACCTGGGATCTCTGATTTTATCTCAATGTTGCGTTCATTCTTGGGGACTTTTTTCCAAGCTTTTTTCAGTTTTTCGTCGACGGGATTTGCCATCATCGGCCTCGTAAGATTTAGTGGATATAATTATGGTGTGGGAGATATGATACTATTTCTTCTGGGGGTGGAAAGGTGTAATATATACCAAGATGTTTCGTCTCTCTGGCACCCGAACCATCTATTTACTGTCCAAAGGCAAGATGCGGGGATATTAGTTATGTGCATATATCTCCCCAGCACGCGTTCATATTATATAATTCGTAGGAAAAGATTCAAAACTATTCCACCAAGAATTGTATCATGAAAACAAATGAAGAAATAATATATATATATAAATTTTTGAGCAAGTATATATAAAACAAGTCGCTGTATATGGATTTTTGGAGTACAGTATTCATAAATAAGTCAGTGTACGCATATGTATAACTGAACAGGTATGCATAAATAAGTAATATTTTATTGTTCGTGAAGAGTTAGAAGTGAAGACGGGAGATCTAGTCTGTATAGGATAATTTCACTGTATATACCCTTCAGTCGTGAGTCACCAGTCATCCTTAAAAGACACTCTGACGTTTATTGATTTCATCCTGGTAAAAGGTGTGTTGGTTTATAGGTACACAAACTACAGATATTTCCCTAAGACTGTCTTTATGAATGAGGCAAAGTCGAGTCAAAAGTCATATGTAAAAGTGAATCACCTGAAGATTAGGCACCTCTGTTTATTTCACCGTAAGGTTAACCAGGCTATTCTTATTTGTCCTAACTTAACCTAAACTAGCCAAACTCCCCCCCCCCCCCCCCCACCCCCTCGGATAGCGTTTGAGTGATCCCATAGTTTTGCTCAGATCACCGGCATCACTGGGTATCTTGCTGGGCGTGTTTCTAATGTCAAGTTTTCACGATGGAGGACTAAAGGTAATCTTCAATACACGAGGGAACACATTCTGAAGCCAAGTGGTTACAACAGAACAGCGTCTTGCACCATCGTCCATCCCCACTTATGGTCAACAACTGGGATGACCGTTCAAGCATTTTTGTATTAAGTGAAATTTTCTACCAAGTTACGCCAAAATTAGTAAATAAACACAAAATCATGTCAAGTTGGCCACTTTTTTGGTGTTTGTCAGTGTGGCTGGCGGTGGTGGGGGCGTGGCCGGAAGGTCAACCCAACTGTCCTCTGCAGGGCGTGTGGGCGGATCCTCAGGCGGAGGAGGTCATGTCAATCAAGGTCCTGCCGCCTCCACCAGTCCCTAAACTCTCTACTTTCTTGTATGCTCAGCGGGAGCAACAGCCACCCAACAATACCTTCTCGGTTTACTTCCGGTCGAGACTAGGTAGGTACAACGGGTCAACACTCGTCCACGACGTGAAGGTGACGGCTGTCCAGGTGACCAACATCCAGCCGCCCAGGGACCAGTTGCTCCTGCTACTGGTGTGTCACAACGACTTGCTGTGGGCGATGCAGACGCCTTTGTACAAGAGTGAGCGCATGATGAGGGTGTTTACTCTCATGAAACCCGCCGAGCAGAGGGCCTCCAGCACCCATACCTCAAGCCAAGCGTCACACGTTATCATGGTAAACATCACTGTACCTAAACATGAGGAGCCGACACCAAAGGTCGTTGAGGACTTCTTCCACCATGAGTGAGGAGCCTCCTCCCTTCTGTTCCCTTTCTTCTTCTTTTTTTCAATATATCATTCACCAACTAGTATTGTCTCGTCTCCCACACGTATTTATCTTCAAATAATACTATTATTACAGCTATCTTTTAACATTACCATCATTACAACTGTCATTGTTAATATTATTACAACTATCACACCATTATTATCACCAAATTATCCCATAGCATTTATTAGTATTACAACTATATTTCAAAACTCTATCTCCCCCCCCCCCCCCCCGTACAGTACTCTCACGCTGCCTCAGTGGGTGTACTCTGGCTCCCCAAACTTGACTATATGTAGCCATAACGCCTCTCATCAGCCATACCAATTATTTTCCGGGCTGGGGTGAGGGGTTTGGGTGGGGGCTGGGGTGAAGGGGTGGGGTGGGGTGGGGTGGGGTGAAATGCTAGGGTTGGGGCCGGGGTGATAGACTATGGTAGGGGCTGGGGTGGGGATTGGGATGAAAGGCTGGGGTGGGGCTGGGGTGAGGGGCTTGGGTGATCGGCTGGGGTGAGGGACTAGAGTGAGGGACTGGGTGGGGCTGGGGTGAGGGGCTGGGGTGAGGGGCTAGGGTGAGGGGCTGGGGTGTGGAGCTAGGGAAAAGACTGGGTTGAGGGTCTAGTACATGTGATAGAAATTTGGTCACCACCCAACCACAAGTGGTGTACAGTTGGGGACATTTCCGACTGGTACACTGTGTTGCAAATCCACCCTCTCTGTGAGGTGTGAACTCCGAGTCTCGACTCGTGAATCCAAAGTCTCCGAGTTATCCAGTGAGACTTTGGTGACCACGGTATCCTGGGACCAGAATATTCTAAAGCAACTTGATATAATTTTATTCATTACATGGTCTGGTAAAGTTGATGCTTTACATACTCCTTCGTTTGCATAATGACCTCGTACATCAACTGACGTAGTGAGGATACTTTTCATTCATCTAACGTGAAATGGATAATACCTGTCCTGCAGTGGACGATGTAAGACTGAAATAGTAACTTGGATGGTTACACAGTATATATCTACCACTTTATTTCATTGTTATGAAATCTACAAGAAAAATATGAGACATTAGAATAAATGCGCAGCGCTGTGTTTTATCCTGTAGTGGTGTGGGTAAAGTGTTGTGGTGCCTGGGATTCTGATACAAGTCCATAGTCTGGCCGGCCGCACATACAAGACGGGAGGAGCATCGCATCTGATCATTAAACCACTAGTTACATCATCAATATGGTATAATATATTATTGTACCAGACAAAAAACGCATAATAATACTATTTCTCCTCACGCAAAGGCATATTTCGTCATGGTTCACGTTTGGCCCAAAGTTGACATGAAGAGCATGACTTATGTCCACATACTATAGCAGACAGGCTATAATAATGTTTTATTTGTTTATCTTAGTGATACTACAACCAAATGCAAGAGATCAGAATTCAGAGATTAAGTGTTTCTTACTTAACACAACAGTATGGCGATGCAACTGTCCCCTGTCTTCTGCCCAGCGCACACAGACACCTCCTCTCCCCTTCATCTCCGTAAGACACATCATCTCGTCTTAAGGCTACCGTCCAGAAGACATCAGAGGAGTTATTGACGCTCATTTTAGTAATCTTTATTAAAACTATAACCAAACAACTAAATGCTTGCAACAGGTGGAACTACTGCCGACTTCCTGGCTATGTTTTTTATTGCAAATTAGATTACATTAATAGTTTGATACTTATGTAAATAATTAAGAAAATATAATCAAGTAATCCGTTATTTATCGAGTATTGAAAGCGACCCCATAATAAGAGGACACCATAATGAGATACTCTCGCCCGTCCCTCTATCACTATTAGTTTACGTGAGAGCTGCATAAAAAAAAATCGCTCAGACCTGTATCAGCACAAGCTGGGAATACCGTCCTAATGTGCAGTAACACATTCTAAGCATAATTTATATTTTGTCCTCCGTATTTATATTCATCTTGATAAATTTTGCATTGTGGCTGCACAAGTAATTCCTTAACCCTCTCCCATCCCTGTAGCCCCGAACACCCTTACTCTTCTGAACCCCTTAACCCGTCCCCGTCGTCCCCTTCACTCGTGAATGCTTCGGATTCATGAGTCGAGACTCGGGGTTCACATACACCTCACGGAATGGGTGGACTGACAACGCTGAGTGCTCTAGTCTGAAATGTTCCCAAGTGTGCATTACTCTGGGAGTGTTTTTTATGACATGTTTTCACGTTGAAGGAATTTTATGGCCAACACGAGGGAACACTTTCTGAAGTCAAGAGGTAACAACAGCAGAACGTCTAGCACCACCGTCCACACACCACAATACTCACTTATGGTCAACAACTGGGATGAATTTTCAAGCATTTTTGTGTCGAGTAAACTTTTTTAAATATTGACAGAAAACTAGTAAATAATCACAAAATAATGTCGAGTTTCCTCTTTTTGTGTTTATCAGTGTGGCTGGCGGTGGTGGGGGCGTGGCCGGAGGGTCAGCCCAACTGTCCTGTGCCGGGCGTGTGGACGGATCATCAGGGGCAGGAGGCCATGTCAATCAAGGTCCTGTCGCCTCCACCAGCCGCCAATCGCGGTTTCTTCAGACCCCAGCAACAGCCGACCCCCGCCCGCTTCCTCGTGGAGTTTAAGTCCAGTTCGGGCGAGTACAACGGGACGTCTGTTGTCCGTGACCAGAAGGTGACGGCGGTCGAGGTGTACAACACCAGACGGCCCAAGGACGGGTTGCTTCTGCTGGTGGTGTGCTCCAACGACGCGCTCTGGGTAATGCAGACGCCCATGCTCATGAGTGAGCGCATGATGAGGGTAATCACTCTCAAGAAGCCCGTCCAGGTGTCGGCCGACCACGCGTTGCCTCCCACCGAGCCACAAGTCATTGTTGTAAATATTTCTATACATAAAAAACAAGATGACCCCGAGGAGACTACCTGAGGGAGAGAGTGAGTCTCCACCTGTTCCTTTTATTTTTCTTTATCCAACTTAACAATTTAACATCCATTATTTTGACGTCTCCTACACTGACCTTCAAACATTACTCTTATTACAACAACTTTTTAACATTATTAATATTATAATTATCATACAACTTTATTACCATTAATACTATTTTTGTTTACCTTTCCTTTACACGAGTCTCCTTCCCCTCACACACACACACACACACACACACACACACACGCGCGCGCGCGCACACACACACACACAGGGTCACGAGAAAAATATAGTTAAAGTGAAACCCGTGAAGTGATCTGATTTTCTGAAGTATTAGTATGTCCCTCCCCCGACTCCCTCCCTCCCCCGGCTCCCTCCCTCCCCCGGCTCCCTCCCTCCCCCGGCTCCCTCCCTCCCCCGGCTCCCTCCCTCCCCCGGCTCCCTCCCTCCCTCCCCCAGCTCCCTTCTCCTTCCCCCAATTCCCTCCCTGAGCTTCCTCCCCCTCCCCTCTTACCCCCATCTCCTCTTTCCTCCTCCTCTCACTACCACCCCCTCTCTCTTCTCTCCCTTCCCCTTTCCTCCTCGTATCCTCACCCCGTCCCTTTTCCTCTTTCTCCTCCTTTTCTTCCTCTCCCCTTCTCCTCCTCTTCTCACTCCTCATATATCTCCTTCAATCCCTTCTTTACCTTTCATTTCCCTCACTAACTCTCTCCTTATCTTATCAATTACGCCCTTTTAACCCCTGGTGACTCCTCGCCACTCCTTCATCCTTCACTGTCTCATCTCCTCCCCCCACCCCCCCCCCACCCCCGACCTCCTTCAAGAGTTATTTTTCATTTGGGAGGAAATTTTCGTTTTCCTTCAGAGTATTTTCTTTTCTATTGGATATTTTTTAGGGGGGATTTTTAGGGATTTTTTGGGGGAGGGAGGGACATTTTTTAGGGATTTATTGTTACCTCATTTGGGATTTTTTTTTTATTTAGGGAATTTTCGTTTGTTTTAGTTAAGTTGGGTTTGATTTGGTTAGGATTGGTTCGGTTAGGTTAGTTTTGGTTATGTTATGTTACTTTATGTTAATTTCGGTTCGGTTCGGTTATCTGAGATTAGGTTTCGTTTGATTATGTTAAATTCAAGTTACGTTAGGTTAGATTAAATATGATAAGATTAGGTTAGGTTATTTTTGGTTGGATTTGATGTTAAGTTAGGTTAGGTTAATTCATCAGGATAATTAAGCTGGGGGTGCCAATCTTCACGTGACCCGAGCAAACGTTTATGAGGTCACCCAACATTTACACTCTTGGGTCATTCCGAGGTCAAATTAGTACCTTACTGTTCAAGGGGCTGAGTGTGCACAGGTGGTAATGAGGCGTCCGTGTCTATGTGTGTACAGGAGACGTTAATAGTCTCTTTTGTGTATACAGACAGACAGACAGACACAGACAGACAGACAGACAGACACACAAAAGCCATATCGTGCCAACTTAACCTCTGAAATGGACCTTTTAACCGAAGCTTCGTGGCATGAATGACCCTCTGGGCATAAGACTCGACAAAAACAAAACACACACACACACACCCCCACACACGCGAGAACCTCATTCATGGCATTTAATGTTTATCATGTGTGAGACAGAAACGTGTTTGGCTGCTAGGGGGAAGGGGAGGGGGTGATGGTGGTGGCTGCTAGGGGGAGGTGGGTGATTGGATGGCTAAGGGAAGAGGGAGGAGGTGATAGTGGTGGCTGATAGGGGTAAGGGGAGGGGGGTGATTGTGATGGCTAAGGGAAGAGGGAGGGGGTGATAGTGGTGGCTGCTAGGGGGAAGGGGAGGAGGTGATGGTGGTGGCTGCTAGAGGGAGGGGGGTGATTGTGATGGCTAAGGGAAGAGGGAGGAGGTGATAGTGGTGGCTGATAGGGGGAAGGGGAGGAGGTGATGGTGGTGGCTGCTAGGGGGAAGGGGAGGGGGTGATGGTGGTGGCTGCTAGGGGGAAGGGGAGGGGGTGATGGTGGTGGCTGCGAGAGGGAGGGGGGTGATTGTGATGGCTAAGGGAAGAGGGAGGGGGGTGATAGTGGTGGTTGATAGGGGGAAGGGGAGGAGGTGATAGTGGTGGCTGCTAGGGGGAAGGGGAGGGGGTGATGGTGGTGGCTGCTAGGGGGAAGGGGAGGAGGTGATGGTGGTGGCTGCTAGAGGGAGGGGGGTGATTGTGATGGCTAAGGGAAGAGGGAGGAGGTGATAGTGGTGGCTGATAGGGGGAAGGGGAGGAGGTGATGGTGGTGGCTGCTAGGGGGAAGGGGAGGGGGTGATGGTGGTGGCTGCTAGGGGGAAGGGGAGGGGGTGATGGTGGTGGCTGCGAGAGGGAGGGGGTGATTGTGATGGCTAAGGGAAGAGGGAGGGGGGTGATAGTGGTGGTTGATAGGGGGAAGGGGAGGAGGTGATAGTGGTGGCTGCTAGGGGGAAGGGGAGGGGGTGATGGTGGTGGCTGCTAGGGGGAAGGGGAGGGGGTGATGGTGGTGGCTGCTAGGGGGAAGGGGAGGGGGTGATGGTGGTGGCTGCTAGGGGGAAGGGGAGGGGGTGATAGTGGTGGCTGCTAGGGGGAAGGGGAGGGGGTGATGGTGGTGGCTGCGAGAGGGAGGGGGGTGATTGTGATGGCTAAGGGAAGAGGGAGGGGGGTGATAGTGGTGGCTGCTAGGGGGAAGGGGAGGGGGTGATGGTGGTGGCTGCTAGGGGGAAGGGGAGGGGGTGATAGTGGTGGCTGCTAGGGGGAAGGGGAGGGGGTGATAGTGGTGGCTGCTAGGGGGAAGGGGAGGGGGTGATGGTGGTGGCTGCTAGAGGGAGGGGGGTGATTGTGGTGGCTAAGGGAAGAGGGAGGAGGTGATAGTGGTGGCTGATAGGGGGAAGGGGAGGGGGTGATGGTGGTGGATTATGCTGTGGGTGCAAATCGGAAAATCTGAAATCTGATGCAAAAGTTAATGGTGACCAGGAAGGGTGATGCTACGTTGGGAAATGGAGGCTGTGAGGTTATTTTGATGGCTGAGAGGGATACGAGAGAGTTGAGAGGGCTGAGAGATCAACTGAGAGGGATATGAGAGAGTTGAGAGGGCTGAGAGATCAACTGAGAAGAATATAAGAGAGTTAAGAGGGCTGAGAGATCAACTGAGAGGGATAAGAGAGAGTTGAGAGGGTTATGAGATATATGAAAGAGTGTTGTGATATATCTGAGAGGGTTGAGAGGAATCCGAGAGGGTTGTGAAACATTTAAAAAGGTTGTGATGGTCGTAGGGTGATGTAGAGGGGTTGTGATGGTCGTAGGGTGATGTAGAGGGGTTGTGTTGGTCGTAGGGTGATGTAGAGGGGTTGTGATGGTCGTAGGGTGGTGTAGAGGGGTTGTGATGGTCGTAGGGTGGTGTAGAGGGGTTGTGATGGTCGTAGGGTGATGTAGAGAGGTTGTGATGGTCGTAGGGTGATGTAGAGGGGTTGTGATGGTCGTAGGGTGGTGTAGAGGGGTTGTGATGGTCGTAGGGTGGTGTAGAGGGGTTGTGATGGTCGTAGGGTGATGTAGAGGGGTTGTGTTGGTCGTAGGGTGATGTAGAGGGGTTGTGATGGTCGTAGGGTGATGTAGAAGGGTTATGAAGTCGTCTACTGTGGTCGTGACGCGTAAGTCGTCCCCCGTGGTCGTGGGGGGACGTAGGGTAGGGTCATCTTCTCAAGGGGTCGTGAGAATGTTCCTATAATAAGCACGCAGAGATTAAACAATACCATAGAAGGAAGATGAGGAAGGGGAGGAAGAAGAGGAAGGGGGGAGAGAAGAGGAAGGGGGGAGAGAAGAGGGAGGGGGAGGAAAAAGAGGAAGGGGGAAGATGAGGAAGATGAGGAAGGGGAGGAAGGGGGGAGAGAAGAGGAAGGGGGAGGAAGAAGAGGAAGGGGGAGGGTGAAGCGGAAGGGGGGGAGAGAAGAGGGAGGGGGAAGAAGAAGAGGAAGGGGGAGGAAGAAGAAGAAGAAGGGGGAGGGAGAAGACGGAGGAAGAAGAGGAAGGGGAGGAAGAAGAGGAAGGGGAGGAAGAAGAGGAAGGGGGAAGAAGAGAGGAAGGAGGCAGAGGAGGAGGATGAAGGGGAGGAGAAGGAAGAATAGGAGTAGGAAGATGGAAAAAGAGGAGGAAGAGGAAGAAGAGGAGGAAGAGGGGGAGGAGGAAGAGGAAGAAGAGGGGGAGGAGGAGGAAGAAGAAGAGGGGGAGGGGGAGGAGGAGGAAGAAGAGGGGGAGGAGGAGGAAGAAGAGGGGGAGGAGGAGGAAGAAGAGGGGGAGGAGGAAGATGAAGAGGGGGAGGAGGAGGAAGATGAAGAGGGGGAGGAGGAAGAATGGGAGGGAATGGAAGAGGAGGAAGAAGGAGAGGAAGAGGGGGAGGAAGAGGAAGAAGATGAAGAGGAAGATGAGAAGTAGGAGGAAGAGGAGGGAGGAGGACGTCAATAAATCACAAAAGTTGTCCAAGACTCTCGTGATGGGGGTTGTCAGGTCTGAGGACACGACACACCCCGAGGCGATTTGTCTTCCCCCTCTCTCTCTCTCTCTCTCTCTCTCTCTCTCTCTCACCAGGGACGTGAGAGAGGTAAAAAGGAGAACCTGTGGATGGCTTTGTTTGTCTGGGTGTCACTCACTATATATCATAAGCACCACCCTGGGGGGATAAAGGTTCCTCGCTGGACGTATATAATCGACCGCCGCCGACGCCACGTACTGAGGGAGGTTGTCAACACAGCCTCCGTCATGACAAGGTTGTAATTCGTGTCAGCTGCAATAATACACTCGAATAAAAACAGAAAAAACAATTGCTGTAACACACGAAAAACAAAAAGAAAACACAATTGCTGCAACAAAACACACGAAGAAAACAGAAAAACTAATACTGTAACACACGAAAAACAAAAACACAACAAAATTATTTCAACAAACAACAACACAATTATTACTTCATATTTAGTTGCCTTAAATGAACGACTGATAAAAATAAAACAAAAAACAAAGCCCAAAATAAGTTGTTATTAGTCTCAGATAAACACTAATATCTGGCCACCATATTATTAGTCTTACGTAAACACTACTGATCACCTCATAGCCTCAATATAAACACCTGCCCAGGATGTGATTAACCAAACCTAACCAGTAGTCGCAGATCACAACAGGATGAACAGTATAGGTTCCAGCAAGTTATGGATACAAGAGTTGGCCGCAAGAGATGTTAACGACGACTCTTTCTGTAAAGTTTTCCGACAGTTGGGTTCCGGCAGTCAGACGAGGCGTGTGGGAGACCATTGTGGTTGTTTCCTGAGGCTCTGTTGTTGACATATGTACCACAGATGCTCCAGTTTATCTGCTCTACCACCTGGATTTAAAACAAACTTTTCGAGCGCCTCATTTTCTATTATGAGACTATACGATCAATAATTCCTCACGAACTTGATGAAACAGTTGAGAAGGAAAGTGAGTGGAGAGACTGGGACTTTAATGGAACCGGTAAAATAAAATATATAGAGACTGTTGTAACACGTGTGTGAAACAGAGGACTTACAAGAACACCAAATATATTGGAACATGAGTGGACCCAAATACTAGTCACGTCTACTAGTGCCGCCCCTCGTGTGACGACACAACAAGAACCCAACCATGTACTGTACACTCTTAGTTCATACGGTCAGGCCAATGTGGACGACCAATGCTGCCCCGGTATATGATAGTGGTCGTCTGTGGGCACTTCCCTGGTCCCTGTGGGCACCTCCCTGGTCCCTGAGAACACCTCCCTTATCAGGGGCCAATGGCGCCCCGGAGATCGTCTAAATAACGAGGTTTTGACGAGTTTTTCAGCACCTTGCCACTTTGCTCGTAGTGTTCGACAGTTTTTAAACGAAGTTTTCCCGGAGAGATGGATCGGATGAGGTGGGCCAATCGCTTGGCTAACTCGCTCACCGAATTTGTCCACATTGGACTTTTCCTATGGGGACATGTTAAAACTGTAGTTTATTCATCAAAACCTCGTTCGTTAGACGACCTTCATGCTAGGATAACTGATGTCCTCAATGCCATAACTGAAACACAGCTGCAGAACGATTTGGTGCAACTTCAAAATCGTACTATGTTTTGTATCCGTAATGATGGTGTATATGTTAAACCTAACAACCCTAAGATTAAAGATGCTAAGACATGAATAAATTATCTCTCCACTGTACTTTACTGATGGTTTTTATCTCCTATAGAACCTACGTTATTAATATTTTAAACTGCACTACGACTTCACGGACTCTCTCTCCCTCTCTCTCATATATATATATATATATATATATATATATATATATATATATATATATATATATATATATATATATATATATATATCACAGTTAGATGTGGAGGGAGGTGTTAGCCAACATGTGTGCGTGTGACACGAAGACTTTCGGGCTGATCTCTGCTATATAAGATGACCGCGTCCACCCGAGACACGCCTGGCAGGGTGGCGTGTGATGGGCGTGCATGATGACGCCCAGCTCTTACACTCATAGAAAAATAGCGAAGGACTTACCAAGAAGGTGAACAAACACTGGTGACCGCCCAGCCTCTGAGTGTGTGTGTGTGTGTGCGTGTGTATATATATGTGTGTGTGTGTGTGTGTGTGTGTGTTACCTCAATTCTTAAACGGTCTGTAAGATAGTTTATAGTTCATTCCTCGCCGTCAACAGAGGAACAACACAGTCACCGGGTAGAGTCTCGGCGTTGTACCGACGCCATTCACGCCCTCAACTCTCAGGTCAGAACTTATATGGCTCGATGGGTTGAGTTTTCGCAGTCAGATGCGTTATGACTCTATATAACACACAACTCTCTATAACACACAACTCTCTATAACACACAACTCTCTATAACACACAACTCTATATAACACACAACTCTATATAACACACAACTCTATATAACACACAACTCTATATAACACACAACTCTATATAACACACAACTCTATATAACACACAACTCTATATAACACCTGGGCAAACTTGAACCAAAAGAGTGTACATAATATTACTGCCAAGAGGAGGAGGAGGAGGAAGAAGAGGAAGAGGATGAAGGATGGAGGAGGAGGAGGATGGAAGAGGAGGAGGGAGGGGAGAGGAAGGCTGGAGGGGGCAGAGGGAGGAGGAGGAATTCACAGTGATACCCTTATGGAGAAGGAAAACCCATCCATTAGTAACCAATAATGCCCAGATAGAATACAAAAGCAGAGGCACCCTCCTGGGCCTACATATATCCACGACAGGTTACTCCCATCATGTCCACACCAGGAAGGAAAAGGCAAGAAGAGAGCTGAGAAATCTGTACCGCTTTAAAGCGCTTCCTGAGAAAATAAAACTCCGCCTGGTGACTTCATTTATCACACCAATATTAACTTACCCAGCAGTAACTCTTCATACTATGAGCACCACTCAAATATTAAAATTATAGGTGGTCCAAAATGAAGCCCTGAGATTTGTCACAGGTGAAAGATACCCCTTCACCAGAACCACAGTCGAGATACATAGAGACCTGAGAATAAAATCCATCAACCAGCAGCTGCACACCCTGGCCAGCAGAATCTGGCAAAAGATAGAACAATCAGAGCAAGAACTCCTTCAAAGACTCCCACCAGATAACGACAACAACCATACATGGGTCCCAAAAAGTTACCAAATCTCAAAAGGTCCATTACCACCCCTGCTCAACACGGCCAGGCAATAGACAACCTCCCTAGACCAGCATCCGCCAGTAGGGTCGGCGGAAGATGAAATAAGGCCCTTAAAACACCCATATATGGGACAGGGTAGGCTGACTAGTGCCTGTACCGACAGACAATAACTAACCCATGACACAACCCTAACACACTATTAGCTTAGCTAGGTGGTCAGCTCACCCTCTCTTACCTCCTCCTAAATTTCTTCAATTTCCGAACTATAACTTCCTTCCCCCAACTCTAATCTTCTTTCACCCCTCCTTTCTCTAAAAAATAAAAAAAATAAATAAATAAATAAAATCTGGAGGAGGCGGCGGACGGAGGAGGAGGGTGGCAGGTTTACCAGACTAATCTAAAAATCTCGATTACTTTGTGGAGTGTAAGTTGCCCTCTCAAATGGTGGAGGAGAGGGAGAGTGGTGGGGGTGAGAGGGGAAGGGGTGGTGGTAGTAAGGATGTGGGATATTTAATATTAAGGTAATAAAATGGCGGCGAAGGTGTGGCTATTGGAGGAGGCTGGAGGCCACGTTTGAAAAAAAAATAAAATAAAAGTAAGGATGTGGGCGGTGGGTAGGAGGGGGTGGTGGTGGTGTTGGTTATGGTGAGTGAGAGGTGATGGTGGTCAAGAGTTCTCCCAGTGAGTGAACGAGGGAAGATCAGCATCCATATAGCTGACTGACATAGCTGAGTTTAGCGAGACAACACACCTCCAGGAGAGAGACGAGCGTAGGACTGAAGCTGAACTTTTTAACAGTACTATCAGCTCAACCATGATAATGAAACGTGGAGGAGAAAACTATTTAACTTAACTTTTTTTACGGTTTTCCCCCTGTGTGTGTGTGTGTGTGTGTCTTCCCATCTATATCTGTCTGTCTGTCTTCTCTCTGTCTTCCTGTTTATTTTTCTATCTATCTGTTTCTCTCCCTCTCTATTTGGCTGTATGTATGAATGACTGTCTCGTCTCTCTCTCTCTCTCTCAAAAACATAAACACAATGGATTAAGACGTGATCAAATTTGCGTATTAAACCACCACTCGCCTACCGACCCTCTCACCTAAACCCCCGCATAATTTTACACTCCCTGGCACCCCTTCCCCCCCCCCCCCCCCCCCCCCCCCCGGCACCTCACGCTGCTTTATAAGCGAGTTTGGAACTATGCCAAGCGGCTATTGTGACCTGGATGGCGGTGGAGTGCGAGCAGGTTTTCCATCATTATTTCGTAGTGATGAAATTTAATGATTTTGATACATGGGGGTGAAGGTGGTGTGGGCTATCAGTCTCCTGTCAAGAAATATTCCCAAAAGGTGTTTTTCCTTAAGTCGCTCATGATAGAATTTCAATTTTTATTTTACTTTACTTTACTTAATAACATTTATATATTACTTTATTTTTTTTATATATAATCACGGTCAAAATAATAAAAACTCTCTTTTATATTAATATTATCATCATACAATTCCTCAAGTGATATTTTTATCCAGATAATTACGAATAACAAAAAAAAATAAATAATATATATTTTCTTTATATCTAAAATTAATGCATTAAAAAAAAGTCAGTGTGGAGTGGTGGGTACTATACTACACTTAGGGGCAGGACCCGGATTCGATGAAGGGAAGAGGGTGATGTTGCTATACTTAGAAGGTAAACAGAGAGAATGATCATCGTCTACAGTATACGGATGGCTGACCAAAGGACTCGGCTCACTGGCTATACATTTCGGTCTTGTCCACCGCTCCTTGACCACCGGGACATACATACTTACTGGAATATTCTTAACTATATACATATACTGTATACATAAGTAATCGAGTATGCGCATTTTTTTTTTCATAAGGTTTTTTGGATTGCTTGAAAAATTCTCTCTCCGATTATTTCACCTTCAGAATAAAACACTATAATGCTATCACGGGTTTAGGATAGGTTAGGTTAGGTTAGTTGATCTTAAGTTGAAATTACCTAGTGGTGCTAATCTTCAGGTGACCCGGGTTTGTAAATGGTGGTCCATCATAAGACATACAATACCCCACTACCGTATCTCTGCTCCCACCACCTACCGTACCCTCTCCCACCACCACCACCTACCGTACCTCTGCCGCCCCCACCACCCCCACCACTACCTACATTATCTCTCCACCTCCACCACCACCTACCGTACTTCTGCCCCCACCACCACCACCACCTACATTATCTCTCCACCTCCACCACCACCTACCGTACCTCTGACCCCTCCACCACCACCTACCGTACCTCTACCACCACCACCACCTACCGTACCTCTACCACCACCACCACCTACCGTACCTCTACCACCACCACCACCACCTACCGTACCTCTACCACCACCACCACCACCACCACTACCTACATTATCTCTCCATCTCCACCACCACCTACCGTACCTCTGACCCCTCCACCACCACCACCTACCGTACCTCTACCACCACCACCACCACCACCTACCGTACCTCTACCACCACCACCACCACCACCTACCGTACCTCTGACCCCACCACCACCACCTACCGTACCTCTACCACCACCACCACCACCACCTACCGTACCTCTGACCCCTCCACCACCACCTACCGTACCTCTACCACCACCACCACCACCACCTACCGTACCTCTACCACCACCACCACCACCACCTACCGTACCTCTACCTCTACCACCACCACCTACCGTACCCTCTGACCCCTCCACCACCACCTACTGCATCTCCCCCACCACCACCCAAACATTTCACATTCACGCCGGGATATGTGTGGATTCATTACAGTCGCGTGTTATGAATGGTTGGGGGTCAGACCACGCCACCAGGACCCACCAAACACACACGTCAAACTCCTCCGTCTCCCCTTCCTACACCTTCCTTCACTCCTCACCACTGCCTCCTTACTTCCTTCACTCCTCACCACTGCCTCCTTACTTCCTTCACTCCTCACCACTTCCCCTTAGTCTTCTTCCTTCATCACCTCCTCCTCCCCGCCTTCCTTCTCTCTTTACCACGTCCTCCCCTCCTTCCTCCTTCCTCCCAAATGACAGACAGAAGCCACTAACATCCTGGAGGCAACACTCATACGACACACACAACACTCCGCTTATGGGTTAATTAATTACTCGTCTCCAAAATTTAAAAACATGAAAACAAAAACAACAGCAAGAAATTAAATAGAAATTAATTAAAACTAAAGCACAAAAAATATCACACACGCCTAGTAGAAAATTACAAGAAATTAAATTATATATATATTATAGAAATTAATATATATTAGATCATAAGTCACAAATTACATAGATTAAATATAAAGTAGATTAGATATAAATTAATGCGGCGTTTATCATCGTAAATTTACCATAAATTACCACCAGGTTAATAATTACTCCTGAAGATGACCTTTGACCTATGACCCAATACCGAGGGTCTATAATGTTGAACAGAGATATAAACATACAAACATAGAAAAAGATACACAAGCAATAATTAGACAAACATAGACAGACAGACAGACAGTGAGGCATAGAAAGACATATGTAGGCACACACACACACACACAGTTAGCTAGTCAAACAGGTACTGCCACGACTAAAAGACAGACAGCGCCATATCTCATTACACGCTTCAGAGAGCAAACAACAAAAACAACGACAAAAACAACAACAACAAAAACACTCAGGAATTCGCTAACATAATACCCTCTAGATTAGTGTTGTATTAAAAGTCAGTCATATGTGTACACTCGCCAGCCACTCTTCCCTAAACAGCGAAAAACACTTAAAACTCGTGAAATTAAAAGAACCCATAAAAGTTGTACTAGTATCTTGAGAGACTCTTATGTGTATGTGTGTGTGTGGTAAAGAAAGATTGAAACAAGAGAGAGAGAGAGAGAGAGAGAGAGAGAGAGAGAGTGTGTGTGTGTGTGTCTGAACGGGGACTTATTTAACACGTGTCTTCTATAAAAGTTAGTTAATAGCTGTTTGAATACGTTTTTGTTAATGGCAGAGAAAAAATATTTACCTTATTCAAATATAATAATAAAAGGCGATCTTACGTTGTTCTAGTGAGGAAATATAATCTATTAATTCACTGGCGGGAAAAAAAAATGTAAGTTACATTTATGATTTAAACTGACAGGTTCTTAATAGCTGCTAAAATATAAGTCATTTTTTTATGAATCTAAATATTAATAAACTTAAAAATAGAATATATTGGTTAATGTTTGAGTTAAATTGTTTTATAATAATTTTAGAATTTCTCTTACGTTTGATTATTACTGAATTCGATTAATGACCTCACTTTAGTTATTTTACAGTTCATGATAAATCCTAATCTTAACTACTGCTACTTCACATAAAAATGCTAAACAGTCGTACACATTATTCTAAACTTTTTTACACTTTGCTCATTCTCAAAAGCAATTGTACACATTCAATATTTTTTCTTTTACATTTTCTGTTAATTTTCTATAATGTGGAAGTTATAGAAACCTAACCTAACTTAAACTAGACAAAAAAAAAAACATTCCCCCATTATATAAATTCTCTCTCAAATTCCTCTAAAGTCTTTAAAAAATATCATAAACAAGATGAAAGATATAATATAATGGGCAAAATAAAAAAAACAAACAAAGGCTAATACGGGTTATAATAAATCAGGCGGACGTGAATGAGCAAAAAAGAAAACTGATATTTACATTTTAATAATTTAAGGGGAACTTTCTGAGTGATGAGCGTCTGGTTCTTATCTCCAGCTATAAAGCATTAATACCAACCACGAGATTAGACTGTGATAGCCTAACAATAAATATAGATACTAAGAAAATAAGATTCACACATTGAAAAAAATATAAAGAAAAAACAAATGACAATCGATATATAGATACTAACAATAAATAGATGAAATAATTACAAAATAAGCAAAATATAAAGGAAAACAAAAGACAGTCGAAATACAGATACTGACAATAAATGAACCACACTATAAGCAGTAATATAAACAAAACAAAATACGATCGATATATAGATACTAACAATAAATGAAAGAATCACATAAGCAAAAATATAACGACAAACAAAAGACAATCGATATATAGATACAAATACATAATGAAAGAATCGCATGAGCAAAAAATATAAACAAATGACAATCGATAAATAGACACTAACAATAAATGATTCACTCAATAAGTAATAATATAAACAAAACAAAAAAACAATCGATATATAGATACACACAATAAATGAAAGAATCGCATAAGCAAAAATATAAACAAAAAACAATCGATGTACAGTATAGATACAAACAATAGATGAATGAATCACATTAACAAAAATATAAAACAAAAACAATCGATATATAGATATAAACAATAGATGAAAGAATCGCATCAGCTAAAATATAAACAAAAGACAATCGATATATAAATACTAACAATAAATGAAAGAATCGCATAAGCAAAAATATAAAGAAAAGCAAAAGACAATCGATATACAGTAGATACTGTACAAACAATAAATTAATCACAATCAATAAAATATAAATAAAAGACAATCGATGTATAGATAAACAATAGATGAAAGAAACACACAATAAGCCCAAACATAAACAAAAACAAAAGACAATCGATTCCATCTTCAAATTCAGACAATATAAAGGGGGACTCGTCCGGACATTAGCATCAACTTTCTTATCAATGCTTTTAAATATTCGGATACCAGATAAGACATTAAATATGGGAGACATTACGTACTAAGTCGAGGAGATAAGGTTTCTCAATTTCTTCCACGAATATAATGGACAGTTTCTCAGATATGGGTTCATTTTTGGGGGGAAGTTTCTTGGTGAATTTAAATGTTAAATTTCTTAGATACAAACAGAAAATTGCGAATGTGAGCGATAAGAAAAAAAGATTCATTTACT